>CM060984.1:79226410-79826410 GCA_030765065.1 Deroplatys truncata | reverse complement strand
TGCTGAATTAATAAATCTTTTGCTATCACAAATACGTATATTAACTGCCTTTTCAACTATGATTAGCATCCTCAGATCAGCTATGCTGTTTTGATAGTGGCAGTATTATAAAATACTCGTGTATTGCATTAATTAATATTTACTATCAAAATGAACAAATATAAGCATTTATGTGAAGATGAAATATTTTCATAAGCAATAATTGAAAGCGTACACACACAAACAATAAGGTGTTTTACTTTTACTACGTATTAATAAGCAGGGGAAGTATTGCATTCCACCCAAAAATTCTATGTCGAAATTTCACCGAAAATGTATGTTTTGAAGCCCTCTAGACCAAAAAAAAGCATTTGTACTTACTGTACAACGTACAAGCGGCTCCAAATGTTTTCCGTTGCACCTGGAGCGGGGCAAGCGGGGTGCTTATCGAGAGGTTATTCCAGGTATCTTAGCTCATACCCGCTCTACAAGGAAGGTTAAGAAATGTAACAGGCTAGACAAAATATCATTCCAACACATTTTCCCTTAGACTTGGCTGTAAGAATGTAATAACTGTGAAAAGAAAACAGCAATAACATTACAACAAAGCGACATAAGCAGTATACAAACTAATTTTTAGGAATTAGAGGCATCATAGTATTGTATAACAAGCAAGTGTTAAAACAAGATGGTTTGGTTTCTTTATATATTTACTGCTTTCTCTACCCATTATTAACCAACATATGTTCTTTATTTTCATAATGTGCTTATGAAGTATGATTTTTCCGTGCATCGTGACAACAATTTAGGCCAGAAATTATTGAAAGTTACAATCTAAGTTACACTTTTCCCTATTTGGTTGCAAGCAAGATGCCATTAATGACAACCAGCCGCTTATCTATTCCGCAACTCATATTTTTACTGTCTCTACTATTTACCTATAATAAGTAGGGAAAGTGTTGTATTCCACCCAAAAATTAAAAAACGAGATTCACCGGAAATACACATTCTGAGACCCACTGAATCTAAAGAAAGCATTTTTACTTTTCCTACTACGCACTTACAGCAGCAGAGGAAGTATTGTATTCCACCTAAAAATTCAATAACAATATTCATCAGAAACACACGTTTTGAGCCCCATTGAATTTACTTTCCCTACTACGCACTTACGGCAAGTAGAGCAAGTATTGTGTTCCACCCAAAATTGAATGAGATTCACCGGATATACACGTTTTGAGACCCCCTGAATCCAAACAAAGTATTTTTACTTTCTCTACTACGTAGCTATAGGAGGTAGAGAAAGTATTGTATTCCACCCAAAAATTGAATAACGAGATTCAACGGAATTCACGTTTTGAAGCCCCTGAATCCAAAGCAAGCATTTTCACTTTCTCTGCTACGTAACTACAGTAAGTAGAGAAAATATTGTGTTCCATCTGAAAATTCAATGTCGTAATTTCCCAGAAATCAAGTTTGTGACCCCTGAATCCAATAATTTATTTTTAGACAATGGTCCAAGTGTGTGTGTATCCAGAATAGCATAACTCAAAAGCAAAAGGTTGGTTAAACCCTGAACTTGGTGTTAAAGTTCAACTTCTTCCAAGAATGCGACACTGAAATTTTAAAGAAAATCCTCCACTCCAAACTACCCTTTACATTGGACATTTTTCGAAATGTTTTATTCTTTCAAAAATGACTAAGGATTTTGTTTAAAATACATATGTTTAAGCTGTTTTCATGATAAATAGAATGTATATCTTTTATTTTCTAGGAATAGTCTGTAAATTAGTCTTTATTGTCAATGACTTTTGATAATTAGTAAATCGTAAGAGGGAGAGAGAGAGAGAGAGAGAGAGAGAGAGACAAAATCTTACCGCACAACTGTAGATCTTGTTGAACCACAAAATTTATATCAAATAACATTTTTATTTTGTTAAATAACTTTTATATTTTACCTATTCTGAAAGTTTCTTTGTTATTAGTTTAAATTTTCAAATACTTTATACTTCCCTCAACTGCAAATAGCTATTGTTTTTCTTTCTTTCTTTCTTTCTTTCTTTCTTTCTTTCTTTCTTTCTTTCTTTCTTTCTTTCTTTCTTTCTTTCTTTCTCGTGTTCATACAAAGAGAACAGAATTTCAAAGCTATCACGTCTGTGGCTCACATTCGGGAGGTCGTGGGTTGGATTTATCTGGCCGACCTTCCTGATCCATAGGTTTTTTCGAGGGGTTTTCCCGGGTCGCAAGGCGAGTGCTGGGATGGATTCTCACATCCCCGAATTTCCGGACCTCCATTTCATCTCCATTCTAATTTCCCTTCATCTTTCATCCGTTGGTCTGTTTCAGGGTTGGAAGTGTCGGCGATGGTGTTTCGGTGCAGTGTGGCAGGGGAAAAGAATGTTTTTTGTGACTTTCTCCCTCCCTCAGCTTTCGGCTGCCTGTCGGGAGTATCCTAACTTCCTTGAGGAGCGTTGGACACCCTCTGTACTGGGTGGGGTTCCCGGTCTGCCTGTCCATCTGACGGGAGTCTCTGTCTGAAAACCTAGGGACCCTGCCATTCCTGTGCCGTTTTTCCTCGTTCCGGACGCCCGGTGTCTGGTCTCACCTCATCCTGCCTCCCGGAGACGCCCCCTTGTGGGGCGTAGGCACAATATCCACTATGTGGATCAGTGTTGAGTCCCCTCCGTAGCCAACCAATCCAAAGCTATCACATAGCGATCAGCTTTGAGGGATTTGGCTATCGCTTTAGCTTAATATGTTGTGGTTATACCTACAACGAATTGTGAAAATAAGTGATGAAGGTATAAGGGTATTAACATGACATAGGTGCAAAATAAGCTTTGTAAGAAGAGTGAGTAGAGAAAATCATGTGAATGCAACACATCGTATTTTAGGGCAAAACCTCCATATGCCTGCATCTCTGTGAACAACATACATCCAAAGCGAAAAGTCGGTTAACTACCAAACTTGATATTTAAGTTCAGCATCTTTCAAAGTTGTAACAAGGATTTTGAAGAAAATGTCACCATCCTGAACAACCCTTTACATGGAAAAATTTTCGAAATTTATTTTCTTAAAAATGGCTCTAATGATTTTGATTGAAATACTCACTGGTTAAAATATTTTCATGACAAACGATATTGTCACTAATTCCCAGATATTTTTTGTTATTGGTTTGAATATTTTTTGTAACTGAGAAGTCGCTATTCGTTTTGTTTTTGTCGCGGTCATATAAACAGCATGGGATTTCAAAGCATCACGTAGTGACATGCTTTTTGAAAATGTGACTATCGCTTTATCTACATATACTACAACGAAACGTGTAAATAGGAACTTTTTCTTTTGGTATTTAATTAAAGTCCTTTAACCGGGTAGGCCCATTACGGACGGTGAATGAACGAAATGGTTAAAATGATGCTCAAATGGGCCCGAGGTCACTAGAAATTAGAATCAAACATTCATCTTCTCAGGATAAGAGGAAGCCCTGGAAAAAACTTTACCCAGGTATTTCACTTTAACCGAGATTCTAACTCGGGACCTCTTGAATGTGAGGCAGACCACACAGATGAGCTAAATGTGATTTGCAAGTTTATCTGGATTATAAGAAGTAGACAGAAAAATGAGATTTAAAAAAAAAGAATTTGTAGAATGGTGAAAAGAGAAAGTTATGTGAATGCCACACGTTGGTTTGTTCAATTTAAAATAATAATGTAATCTATATTTAAATATAATTATTCCTAATCATAATTCTCGTGGTAATGCAAAGAGCGTGGAGTTTCAAAGACACCACACAAAAATCTGACTATAGTTTGAGCTACTGCATTCTTCTTATAATTACAACGAAGTTTGTAATTGCAGTTTTATCTCAATTAACAAGAAGACTCTTTCACTCAAGCCGTGTGTAGGACAAGGTTGGAAATATAGAATCAGATTGAAAAATTCAATGTCATAGCCGAGATTTGAACTACGGATCTTCCAGTTTACGTCCAGGTGGTGCCCGGTAACGCGTGCACTCGCATTCGAGAGATCCCTAGTTCGCTTCCCCGCTACCGCCCAATCTGACCCAGGGTTTTTTTTTCGAGTTTTCCCGGGTCGTCAGGCGAATGATTTCTCTCAGCCCCCGAACATCGTTCCATTCCTCATTTCATTCATCCTTAACCCCGTTAGGTCTGTTTCAGGATTGGAAGTGTCGGCGTTGGTATTCCGGTGCGGCGTGGCACAGAAAAAGGATTCTCTCTGTGGAACCTTATCCGTCTCTCGGTCTTCGGCTGGTTGCCAGGGTATAAGGACCGTTTCTTGGGGGGGGGGCGTTGAACCCTCTGTTTGGGGTGGGGTCCCCGGTTTGCCTCCCCAAATGGCAGGGCGTCTCAATCTGGAAATTTTAGGAACTTTGTCATTGCTGTGCCGTCAATCCTGGTTCCGGCCGCTCGGTGTCTCTCACCTCGTCCCTCCCTCCCGGGAGCGCACCCTCGAGGGTCACAAGCACAATATCCTCATTCACTGGATCGGGGTCGAGTCCTCTCCGTTACACATTCCATTCCATTCTAGACCAGAGAAGAGAAGCATTTTAAGAATTCAGAACGTGAATCGCTAATACAAAGCCTTTTTTGGGGGGGGCATCTTCAGATTTGTAACTTGAAAGCAATTTAGTTTTCAGAATAGAGTGCTTTAAAATGAACCAATTGCAACAAAAGCACATCAACCTATCTGCATTAACACTTCGGGTCACTATTTTGAAAATTTAGCTTATATGTTATCCTAAACGAATAAAACAGCTATATAGAAATTGCATATTTTGCGCTAAAGGATGTTTCCTCGTATCTATTAACATTTTGCATACAATACCTAAATAGGTGTTCTTACGCTACGTCCACTATACGACTGGCACGGTTTTTCTTCTTTTCACTTGTGAGTGTGCATATAAGGGGAATTATGTTTCAAATAAAACAATCTGTATTCGTTTTTAGTAACCAACGCAAAATATATCTCATTTTGAAGAAAATTTAATGTTAAACTTAATTGTTTCCAAACTACTTCAACAGTTTGACATTAATATTACTTTTGCTGCCATATTTTTAAAACATTACTTGAATATTATCAGAACTGAATGTACCAACTGTATGGAACTACACACTTAGCGCTAAACGTTGTGATCGAGATCTATGACAATTAAAAAGCAAAACGAACTATATTCAAGATAATAAATACCCTCGGAGCACGCGTAGAACGTTCTATTAGTGATAATTACGAAATTATCACTATATCCCCTATAGCCAGGCATGACTAGGGGAGAAGAAAGTTCTTCCCTGCTTCCTCTACACTCCTTGACCCATCGGAAAACATTTGAAGCCCACTGTACATAGTAGTAGAGAAGGTACTGCATTCCACCCAAAAATTCGATTCGATTTCACCGGAAATACATGTTTTGAGGTTCCCTAAATAAAAAAATTAAAAAATATCCGTGTGTGTGTCTGTTACCAGAATAACACAAAAAGGAAAAGTCGGATAAGTGCCAAATTTGGTATTTAAATTCAGCATCTTCCAAAGATGTAGCACGAAGATTTTTAAGAAAATCTCCCTGCCCCAACTACCCTTTACATAAAATTTTTTTCGAAATTTTGATTTTGTCAAAAATGGCTTTAACGACTTATATTAAAATTCCACATATTAAAGATATTTAAGTGAAAATGAAATGTGTGCACATATATATTGAATTTTCTGGGAATAGTCTGTGAGGTCCTCTTCATTCTGAATGGCCTTTGTATAATTGGTATTCTCCCCTTCTCGTGGTCGTGCAAAGAATATGGAACTTTAAAGCCATTACACAGCGAGGCAGTGTTTACAAATCTGACTATCGCTTTACCTATTATATCGTATGTAATTGTAAATGTGAATTGAAAGTTTATATGTATTATCAAGAAGTCGCTAGAATAATAAGCTAACGTCATTCTTTCCGAAAGAAGGTATACCTACGTTTAAGTTTGCTTCCCTAATGAAAAACAAACCATGCCATAGTCGCTCATTCTCCTTCTTGGGAAGCTGTCAAAGGAAAACAAAATGGCAAAAAAGAAATTATGATCCTGCAACATACCTTGTTAAACCTTGCTGTTTAATGTAGAGGATAGAATGGTCACATCGAGTTTCATGTTTTAAGGTCTCTTGAATTAAAAGATTTTTGAGAGAACGGGTTAAGGTCAGCGCATCTCGTATGCGTATGTCTCTCTTTTGTGAATAATGAAACAAAAAGTTGCAAAAATACCAACTTTGTGTAACAAAGTACACCAATCACTACCGAGGAAAAAATCACGAAAAAGCGCGATAATTTCCAGAATATTTTGGAAGAATATGGCCCCGATTGTCCTACGTCAAAACCTTTTAGAATATAATAAATCTCTAGAGTCATCTCTTATGTAAAGGAGAAATTGGTGCGCTGATTGTGGTTACCTCGGTTGACTTGCAGTCTAAGTGAAGCGACGCGAAGGAACAAACTAAGCGAACTGGCAATAGTGATTAGATTGCTAAGACGGGAGAGCAAGCATGTTTTAGAGTGCTTCGGAAGTGACGTAGCGGTGTCCTCAAGAGTTCCGCAGAATTACACTAAAGGTACATGCGAACTAAGCGGAAAAACTGTGGAAGTTAAGCATATATACACAGTATGATTTAAAGTTAGGTATTACAATATTGAAGTCAGGCATCTTCCCAAGATAGAAGAAGATTTGCAGAGAATTTCCTCTAATCAACCCATACTTGAAAAGTTGTGGTAATTGTTTGAGTTTTCCAAGAATATTTTAACGATTTCGATTAAATTATGTAATTTAGAGATAATGAAATGACAGTATACAAATAGTGAACTTTCTGTAAAATGACTTAAGTCGTCCTTATTGATATTGTCTATAAATGGGAAAACATAAAAGGTAAATATACAAAGGCTTAATCTATACCAAAATATGTAATTTAGATATGTCGGAAATATTCACTGCCATTTTTTTTCTTGAATTTAATACAAGTAGTTTGACCCATCGACTTGTTTTATGCACACTGACCCTTGTCCAATCTCCTGTGTACAACAAAATGCGTATTACAGTTGCAGATATTACCTTCCTAATTAATCATATACAGCTAATTAAGGTGATTAATATATCTGGATAAATAAGCAATCTTTTATGTGAATAATGTGTAGGATATATGGTAATAGGCAGAGAAACTCCTGTGACTGCTACATACAGTTTTTGTCCCCTCCCCCGCCTGAATGTGTTTACCGATTCGCACGCCAGGAGTTTCGTTTTGATTACAACCATGACCCCTCGCTTTATAAAAGCGATGGAAGGCGTCCAATAGAAAAGAAGAAAAACAAATGTTCAAGAATTTTGTCTACAGCTGCAACTCTAATTCTGATGCCCACGTGATGACCTTCGTGACATCCAAAGTTCTAACCTCTCAGAGTTGAATGGTAGGAGCTTCTGTTACGATGATTTAGTTATTTTTGGTACCTACTAGCCGGCTCGGCTGCTATTCAGAGCAGTTCTTGGGCAGCTTCAAATTTTATGAAACGTTTCTCCCTGATATTCTTCGGAACAATCAATACAAACATGCTAAGTTAACAGAGAACTAGTGGGCATTGTTTGAAAAGCCATCTGCCACTCTGCCATAGCGAGGACAATCAGGTCGTTTGTTGTTTTTGAACAAAAGACGTAGAAGAAAAACCAAAAGAGAAGATAAGTTGCCACTTTTGTAATAATGACATACACCCAATTTAAAGCACAACCTTTTGCCATGTAGTTCACGTAATTTTATTGAATAATATCACATGTATCTACAACAAGCTTCATTTAATCAACATTCATTTATCTGGAAACGGTAGCATAGGCTACCTTGACATAGTTCGCAATCCAGTATTCTGTCGTGAATACATATGGGGTTTGGCACCGATAAATTAACAAGCATTTTAAATGAGGCGTATTTTTAGTGGTCGTAGTGTTGCTGATAGTTATTTTGGTTGCAAAAACTTACAGTAAAGATGCAAAATATTATTTTGATTTTAAATTCTTAATAACGTATATAATTGAACATAAGTAAGAACATTATTTTAATTAAAAATTCTACCTATGAATAGTAATTAGTAACGATTTTTAAAATCTTTTTAAAGTTTAGCATCCTTTAACTGGTTAGATCATATCGGACGATGAATCAAATCGGTGAAATGATGCTAAAATGAGACCGGGTCATTAGAACTTAAAGTTACCCACATTCTTCTTTTCAGGATAAGGGAAAACACCGGAAAAAACCTATCTGGGTAACTCACCCTAACCGAGATTCTAACTCGGGACCTCTTGAATGCGCGGCAGACACGTTACCCTCATACCACAGAGGTGGACTAGCAACGAATTGGTTCTGTATTGTTGACATATGCATTAGTAATGCGCTAAACGTAATTGAATTTTTATATGCACAATGTAGTATGCTTCTTGTACTTACTTATACAACATTTTAAGTTTAGGGTTAAGAATTTTTCATATCGCTCCTCTTACATTGAACTTTGATGTAAGGAGATTCTTTTGGACCCTTAATCCGAATTGGATATTTTACAAAATTGGGAATAGAAATGTAAAATCTGATTACTTAGCCGAAAACGTCAAAGTTGATTTGAATAAATATTTCACTGTAAAAATACTTAGGGACCTCTTTAAATAGAGGTTATGAGTGAAAGTTCTCAGAATGTTTGATTCTGTATTGTATGGATAATTCAGGCCCTAGTGGGTCCATATAAATGCACCACAAAGTGTGTATATGAATTTTGGGTTGCAGATTAATTTTTAATTTTTTTTCCTTTTTCCCTTGTTTTCTCAAGCATGCTATATGATATTTCTAATGCGTTTAAGGTCGAAAGACATTTTAATATCTATTTTGGACTATTTCTCCAGTCGCTTTTCCTTGTTTCCTAAAACAGTCATATATCGTTTACATTGATTTTAAGAACAAGAGTGGTTAAAGGACATTTTTAATGCAGTATAAAAATATATTGGACTATTCCTCCCGGTTCATGCAATATTCAGACTCTATGGTGCTGTCTTGTAAACATTGCAGTCATAAAGCATAAGAAGTTTAAAACTTCGCTTCTTCTTCTTCTTCTTCTTATTATTATTATTATTACACATACCATAGAAACTACCAATATGGATAATTCCTTCAGCACTGGAATGTAGCTGTAGGGACTTATGCCATATTCCCAAAATTTGTAACATCGGTGAGATTGTTACAGTGATTAGAAATATACTTACCTCCGAGTTTGTCTAATTTCAACTAAATATGCTATTCGATCTTTTTACTCTTTATTAGGAATATCACGACAATTTTGAAAATGTAAGGGGTAATAGTGACTTAGCAATAAATGTATGCTTAACATTTATTTCCAATTCCATGCTGCAGGTTGTTCATACAGCAACTTATTTTTCTATATATTATTGTTCATTAGAAATACTCAGAAATGCTTTAAGTCGGGTATTACTCTAGTTTTATATATATATATATATATATATATATATATATGAGTCTGGGATAACAATCAATATACTATGCCAGTCATGGAAATTTTTCCAGAGTTCGTGATAAATAAGCGTAGGAGTACTTAACATTTCAAAATATGTGCTTAAAATGTGCAGAAATTCGAACGAACAGCAGCTAATATTGGAAAAACGTTAACGCCATAAAACTGACCTAATTAAAAAATATTCAATATAATGCGTTTTATTTGTTATAACAATATCTCATACGCATGATTTTAATAAAATCGTTAGATCCATTTTAGATTAACTTTTATGTTTAGCAATCACATGGCTTACTTTATGCAATATAATTCATTCTCATATCTATTCCACAAATTATTCATTTAAAATTTTATTTTTATATACTTCCTATTAAGATATAGTTTCAAGTTTCAACCCACATTCTGTTTTTTTTTAAGTTCCATTTAGCTGCATTGGTCTTATCGGTGGCATTTCCTTTGGAACTTATAATAATGTTAACTCGTGTAACTCTTTTCGTTGGGTTTTCTTGCACTTAGGTTTTTAATCATTAGATCTTACACACATTCACACTCTCATTCATTCTTCCAGACTTTGGAGAGGATAAGGAATAATCTTGGCTAGAGAAAAATTCCCATCCCCCAGCAGGGAATCGAACCCGGAACCCCAGGTCTCTGCCGTCTGAGCTATGTGGCCAGCCACGTTCTGCTGTAGATATACAAGAACAGAGCATAGACTGTGACGACAGTCATGTGTTTAAAAAGCAAATAGGTACATCCTAGCGTTGATTTATATACCGTCTGCACAAGATCATGAGAAACAAAGAAGGGCCACTTAACATTTCCATGTACACCGTAAAATAATAATAATAATAATAATAATAATAATAATAATAATAATAATAATAATAATAATAATTAATAATAATAAATTCTACGATCGTTGGCGAATATTTAGAAAATCTTAGTGTCACAAACAAAGTCATTTGGATAACTTGTGTATTTTTATAGGCTACATGTTTTCCATAGAGCTTTTTCTATACATTTTATGGTTTTCAGCTAAATAAAATTAAGTAAGAATGAGGGTGGCTTCGCTGGCTGTTTACAGAAAATCGAAGACAGAGTTCATTCATGTGAATATGTCATAATTATAGATATAATGCCTAGAATTTGAGTTATTTATTCTACATTATTACTTTTTTAATTGAAAATCAAATATACTTATTATACTAAATAAATACAATACAAGTAGCCAGAACTGTTTTTAGAAAATAGAATATAAATAACACCTTTTTTCATGCAAAAGAGTGAGGGATTTTCTAGATAATCATCGGCTGAAATATTGAAACGGTATGTGACTCACTTAAGAAATTTAGTTTTTATCATTTTTGAGTTATGCTGTTCACAGGCAGCTACATGGACTTTTTCATAAAACTGCTATTCTTTTAATTCGGGGAACTACAAAATGTGTACTTGCAATGAAATTTCAATATCGAAGTGTTGTAGGTGGAATACAATTATTTCCTCTATTTAACATATGTAAGCACTAGAGAAAGCGAAAATGATTCTTCCGGATTCAGTAGGCCTCAAATGTTTGTTTAAGTGGGCAGATAGACAAGATTTATTTATTGGTGTCAGATTATTAAACGTTGTTATGCAAATGCTTTGTGCATGGGTCATTGACCGTACATGCAAAAACCGGAACTGTTTGCAGGTAAAGCGTTGTTGGGATGTGGGAAGTTCTTGAGAATAATTCGCTTGAATCTTTATAAGATACCCAAATTAAGTATCTAATTTGACCCTTATAGGTATTTTTGTTTTTGGCTTAAGCTGTAGAGAATTTGTTTTATATTGGGAGTGTAACAAAAGATGTTTTCAATGAAATCCCGATACCGAATTTTGGATGAAATAGTTACTTTCAGTAAGTTAAGTAAGCAGTAGAGCAATTAAAAAGAGATTTCCGGATAAAAAACAAGAAAATTCAAAAGAAACTACGGCTCTATAAATTTTGGCCACTGATACAAGAGCATGGCAAGTCTATCCCTGCATTGGATACTGAGAAATTTGTTGAATTGTGTTGCTTAGGCATAAATGAAGGTTGTGATTTAAACTGAAACATTTTTGTCAAGAGTTGCTCATATCCTGTAAAATAAGCATTGCTTGTATTGCAACGCCTGTGCCCCAATAGCCGTGTAGGCATGACAGTACACAAACTCTTCATGTTATTGGATTATGAGTACTAACGCAAGATTGGTGTTCTTAAATAAAACATACAGATGGAACAGATCCAAACGTTGACGCACTAAACTATTGAGCTCATAAATCCCACTACCTTGGTTGAACATCTTAATCATAATAGGATCTATTATGTCTACACTGTTACTACTAACTAGATCAATCCACTATAACCAGTGCTTCCAGTAAACAAGTCCCTAATTCTAGCCACAGTGTACATTGGAAGCGTTCCAAAAATACAAGGTCAAGGTTGAATTGAAGGAACTTCGTAACACAAGCCCCGAAGTGGAAATTTTACTATATAGTGATAGTGCTACCATGTTAAAGAATATTAATTGCAACATTAGTCTCCCCTCGGTCACAAAATGAGCGCTCAGCCAATACATGCCTGTTGAAGATAGTTTTATATGTCACTAGCACTTGAGTGACAATAGTGATGCTACAAGAAATGACATATTTGCTCCTAAATCATAATGGGTCTTTATGGCGCTATACGCAACGATGGCCTTCAGAGTTATTTATGTACGAGTATGTCAGTGTGTTCGAAAATAACAACACTTGGGCGATAAATATACATAACTTGTCCATAACTTCATGGCAAACCTCGTCAGGTCTCGTTAGCATGATAAATAAGCTGCACATACGTGCATAAAATGACCGTAGTTTTTCCATGTAACACGTCGGGAATTGTGTCGCACCAAGTGGAAACTGAACTTCTGAGAAGGACATTCCAATACAAGCGGTGTTGTCTACATAGACTTTGGAAACTTATTTCATTGTTTCACTCAAGGAGCTGGTGATTCAATCTCCATAATGTAGAGGTAGCGTGTCTGGCTCATTTTCCGAAGAGATAGAGTTCAAATCTCGGTTGGGGTGGATTACCTGGGATGGCCGAGGTGGTTAAGACGAGGACTCGTAAACGGAAGATCTGTATTCGAATCCCGTCAGAACCGTTCTTAATAACTGAGTTTTGTCCCAGCTTTTCCAGGTCCTTATAACTGGTAAACGTGGGCTTGGAATGTTTCTTCATCAAATTTTCTTTCCTAATTAGTTTCATTTCATACATCACCAGTACCAACCACCTGTAGTATCGTATATTGAAAGAATGAGTGCTTATAATATTAAAAAATGATTTCCTCTAGTCATTCCTCTAAAACTATTTTTACAAAAGGTTGTTATTCTATTTTTTGTTAATCCACATAAAGTTTCAATTCACATTTACACACTTGTAGGATACGGTAGGTAACGGGATAATTAGAGATTAAAGAGCGTGTCGCTATGTGATGGCTTTAAAATTACATGCTCCTTGCATGGCCGCAAAAAAGAAAAAGGTGGGAGGGGAAGATTAGTGACTTCCCAATTGAAAAAAGTACAGAAAATTCAAACCAATAATAAGAAATAGCTTGGAAATTGTTAACTCGTCAAAAAAAAAAAAAACTATTTTGCATGAATTATGTGCTTTCATTGCCTTTTATATAGTAAAATTTTGTCTATCTCTTACGGTTTATTTACCAAGTATATAAAAGTCATTTAGAATGAACAGGACTTATACATTTTCCTTCATGTTTCATGAAAACACCTTCATCTTATGGCATTTTAATTAAAATCGTTAGAGCCATTATTGAGAAAATAAAAAACGGCAAATGTTGAATTATGAAGCGGAGGGGATTCGACACCCAACCAGAAATGAGGATATTGTACCGATGACCACGAAGGGGCACCCCGAGAGGGAGGGATGAGGTGAAGGGAGACACCGGGGATTGGAACCACGGGTGACTGCACGTCAATGACAGGGGCCCCACAGTTTCCAGATCGAGAGTCCCGGCAGTCGGAGCGAGCAGGATGGCTTAGACGGCGTCTGAGGCCCACATTCGGCAGGTCCTGAGATCGATCCCCTGCGCCCGCCCACTCTACCCATTGTTTTTGGGGGGGTTTTCCCTGGTCAGGCCAATACCGAAGTGGTTTCTTTCATCCCCCGAATTTCCTGTCCCTCCATTTCGTACCATTCATTTCATTCATTATCCCATTGGTCTCTTTCAGGGTCGGAAGTGCCGACGATGGTGTTTCGGATCGGCGTGGCAGGGAAAAAATTCTCTTTGTTACTCTCTCCGTCACTTGGCTTTCGACTGGCTGCCGGGGTATCCGAACCTCCTTGAGAGGCATTGGACCCCCTCTGTGTGGGGTGAGGTTCCCGGTCTGCCTGTCCGTCTGCCGGGGTGTCACTAAAAAAACTTAGGGAACGTGTCATTGCTGTGCTGTCGCTCCTGGATCCGGCCGCCCGGTGTCTCCTCTCGCCTCATCCTTCCTCTCGGGGACGCCCCCTCGTGGGGTGTATGTATTACATCCACTCTAGACCGGTGCCGAGTCCCCTCCGTAGTCAATCTTATCCTATCCTATCTCGGACAGGCAGACCGGGACCCCACTCCACACAGGGTCCAAAGCCCCCAGCCAAGGCCGAAGGACGGAGAAAGTTAAAAGAGAGCATCCTTTTCCCTTGTCACTCTGCACCGAAATACCATCGCCGACACCTTCAACCCTGAAACAGGCAAAACTAGGTGAAGGATGAACGAAATGAGTAATGAAACGAAATGGAGGGACAGGAAACTCGGGAGATGAAAGAAACCACTCCAGCATTCGCCTGGCGACTCGGGAAAATCCCCAAAAATATCTCATGGGCCAGAGTCGGAGATCGCCGGGGATCGAACCCGGGATCTCAGGAATGCGGGGCACAGACATTACCGGCTGAGCGATCCCGCTCGATAGGTCTTCCCTTATCCTAAGAAGGCAAACGTTTTACTATGAACTCCTAGTTCATTTGAGTGTCATTCCACCCATTCCATTTAGAATTCCTTAAGGACATGCCGCTCAAAGGAGTTAAATTTATCAAAACAAACTAACAAAAACGGATCATAAATTTAAGGATAACAGCGTTAAATTTCCGATTCGTAGGTTTCGTGACAAACATTATGCTGTATCATAGGTAAAATGTATTATCAAAAGTTTCGGAAGCAGTGCAACACATTAAATATTTAAGGCGTTACCTAGTTGAAGTGTCCTTCCCATTTCAATCGGAATTAAAACATCTTACATATTTTCCTTATACTCTTGTACATATAATTTCAATTCCTCATGTGCAACAATTTGACTAAAAATCAAAAATTGTAATATTATAACCAAATTTGAAATCTGTAGAAACATTGTTTTCACACTTCTGTATATAAAATTTAATATGTACGTCCAACAATTCGCCTAAAAGTCCCAAAATATTTAAGAAATTCACTTGTTTCATACAGCGATTTGTGAAATAAAACATTTCTTACTCCAATAAGTATATAAAAGCCCGCCTCTCTGATCTAGTTCTTGTCATCGTATTGGTTTCTAAATCCCTCCCCAAGGTTGGGAAGTATGAATGCGCATGGAAACATGGGCGTATTTAAAAAAGCCTTACCGTAATAAATCCAATATTTCACATACAGAAGACGAGCAGCAATATCAAGCAGTCTGTGCTAGCTAAAGGTGAAATAAATGAAATATTATATATATACACTTTTGGTCATGAGTTACTCGTTTTTAAGATTTGAGTTGGAAGGTAAAAGTGTGAATATGTGCATTTTTCATAAACTGAATTAGAATAATCTTATGGCTTATCTGAAGAATGTGATGTAATTGTTTGTGACTGGCGCCTTTGAAATGAATTTTAAAAGTATTTTAAAATGCATCTGTATAATTTAAACAACCCTGATTTTAACGTAATCCACTTCAAATTTCCATATATTTGAGGTAATATAGACTAGAAAGTATACGGAAATCTTATTTTTTCAATGGCTCCTCTGACATAAGCAGTATGGCTGCCTCTTCTAAGCTTTTGAGAGGCATATTTCATCGTTTATAAAACTGATTTTAGTTCTGTGGGTAATTCATCAATGTATCGCAATTTTCTCGAAACATCTTTTTTTCTCTCTTTCTTTCTTTCTTTTTTTGTATTTATATACGTTTTGATGAGAGACGATTGAATCAACTGCTCTAAACTAGTGAAGCATGATAATGAAAGTTCCAGAAACTAGAAATTGTGAAATTATGAAAGTGTTTGTGTAGGCAAACTTTTTGGCAAAAAAGCTTAAAAATAAATACATTTTTACTCCTGTTTCAGTGCATAAATTTACTTTAATTCTGCTTCGCTATATAAACCAAATACAGTACAACAAGCTGGATTTTATAGCCGCAGTGCTTCTGTCAGAAAAAATCTAAACTTTGCTAATATAAAACTGAGAAGACAAAGCTCCGTTTTGGAGATCTCCATAGGCGCGCTTCAGCGTTTTCGTGCAGAATTACCTGAATTTGTGACAAAGTTATAATTTCCATAGAGGAAATCAGATGTTTCAAAATTATCCCCCTCAGCTTGACGTTTCAAAGAAACCCCAAGGTCCCGTAAAACTTGATAAAGTAAACAATTTTAGGAAACTTATTTTCTCTCTCTCGATCATAAATTAGTGTTGCATCAAGGTGTGCAGGGCTGGATGCAAACAGTCAAGGAGCAACATAAACAGGGCTGCGGGCACAGCTGACTGTAGAATTCTGGCAATGTACACAATTTTCATTCTTGTGGTTGTGATTTTGATCCTACAGATCAAGGGAAGGCAGGCACAAAGGTGCTTTTTCAGCAACCTCCTTTAGTACCAACGTAGGAGTAGTTGTGTAGTTCCTATGAGTAACGCTGATTTCTAAGTAACCAGATTGAGGCAAAAGAGATCATTCACAGACGCATGTATGTTTTAAAACCGTCGCCGTAAACAGCGAGTCATAACTACAGCTTGGCATTTGCCTATTTTGTTCCTTTGTTTAGAATTGTAGGTGTTGTATACATAAGTATGTTTCATGCTTACTCGAGTAAAATATACAAAGTTTATAATGCTTATAATTGCTTATGTTCAAGATGCGTGCCTTTTCGTAGCTTAGGGACCTGTAATGGCTCTTTTTATACGTTGTAAGGAGAGGTTTTATGAAGAAAATCCTATCCTAATTTCGTTGTTTTTTGTTATTGGCAGTTATGTCTTAATATTATTTAGTAATGTGATGTTAACCTTAGTTTTGTCATTAATATTTCGCACTGTGAGCCAATGAGCCATTGTTGACAACAAGTCTGAGGAACCGGCATTGCTTTGCTAACCTCAGCAGTTGTATTGTTTCCTGTGATGAAATAGTTACTAATTAGCGCAGTAAAGCATGTCTATGGAAAATGGTCTGTACAAAAAAAAAATAAAAAAAATAAAAACGAAAACACTGTTGGTTTAAGACTGGGACCGATCATTTTAGTATTGTTCATTAATACAATGACTATTGTTTTCTACGTCCCACGTGGGCAAAAGTACAATACTGACCTAAACAGACTAAGACTTTTTCACTGCAAACGCAACAGTAGCCTGTTTAACTTTAATACATAAAAACACAACAATAATAATAATTACAATTAGCGTGAGAGTGTGGAACATAGTCAAGAGGAAAATTACTTGAAAACTGATACTAATAGCGTTTGGCGTAAAAGATAATAATAACTGAAGAGTGCAAATTTAAAGAAATAATGTTAACAGTTTACACTTCGTTAAGGGAATAGTGGAATTTATAATATATGGTACATATTGTATATATACGTTGTATATATGTACCATATATATTTATAATATATGGTACACAGGATATGCCGATTTGTTGCTTCTGTATTGTTCTGTCATGTCAAAATGTGCTGTGAGTGGTAAATGAATAAATGATTGTGCCTACATACTGTCAGTGACTTTGTCCTTGAATTACAAGCGTTCAGTGGACTGGGGAGCTTCTTGCGTAAGGTGTAGATAGTGTAACACCAACAGTTCAAAAATATTGTCAACAAGTGCAGTCTTACTGCAGGCAGTGTCAGTGGATGCTACAGTGTTAAACGCGTTGTATCGCTAGTGTCGAATTAATGTAATTCATTAGTGAAATGGCTAACTTTCGGAAAAAGGGAAAAACCATTCATAGCGAGGCTCGCGAAATAATAAACCATGTAAACGAGCAATGCAAAAAGGAAGCAGAGCAGAAACAACTAATTCTGCCGATTTCGCGAGCGGATGAGAGAACAGCAAATTACTGCGGTGTGTCTGTGGGAACAATTAAGAATATATGACAAGAAAGTGCGAAGAGAACAGAAGGAAGCCCTTTACGCACTCCAGGCAAGACAACACCCCGAAATCCAGAAAGAAACATAAATATAGACGATTTCGACATGTGCGTCATTAAGCGGACAATAATGGACTTCTACGTCAATACAAAGATAAGTTCCGACATGCAGAAAGTTACTTCCTGTAATTAGAAGTAAGATACAATTTCGTTAGGGGTACAGTCTTAAGGAGAGTTATTCGGAAATTGGGATTTAGATGGCGCAAGTGCCGATGTAAGCGAACAATCTTAATCGAAAAGCCAAGAATTGTTGAATGGAGATGTAAATACTTAGCTGAGCTAAGGGAATACCGAACACAAGGCAGGGATATCGTTTATTTGGATGAAACGTGGATGGACAGTAATTTAACATTCAAGAAATGTTCGCAAGCTGATGGGATCACAGGGGTGCTTACTGATGGTAGTGCAGGAAACAGACTCATTGTTGTTCACGCATGCTCCGAGAATGGATTTATTTCTGGAGAATTGCTGATTTACAAGGCAGGTTCAGTAACAGGTGATTACCATGGGCAAATGAACGGTGTCAACTTCAAACGATGGGTGAATGACCACTTGATTCCAAACCTTCCGGAAAAATCTGTAATCATTCTAGATAATGCTCCTTATCACACCATTCAGATCAATAAGCCCCCAAATAAATACGACACTATAGTTAACATGATGTCATGGCTTCAGAAAAATGGAGTTCATTGTGAAGAAAGCATGCTAAAGCATCAACTTTTTTCTTTGATAGAAATGAACAGACCAAGAGAAAAGGTATTTAAGATTGACCGTATCCTCAATGCACATGGACACGCCACTCTGTATCTGCCGCCTTACAATTGCGATCTTAATCCCATTGAACTTGCATGGGCGACAGTAAAGCACTACATAAGGGAGAGCAATGTTACTGGCGAATTTTCGTTATCTCGTTTATTGAGTTTAACCAATGAAGGAATCTCTGCGGTACCTACAGAACACTGGGTAGGATATCACCGGCATGTTAGAAAATTAGAAGATGGTTACTGGTCCAAGGATCGTGTGATTTCTGATGTGATCGATCAGATTATTATTTCAAATGCAAACGACAGTTCTTCTGATGAGCAAAAAGGGATATCATCCGATGACTCGGACTCCGAATCGTCTGCATCAGATCTTGCACACCCTTTGGATTAATCAGGTTAGTAAAATAACATTCCACATTTATGTTGTCATAAATATACTGTTTTACATGTATATAGGCTTTACAAGTTCAGTTATTAAAAGTATGATCATAATTGTTTTTTTGATGCGGTAATAATGTACTATTGATGTTACTTCGCCTAATATTTGTTGTCACTGAAAGAAGGGATAAGTACCTTTGGAACAGGGTGTAAAACAATAAAGCGATAGGAAAGAATAACACAACGCTCTCTCAGGTTCGCTTACGTCAACCCCAAGGACAAAGCTAAACTCCCGAGTAACAGACAGTACTTCAATGCTTCTAATTATTGGTAGCCCCTACGCTGAACTTGTTGAAGTGCCTATTTTCCTGTCTATTTTAAGTTTTTAGCGCTTATTGCGCGGAGCTCTATTCATAACATGCAATATATGTTCAAGGGGAAGAATTATATTGTGAGTTCTGTAATAAAAAAATCCCATGAAAGTCATACGATTCCACAACATTGGAAGATCAGCATCGGGCTTAATTAGCATATTAATTGCAAATGCGTGCATATTAAGTGAAATGGATCCGTCATTTCTATACTACTGGGACTTAGGGGCTATTCCACTAAAGACCCCGCCTCGAATACCGTACAAATGATCTATACTTGGGCCTTTTTGTTGTTAAAGTTCTTGAATAATGCGGTTCTTTGTGTCGCAGTTTGTAACCACGATCCCTAACACCTATCATCGTTTTCTCTACCTCTCCCACATAAACGCATTTCCCCCTCTAAATATCTCCTAGCATAGGATCTCTCTCCGTTTTTATATCCATCCCATATAAACGCGTTTCTCTCCTTCAACTCCTGTCTAGCCTAGCATTCCCTATCTCTCCCGTATGAACGCATTCCACCTTTAACATTCGTCTATCTTAGCACCTTCTGCGTATTCCCTACCTCTCCCGTATAAGCCTATACCCCCTTCCCCTAGCCTAGCAGCTCTCCACGTATTTCCTATCTCTCATACAAAGTGCATTCTCCTCCTTCTGCCACTGTCTCTAGTCTAGCATCGACCCTCGTATTCCCTATCTTTCCTGTATAACTGCACGTTCTACCATTCAAGTCCTTTCTATCCTAGCATCAGTCCACGTTTTCCCTATCTTTCCCGTATAAACGCATTTCCCTCCTTGAACAGTCGCATCTCTCCCCGTTTTCCCTATCCTTTCCCATATAAACGCAAAAAAATGTCCCAGTATCCCTCTATATAAACTACTAATCTCGTTATGCAATTTTTGGGTGGAACGCAATACTTTCTCTACTTACTGTAACTACGTAGTAAAGAAAGTCAAAATACTTATTTTGGATTCAGGGATCTCTAAACGTGTATTTCCGGTGAATCTCGTTATTCATTTTTTGGTGGAACACTTTCTGTAATTATTGTAACTACGTAGTAGAGAAAGTAAAATGCTTTCTTTGGATTCAAGGAGTCTCAAAACGTGTATTTTCGTTGAATCTCGTTATTAAATTTTTGAGTGGAATACAATAGTTGCTCTACTTACTGTAACTACGTAGTAGAGAAAGTAAAAACGCTTTGTTTGGTTTCAGGTAGTCTGAAAAGGAGTATTTCCGTTCCGAGTATTAATTCCGTTATTCAATTTTTGGGTGGAATAGAATACTTGCACTATTTACTGTAACTATGTAGTAGAGAAAATAAAAATGCTTTCTTTGGATTCAGGGAGTTCATAACGAGTATTTCCGGTGAATCTCATTATTGAATTTTTGGGTGGAATACAGTACTTCCTCTGCTTACTGCAAGTGCTTAGTAGGGAAAGTAAACATGCTTTCTTTGGATTGAGTGGGTCTCAAAGGTGTATTTGCGGTGAATGTCGTTTTCTAATTTCAGGGTGGAATACAGCACTTTCCCTACTTATTATAGGTAAATAATAGAGACATTAAAAAGATGAGTTGTGGAATCGATAAGCGGCTGTTTGTCGTTACGGCATCTTGCATGCAACCAAATAGGAAAAGTGTATCTTAGACTGTAACTTTTAATAATTTCTGGCCCAAATTGTTGTCACGATGCACGAAAAAACCATACTTCATAAGTACATTATGAAAATAAAGAACATATGTTAGTTGATAATGGGTAGAGAAAGCGGTAAATATTGAAAACCAAACCATTTTGTTTTAACACTTGCTTGTTATACAAGGATATGATGCCTGTGATTCCTAAAAATTAGTTTGTATACTGTTTATGTCGCTGTGTTGTACTTACAGCCAAGTCTAAGGGAAATGTGTTGGAATGATATTTTCTTTAGCCTATTACATCCCTTAACTTTCCTTGTAGAGCAGGTATGAGCTAAGGCACCTGGCGTAACCTCTCGATAAGACACCGCGCTTATCCCGTTCCCGGTGTAACGGAAAACATTTGGAGCCGTCTGCTAAGCATTGTTTATACATCACACGAAACACAAATACGACTGAAATTAGAAATCCCAAACGTGTATCATGAAATTACGGAGTATAATCATAATAATAATAATAAAACAAGGTCGTAAATGTTCGCATAAGGTTTAATATTCCCCAAAATAGCAAATTGTAGATGCGTCTCCGTATGAACTAATCCTGCGTATATTTATTTCAATCAAATATGATATGTAATGGGCAGCTCTTTTCTAACTCTAATAATTCCACTCCGTATGTGAAGCTGTTCCGTTAAAATCTTTCCTAGAATATAGATTTCAACGCTGCCAAATTGCTTCAGCTTTGCGCCCACTGCCAGTCAGGGGCATTTTCATGTGCACAAGCAGACGAACAAAGCAACAAGTGCTCTGCCCGCACGTACGCACATAAACGTTCATTTTCGTGACTTGTTACCATATTATTTCACCAATGCAATGTCTTAAGTAGGGAAACAAAATTCTCTAAAATTTTAGCAAGTAAACTGGTGTGAATTTTGTGTTTGAGGCTAAATGTTGCAAACGCATTTGTTTTGATCCTTAATGAATCATCTGTGAATCCTGAGCAGCTTATCAACTGTAGATAATGACAAAATCATGAGATTCAGATATACAGAGCATCACTTAAAATTAAGATAAGTATATCTTGGCAATTAGACAATAGCAGAACAGCACAATTAATATCGGCGAATATAAATATGTTCCCAGTGAAGGTCAACCAGTTTGATTTAAGTCAGATTCAAGCCGACGTATTGTTGAATGGCTATGGAAATGCTGATTCACTAAAACCTTTGTTTGGGGTTTTCATTTATTAGGAGCTATTCACAAGGCGAAAGTGTCAAGCGATGCCAATTAATACAAAGTGATATTAAACGTGCTTGATTCTACTGTTGGCGGACCATACTAAATGGGGAAGTAGTTGTCGCGCGTGTCCACATGAGGCTCCTGAAGGGCTTGAAGATTGTGGGAGAGGGGTGCAAGAAGTTTAATCTTAAGTCGGATGCCAACTAATCGAGGTGAGTTCGCAGTAACGTACTATGTGAATCACACTCCCCAGGTCGTTGGTTCGAATCTTCACAGGGTTTTTTGAGTTTTTCCTACTTGTTACCCAAATCTGCTGAATTTGGAATTGCCACTGCTTCCCTTCCATTCGTTTCCATTTCAATCCGTAGCACTGAAAGTCCCTCATGCCGTACTCCGTGTCCAGTGCTCCCGCTTTATGAAAGTCCTAGACCAACTGTAGGGAGCGAGTATAATTGGACACTGGGCGATTTTTGGCTTAGGGATCATGCTGTAAGTGTTAGCGACCTGGTCAAAGTGCGTGTTCTTCAATGCTGCCTGGAGTACACAGCTGCTGTTTGAATCCTTTCACTCCATCCCTGCGTCCCATAGCTTGGAGGCAAAATAGATCGGGTTACCTATACCATATTCTCCCATCGTTCGCCGATCCTAATGCTATAATCCTACGCTAGGTTTTAGAGATATGTTTGTGACAGTTAAGTCCACGGTTAATTTAGAGCTCAATGTACTGCCCAAATTTCGGAGAATGCCTGTTAGCGGTTGATGTCGGTGTTCTCGGAAACCTGATGGGGCATGACATATTGGATTATGACTGAATGAGTGAAATGGATGCGAATATGTAGGATTTAAAGAGTTAAAAGTACCTGATACCTAAGTACTGAGAGAAAATGCCAAATAATCTCAGCCATCGCCTGAACTAATCGGAGTTCTGACAAGAACCCGCAAAGAACATAATTGTTTTCCTACTGCGAAGGTTTTAAACCAGAATTAACTTTCATTCATCAAACAAATTGTTCTACTATTCTTAGTTTGCAAATAATATTTATTAAACTATAAGATTATGTTAGAGACAAAGAAAAAATGTCTATAATTTATAAGATAAAATTTATGTCAAATGTTGGTTTAATGTTGGTTTACGTTTAATTGTTCTTTAACATTTAGTGTTTATTTTAAGTAATAATACTTCCCTAAAATAAGAGCAATCGGAATATTGTGATAAACTAGAGTTTTAAGAAGGTTAAAAACACCACTAAAGCAAATGTTAAAATTAGTGTTGAGAACTGTTGAGAAAATTAGTGCTTGAGAATATGCACGCAAACATGCTTCTAAATATGCACTCTCAAGCTGAAATATGCTTTAAGCATGCAACGAACTCTTAAGAACTTGAAATCAACTCAAAGTTCCGGGTTCAATTTCGGCTAGTGCGAGGGGGGGAATCATTCCCTACCTCCGCAAGTCTAGAACTATGCATGTGGGAGTGAATGTTGTATGTTTCATGATAAAAATGATTAAAACCCAACATTAAAAGAACCCTCAGACTTAAGAGTTAATTATCAAATCAAAGCCCCTTATATCATTAAAAAATAAAACAAAAATAATTTAGAATATGAGGGGATCTCATGAAAAAAATAAAACATTAGAAGTGCAATGGGAAATATTAAAATCACCGAGCATATAGGAAAAGCACCTTAACATCTTACAATTTATTTCATTAAGAGTGAATGAATATTTTTCTCTATATTTTAGGGACCCAAATTGTTTCTTCTATCAATACTGAAAAAGATTCTAACGACTTTAGTGGGCAGAACGAGTGTCAACTAAAATAACTGTGATCCTCACTACCGCATACAAGCCTTCTCCAAGTACCTAGATGGTTACAGATGCTGTAATCAGCTTTTCTCGCTTATGTAAAGGACCAAACTTAAGAACTAACAAAACCCACCTATTTCCCTGGAGAAATAAACTAATTTTCCCCAGATTGCTATTTTTAGAGGGAGCATCCACCAATACTGTCCCACAGCACCATGTTTTGTACTAGCGTCTGCATTTAGTTAGGCGGGGGGTGCGTGACTATCTACTCCTGACAACTGGCCGTCCATAATACAGGGGCTTGAATGAACCTGTTCTTCTCAGGAATGCTAATGCGATCTTTAACGCATTTATCTTTATGATAAATGTTCTACCATATCCAGAAAACAAGGAAAAATGTTTCAATAAACCTTAAAATACCTATGACATAATGACATCGATGAGGAAGTTCTATAAAAACTTCGATTATTTATGAATTAATAATTATTTCCTAAAAACCGATTTTTATAATAATTTCAAGTATTACACAAAATTTGACTATTCTAAATGCACTTACGCTGATGTTTTAAGTACCGCATATAAACTAATTTGAAAAAATTGTTCGAATTTTCAATTATAAAATCCACGGAATAAAAAATATTACAATCGCTAAAACAGGTCAACTGTGTTATCATTTGTTCTTTGTGCATATAAAGGCAACCGACTGCAGATAAATAATTATAAATGTCCAAAAATATGTTTCACCTCCTATCTACAATTTACTTTGATTCCTTGGAAACATGTTGATGTAACTACTTTTATCATAGTGTGAAACTGAACCCGTTTCATGAAAATTAAACTTCTTAAATATGTGGTTAGCATTATGCTCTCCAACTTAAAATTGACTTTTTTTCGGTTTGCAATTGAATAGCCGCCCAGAACAAGGTTGAAACTCTCATTTCTTCCAAAATTGATTTTCTCATGCAAGAAGGCTGTTAATGGGCTTGAGAAAGGGCAGATGTGTTCCACCAATGTCCTCTGAAATTTATTTATAATAAGTAGAGGCAATGTTGCCTTGCACCGAAAAATTCAATACCGAAATTTCACCGGAAATGCATGTTTTGAGGCTACCGGAATCCAATAAACAAGATCTTTTTAGAAAATGGTTCGTGTGTGTACACTCGCTCAAACAAAAAGTGGCCGGTACCTTGAGCAGTTAAATCTTTTCAATCCTTTCGAGTGAGCGCGCGATTCACAACCGTCAACCTCTATGCACCGCTTTGGCTAACTTTATGATGTAAGCCACAAGGCACTGACAGTGCTTGGTGTAGAGCAGTGATAAAGCTACTTCACTTCCACGCAAGCAGCTCGAGTTCGACTCTTCGTAGTACTATTCTTTTTTTAGCTCCTTTTGCTGTAATATAGTTAAACATTTGTTATTTGTTATAGTAAAATGCTTGTTTTACTTCATTTTACTTACAAATATAATTACAATCCTAATGATGAAATTTGTGATTATAAAATTGCATTGACTGAGTAGGAAACCTCCCGATCGAATGGTTGCCATCTACTGGTGTGATGGACCACTAAATAAACAACACATACATAAACAATGACGAAAACTTGTTATAAGATGTTTACTTGTGTATTGAAAATGAAAGAGGGAAAAAGTTGAGTTGTTCCACGGAGATATGAACTTGCAACTCCAGGAACAAGAACAAGGGCGCGCGCGCGTACACACACACACACACACACACACATACAAAACCAATATTAATGAATATCTCGGAAATGGCTGATACCACGAAGAGAGTTAATTGAAATAAGTTCTCAGTAGGTGTTTCATGAGAGAATGGAGCCTCAAAGGGATGCCACCGACTCCGCCCCCTTGCTTTGTGGATTTACACTTAAAGCCGCCAATCCCGCCCCCTGGCTTTGTGGCCTGACCCTTAAAGCCGCTGACCACGCCCCCTCTTTGTGTTCTACTCTCAGGTCGCTCGGCTGAGGTGTAGAACAAAGGACTATTGTCCCTTTGTGGCCTAACCCTCAGAAGCCGCTGACCACACCCCCTCTTTGTGGCCTGACCTAATGCCGCCTGGATCTGTGCCCGTGGCCACACCCCTCCCCTCTCCTTTGTGATCCAACCCCGTACATTGTCTACGCCTCCCTCTTTGAGTGTGCTGGTCTAAATGGTTCCCTTAGAGGGGGGAATGGGTATTGTTTCCTACGCTGGCCACACCCTCCCTTTGTGGCCTCCGAACAAAGCCGACCACACACCTCCCCTCTCCTTTGTGGTCTAACCCGTACGCTCGCCACGCCTCCCTCTTTGCGGTCTGTTCTGAATGGTTCCCTGTAGAGGAGTGTGGGTAATAGGGTATTGTTCCCGTACGCAGGCCACTCCCATCCCTCTCTTGTGGCCTGACCTAATGCTGGTCTGGGTATAGGAGAACAATGGGTTATTATTTTCGTCGTGTGTCACCGCCCACGCAAATCGATGTAGGTGATAAAAAAGAATCAAGGGTTTATTCTGCTAACGTCCTGGCATCGCGCCTCTGAAGGGTTGGACGCAAACCCTCGCCGAATGTATCCCCACCGCTTGTATCTTGATTGATTAATGTAATTAAACGCTGCTGATCGATTGAGGAATACGATTAAGTATTTTTCATTGATTAATGTAATTAAGTTATATGAATTGACCCGCGCACCTGGTCGCCATCGTACATGTGTGTGCGTTAATGTGATTATTACGCGGGTATAATTATTAAGACTACTAACATTTGTTTAGTTCTACTTTTGAGGGGGTTTATAAGAATATTACACCACTTAGATGAATCCATGGCTGAAATGGCAGAGTTGTCGTAACGAGACGTTAACGATGATAATTTCGCTGAAAACCCGCACATGGTGCCTCCTCTATGCACTAGCCCACTCGACTGAAGCCGAGTGTTGCCAGGTCTCCCAAAGTAAAAGCAGAAGATCTGGTTTGAAAAAAGCAGGAGATAGCAGTAGATTTCACTTAACCGGCAAATTTGTTTTGTGTATACATATTTATAGCATTATTGTATTATTATTATTATTATTACAGATAATCTCCGAGCACCTACATTCGGTATTAAATTTTCCATAATACTAATTAAAATTGGCATAGCACTCACCATTTATGTCGATCCTTCTGTAGTGCACACAGTAGTAGTTGAGGATCCAATTATGTACACATTATTGTCAATCACTGTCATACATGTCACTCTTGACTTTCTGCAACATTGAACTTGAAATTGCAAAAGAATGACACTCTGAATCTGACACAAGTCTGCTTGCATGTAATAATCCGCACATTGTTTTGGTTGACAACCGATTCCTTACTTTTGTTTTCATCAGATAGTTGAAAAAACTCGCTCCGCTGTTGCACCAGAATGGGGAAGACTCATAAGGCAGCAGATAAATTTGGACAAAAGAGGGAAAACATGTTTTGAATCGGCATATTTCTTTTTCTTTACTTGGGTCCAAAATTCTTGCACTGTAGCGTCACTACCACATGCAATGTCAGTGTTGCGCCGCAGCCTCCATTCCGTATCTGTTTGTTGAATTTCTTCCGGTTTCACCAAATTAGGAAAATAAGAAGCAAGTGGTGCAATTGACTGTACTATTTGGATTTTAGATGGTTCTAACACTTCTAACAATGTAAGAATGAAAAACGGCTTAGTATCTGGTGAACTGACTCAATGTAAAACTCAACTCAGCGTAGTTTGAGAACTTGCACATGTTTGTCCGGCAGGGATGATTTTGTCAGAGATATTTGGACTTTCGGCACCAAAATACATGTTTTCTACAGGAAGAAATACTCCAGGAACCCTGTATTCAATTTTATCTATTTCAGTGGACTTCAAATGTTCAGGTTTAATGTAGCAGTCAAGGATAGTTCGCAAAGCAGAAATAACACCAGCTTTCAGGTTGTGGATTTGGGGTTCTTCGCTTTGCATTTGCTTATTTAAACGTTAAAAATAGGTATAACAAACTGAAGGAACTCCAGATATCTTGTTGTATGGTGATTTCAGCTTGTTGAGAATTACGTCAGTTGCTTGAAGTTTTTCTTTGAAAGAAGCATGGGTGAAGTAAAGAATAAGAGCACCATACTGCTTTAATATACGAGAAACGACTAACTTGAGAGATAACCACCGTGTTTGGCTTGGTTGTAGTAGTTTGTGTGGCTTAGTGTTCACAAAAGTTTGAAACTCTTTGAGAGCTTCTACACGCTTTGCAATTGCATGGAAATAATTGAAGATATCGCGAACCAGATCTTCTGGTTCTCGCGGAAGTTTATTGCAAACATAGGATGAACATAAGTTGAATGAATGACAAACATAACGACAATGTCGACAATGTAAACAAGTGTGGTATATCATTCTTTAGAAGAACAGATAAAGAATGCCTTTTACCCATCATAACACTAGCTCCATCTGCGGCTAATCCAATGAGGTTGTCTTTATAGGAATGTTCCTAGAAACAAAAGAGTTTACCACACTCTGGTAAAAGTTAATTGCATTAGCATTACTAACAGATATCAGATCAAAAAATGAATCTGAAACCCTGCCAATACCAGAATCAAACCGAACAACCAAACACAAACGTTTAAAAGAACTAATGTCTGTAGATTCATCCACAATTAGAGAAAATTTATGTTCTCTCAGCATTGCATATAGCATTTCTTTACTTTCTAGACCCAAAACATTATTAAGAAAACCTGTTGCTTTTGTTCAAGAACAGGTTATCCTTTTTGTAATTTCAGAATCAGGACATATTGATTTAATTAGAGAGGGCAGATGTTCCATGACATTAAAAGAAATATTATGTTCTGCTAGAAAATCCACAAGATGAATTTCTGCTTCTTTTACTTTGGTAGTTAATGTGGTGGACTGATGTGCAAATGATAGACTTTTCTATCCAATTAGCCGTTTAGCACACTGAATATGTTTCTCTGTTGTTACATGTCACTCCAAAGCAGTTTTACCACCTGATGCAATATTTATATTATAATCACACTTTTGCAAAATGCAAAATTAGGCCCCCTTTTAGAAGATGCTAACCAGCCACTAAACTTATCTTCTTGCTCCCACTCAGCTTTGTAGTTTTGACTGTACTTCTGTTTCTTACTCATGTTCAGTTAACACCGTAACACACAGCGTAGTTAAACTATATATAAGCACACGCACTTTAATTTACACTAGCAAATTAGAACGCTGGCAGTAATGTTTTTCTGTTCGTTCTTAAGCCTCAACTGCAATGCAACTGAAAAATTAATTTAGATTTTGTCACAGTAATATTATTATTTAATTTGTTAAACCAAACACAGGCAATCTGCAACTGTTACGTTAGGGAGGTGGAAAGAGGATGGAACAAACTAAAGGCATCGGTGATAAGTCTCTGTGGGATAAATAGGCACTTATTCTAAATAATGCACGTGTATGCACATAAACACCCAAGATTTACTGCCAGTATAAACTGAAGCGAGAAGCATAAACACAGTTGGTAAATAACAAGTAGCCTAAATAAGCTACCGGGAACGTCAATATCTGTATACCAGCCAGTTACTATGAGGGAAGTAGGCTTGAGAAATTTCTCCGGAGTGCTGAATATGTTATTGTTTATTCGTTATCCAAGAGTCCGGTTTAAAAGTGTATATATATTTTCCCTCCACTTTCTTATCTATCATAGTTTTTTCAATAGCAAGTTCCCTTACGATAACGCAACCCAGATATGGTATAATGTTTGTGTATACAAGGGATTATGAAATGAATCACTCATTTTTATACACGAGTAGAAGTGCCTTGCATAATAAAAACGTCTAGAAGAGCGATTTCTACGATCTTAAGGGAAAACAAAGTTTAAAAATTATAAATAAGTAAAAAGCAGGAGATTTTGAGGTTCGCTCGTGTTTTAACAGTAGAGCAGTAGATTTGCAAAAAAGCAGGAAATCTCCTGCAAAATCAGTATACATGGCAACCGTGCTGAAGCCTCTCACATCGGCAAGCAGGTTAGGTGGCATCCCCTCCCTTCCCTCTCGGTGCAGCTCACGACTTGCAGCGCGCGCGCTCTACCCGGCAGTGCCGAAAGCTCGCTCTCCCGCTCATCGATGAAGATGCGGGAAGTAGCCATTTTAAGAGTTTAAGAAATTGGCGGCGTCCATCTTGCCTCCCTGGAAACAACAAGCATAAATCATTTGAATTGGATGATAGTGAACTTCGCGCATCAAGATATTCTTTCTAAGGTTTGTTTACACGTAGGACTGCCTCTGAAAAAATTAAATACGGTTAACATTATAGCTAAATATTACATACGTTATTAATAAATAAATAATGAACTAAATAAATAATGGAACATGGTGAGCGGGCTAAACAAAACACATTCCTTGCTACTCTTTACCAAACAGCTGAAAAGAAGCACAAATATATCAAGACAGACGATAAAGCACTCCACGCGCATAGGTATGGACTTTAAAACAGACATTTTCGATAAAGCACTCCGCGCGCATAGGCATGGACCTTAAAACAGACATTGTCGGTAAAGTACCACACACGCCAACGCAAACACGCGCATAGACATGGAATTTAAAACATGCATTGTCGATAATGTACTGCAGCCCACTCACACAAGCAAGCGCATATGCATGGACTTTAAAACAGACATTGTCAATAAAGCACTCCACGAGCATAGAAATGGACTTTAAGACAGACATTGTCGATAAAGTACACCAACCCGCTCACACAAGCAAGCGCATAAGTAGGGACTTTAAAACAGGCGTTGTCAATAAAGTACCACACTGCCAGCGCAAGCACCCTCGTAGGCATTGTGCCAAATTGGCCCTCCCCGGAGAAATATATAGTAGGCGACGGTGCTGTACTAAAGGAAAGCGGTCATGTACGGCAACAGAAGGGAAACGACTAGCGTAGTAGTTCTCAACGAGTCGACTACAACAACAAGAATGGGCGAAGTTGGTTTGACTACAGCAGTACGTCAGGCGATTGTGGTCGTCTGCGCAGGCGCTGGATCACGCCCAGCTTTCTTCAAGGGTGCTGTCTACAAGACTGGGCAGTCTGTCTTCGACGACAAGCGAGATTGCAAGAAAAACAGCTGGACAACAGTTAGATAGAAAGCATTCAGCATGGTAATTCAAAATTCATTTTCGGTTTAACATATTCAAAATTCCTTTTAATAATAACTTCACCGGGCAAGGATTGAGGGTCCGATGTATAGACTTATTGTGTTTGTTCTGGAACATATCGGTAAATGTGAGAGCAGGAAGCAATTTGTAACTATTGTAATTAAATGTAAAGCATGTAAAGAATGGTGAACGAGGAAGGGTTTGTTAATTTTAATGGTTTATGTTATTGAAGTGTCAGTTCATTAAAAGAAAGAAATTTGGCTTGTTAATTATTTCGTGGAATATATTTTCAAATAACAATCTGCCATTATTCCTGATTTAATTCACCTCCTCTAGGGTTAAAGTTCACGTTCCAAAATGGCAGCAGAGCGCATAGGGAATTTCGGTAGGGCAGTTAAATACTAGTGACCTTATGTAGGACTATTTTATAGTTCTAAAGGAGCTAATAGGTAATTATTTGAATATATTCTAATAGGGTACGTTACTTTATATTGCTTTCTGGTCTTTAGATAACATGGAATTACAAAACTTAGATTTATTACGTAAAGATGAATTTGGTTTTCATTTAATGGTTCGAGCGTTACCGTTCGATAAATCATATACTGTAGCTAATATATTGAAAACGTTAAAAGAAGCCGGAAATAGTATGCTTGACGTAAATGCTTTTTCGAAACAAGAAACCTTAGAATTAATTAAAACTTCGGAGTTTCAATTCCAAGAAATTCAGAATTCAATTTGGGAACAAAGTGCATTCATTTCACAGGCTACTTTAGGACGACTTAAAGCACGCATGACGTACCATATCTGCCGGCTTCAGTTTATTACGTCGAAACAATACGCCTGATTTTCAAGCTCTTTTGCAAAAGCTTGTTAATCATTACACGGATTTTGTGGGGCCACTTTTGGATAAAACAGTAGAATTGGCCCTGGGTGTGGAACAAAACTTTTCATTACATGAAGGAAAGGTAATGGCTGAAGCTTCGGAATTACAGGATAGAATCACATCGACTATATCGTTTCAATTATTACAGTTAAATAATCCGGTACAAGCTTTAATAGATAACAAACATTTTGTTGTAAATAAGGCGGCTCAGGCACTGACATTCTTACAATTTTTTCTTCAATTGCAGGAATTGTGTCGACAATTTCAGATTGTGGAACACGATGTGTATGTGTTATTATTAAATATTGTGGAAGGGAAAATAGTTTTTTGGTTCGTACGGCGCAAATACAAATGAGCTCATTATCGCAATTTCATACATTAGTACTAGAATTTGTCTTTCCTCCGCGAGTTCGGATGGAATTGTTAATGCAGCATTATTATGCACCACAAGGGGAATTAGAAGAATTACTTACCTTAATTGAAAGACTAAAATTGTTTGCGCGTGTTTTTCATTTACCGGATTCGGAATCAGAAGTTTGTAAATTGATTATTTCAGGGTTAAATGGGGTGGCACGATTACAATGTGTATTGCATAAATTACCAACTTCGTATGGTGAATTGGATGAAATGTTTATACTCTGGCAGACTTTAGCTCCGTCAAAGGAACTTTTTCAACAGCAATTATCCACGGTTTTATATTTCAAAACATAGTATAAAGAATACAGGTGATATAAGTTTAAAACCGGGGTTATTAAATAGGGTTTCAGGGGCCAATGGTAGAGAATGCACATATTGTGGTAAAAGTGGGCACTCTTTTCATTTTTGTTTTCAACGTAATAAACCGAGATGTCCTTTATGATTAGGACACAAAAGGAATAAACCTGTATGGAAATTGTCTATTCAATGCCGTCAAAATTTGCCGTTACCAATGATAGAAATTTTTTGTTTTCGTAAGGGTGCTATGCCGGTGATTGATTCAGGATCATCATTAAATTTAATAGATAAACAATTTCTCGATAATATATTTCCTAAATCGGAGAGACTAGTCAAAGAATCTACGATAAAAGGTATTACAATTTCAGGTTCGGAATTGAATATTATTGGATTAATGGATATGCATATTAAAATTGCAGAGTTTTTGTGGAATATCGCCTGTGCGGTTGTGACCAATTGCCTGTTAACCTTAGTTTGGGTTGTCCATTTCTTAGAAAAACGCGTGCTGTGCTTGATTTTTTTTCACTTACGTTACACTTTCCGTTTGCCCCGAAACGACAAATTCCCTTTGCCTTGAGATCAAACTCGTTTATTTCAGCACCATATTTATCAATGCAGGTCTTGGACTTACATTCTCAATTATTACATGTTAAATCACAATATCGGCAACCTATTTTAGACATGGTGCATGAGTTTCAGGATGTCATTATGGACAAAATAGGCCGGGTTAAAAATTTTCATTATCATATTCAATTATTGGACACTACATCAGTTCGTTCTTCGCCATATAGATGCACTCCTCCGAAGGCAGAGGTATTACGTACTAAAATTGAACAGCTCTTAAAATTAGATATTATTGAGCCTTCGACGAGTTCATATTCAAGCCCGTGGTTTTTAGTTCCTAAACCGAATGGTAAATCTCGATTGGTGGTGGATTATCGTAAATTAAACCAACATATTCAAATAGATGCCAGAGCTTCATACGGCAGCTCATTATTTTCGAGAAGCAAGAGTTTTTACTACATTAGATCTTAATCAAGCGTATTATCAAATACCGTTGGATGAAGTGTCACTCCCGTTACGGCCTTTTCAACTCCATGGGACTTGTACCAATTCAAACGCGTCCCGTTTGGTCTATCAACTGGAGTACAGCCCTTATCCCGTTTGTTAAATATTCTTTTGGGTCAATAAAATTTGCAGTTTTTGTTTAATTATTTGTATGACTTAGTTATTTATTCTCCAGATAATTAATCGCATTTGCAGCATTTAAAGTTAGTCTACAAGCTGGGTTGACGGTCGGCCCGTCCAAAATTAAATTTGCCGTAAATCAAATTTCCTTCCTTGGACATATTATTTCTCCACAGAGAATATCGGTGGATCCAGAAAAAACTATGGCAATTAAGGGTTTTCCAGTTCCTTCATCAACTAAAAGATTGCCATCGTTCCTAGGTATGGTAATTTTTTTTCTAAACTTATTTCCAATTTTGCTGAAATAGCCGAACCATTAATGATCTTCAACGAAAGGGAGTAAAGTTCGAATGGACTTCGATACATCAGAAATCCTTTGAAAAACTAAAAGAAGCTATAATGAATCCGCCAGTGTTGGCAATTCCAAATTTTCAAGAACCTTTTGTTGTTCAAACCGACGCTTCTAGACACGCTATTTCCGCCGTACTCCTTCAAGGGCCAGAAGGAGCGCGAAGGCCAATCTATTATATTTCACGTTGTCTTTCCCGGACGCAAAGAAGTTACTTGGTGTACGAGTTAGAAGCTTTAGCAGTGGTTAGTGCTTGTGAGAAATTTCGTCCGTTTTTGGAGCATCAAACGTTCCATTTGGAATGTGATAATCAAGCATTGACTTGGGTATTATCACACGCTAGGAAAACGGGGAAACTCGCGCGTTGGGCTACCCGACTTGGTTCTTTTAAATTTACAGTTAAATATATTCCTAGCACTGAAAATGTTATAGCGGATGCACTTTCACGCATGTTTGCTGAACCACCGGTAGTTGATAATCATTTTATTGCGCCAATATTATTATGTCCAAATTTTTCTAAAGATTTTCCTACTGTATTTACGTCCTTGTAGGATCATCAGCGTAAGGATGAGATGTTGGGCTCCATTTGGGAGCAGTGTAGTTTAGGCAATGTTCCTAAAGGATATTACTTTAAAGATAACCTTTTGTATACAACACTTCCAAGGTCTAAATTGGCCAGAATATTGTTACCACGTTTGTTGGTGCCGGTTGTTTTGCAATATTTTCATACATCACCACATGGCGCGCATTTGGGTGTTTTTAAAACTAAACAGAAAGTACGCACTTATTTTATGTGGCGACAGATGTACACCGACATTAGGAACTACGTCCGCAAGTGTGAAATATGTTTGTATGCTAAACCAGCCCAAAATACTCGAGTGGGTAATTTACATTCGAAGATACCTATATATCCCATGGAGAGAGTTTTTCTGGATTATGTGGGTCCCTTTCCACGCTCCTCTAGCGGCAATGCACATTTGTTAGTTTTGGTAGATGCATTTTCAAAATTTACGTGGTTGCATCCGGTTCGTGCTCCAACAGCACTTACTACCGCATCGGTTTTATCACGTATATTTGCGGCTTTTGGTAACCCTCAAACACTGGTTTCGGATAATGCATCTTATTTCCGTGCATACACCTTTCGTACATTTTTATTTGAACGGGGAGTGCATTTTGTTCGAACATCGCCGTATTATCCGCGACCATCATTAGCGGAACGAGTGAACAGAAGTTTGAAGAGCATGTTAATAGCATTTCACTTGGAGCATCATTGCCAATGGGATAACTTGTGCGCCGAATTTCAGTTTGCTCTAAATATGGCAGTTCATGAAACCCATCAGGCAACTCCCTTTTCAGTTAAGTTTCGTTTTTAACCGTCTTGCCCTTTGGTCAATCAGTGGAAATTGACTGATCTATTTCCTGAGTCGGGAGATGTAGAATAAGGTAGAAAAACTTGGTTAAATACCTTACAAAATTTGCGTGCAGATTACTGCGACGTGTGGTCCGATGTAATCGTGATCAGAAAAAGAGTACATTTCAAATAGGGGATCTAGTGATGTTACAGGCACACCAGTTGAGTGATTCTAGTAAAGGATTTACACAGAATCTAGCCCCTCGTTACATAGGCCCCTTTGGTATTATTATGATAGTTATCCAAGTTTCCTTCCAACTTAAAGATCTTATTACAGGAAGGATTACAACAGTTCATGCCACTCAATTAAAACCTGTACCTGTTGTACAATGATGTAAATTCTCGTTTCCTCGCAGTTAGGCAGCAAGGTATTTTTATAGTGGTCATCGTCGGCATCGCGAGTTCGCTACCTCACAGCTGACGATGAGTACTTCATGACTTGCTGCCTACTTAATAGTAAGATTTTAAATTTTTAAAGTCTTTTAATTGTAATTATATTTATAAATAGCTTTTAAATATCATATTCATCTTTAATTCCATTCATCCAATTTCATATTTATATTTTAAAATTCACCTGCTTTAAGGTGTTGTGTAAAATGTAAATCCAGTAATTACATTTGATTCTTTCAAAAAAAAAAAATAAAAAAAAAATAAAAACTTAATTGCCTTATACATAATAGAATATCGAATGCTGGCTTTTCTACTTTTATGTATTTTATTGTTTCATGTTTATTACCTTTATTGTTGTAATACTTAAAGGATCCTTCTCTCACATGATACTGATATTTTGATATTCTTTTGTTTGTATTACGCAAACATGTAACGAATAGAGATTGAATGCTTCTGTCTATTCATATTATTTGTGTTGTTTTTATATGCTATATGGATATGCTGGAAGTGTACCAGGTAGTGTTGACTGGGCTTGTGGACAGGCCTGGCTACCGGAATAATCATTGGAACGGCGCCGTCTTCTGTTCCCGTTCTACCCGTTGCCTCTGGGGGGAGTATTGTGCCAAATCGCGCTAGCATACACCTCTCAGGCATTCGCATACCTACCAGGGAAAACGACGAAACAATCATAGACCAGAGTGAGCGACCGACATGTTTAGGAATGGGGAAATACTATCTGTATATACTGTCACATCAAAAGAGAAGTAAAAACCATACACTTGAATGGCTTTCTCTTCCTCCTGTCCTCTTAGCTACATGCAATATACATCTTCGTTTCTTTATTCATAAAGAATTTGTATCGCATGAGTGCCGATGTTCAGTATTAAATATTACCAGTCAGAGCCGTAGAGATGAAAGCTTGAGTAAAAGGAGAATGTAGGTGATACGGGGTGGAGGAAAAAATTCGGTGTTGCAATGAACGTTTGCAGCATTCGCCTAGCAACCAAGGAAACCCGAAAAACCCCGGGGGTCAGGAGTGTCAGGTGCTGGAAATTGAACTCGCAACCTCCGAATGCAGTCCATAGACGTTGCCGTCTGAACCCTTGCTTATAAAACCGTTAATGGGAGGGCTTGCTCTGTATCTATGTATTCGTAGACTTTCATGCAGGTCCTACAGGTCAGACAGGGCTGTCACCTGGAATCGAACCCGCGACCTCTCGAATTCAAACCTCACACGTTACCACGAAGTAGTTTTTAACAAAATAGCTTTAAACACCTTTTACCCTTGTTAAATAAGACTGTCATTCATCAAATATTTCATTCATCTATAAAACAGACCGTAAAACTGGCTAGCTCAAAGACACATTAAGAAAAATATCAGATAAATTCGAACTCTTAAGTTGAATTCTTTCTCCCATTTTAATTTTAAAATACAATACACTTCATATCACCCTCTCCAAATCATATTTATTTGTTTAGCATTTCATAAAAATTAGTTTAATTGTCGGTGTCATGCAAACAATTCTTGTATTTGAGGAGTATATAAAAAGTTAGGATATTTACACCGTCATCTATATGAGCAGGGTTTTCCGATAAGTACGGGCTTTTCAGGAGAATGAGAAATCATTTTAAAACAATATACATCTTAATGGGAAAGGGGTTGCCATTGCCCGTAAATGGCCTATAGGGCGGTAGCCCGCCGCCTCAGGAATTTCCCGCGGCCACCAAGTATACTCTCTTCAGGGATGTACAACATATTTTTGCAAGGAGTGTGCAACTGAATAGCTTGTCAAATTTTTCGAAGATCACTGATGAAGAAAAAGCTTTTAAACAAATATGAAATTTACAATTTGAAGTCTTTGTAATGGTTCGATCTCTCTGCTGGAATATTAAAAAAATGTTGTTTAAAAATGTTCTCGTCCTATGTTATATATTTACTAAGAGAAGAATGAATGTTTTGAAAGTCCGTGTATTTTTTAATTTGAGTTCAGAGTTCGATTTCCCTCTGGTATACACTACCGCTTTAAACGTTGCATATCTAAACAGTCAAGGGTCTGTTACAGTCGTCTTTTTCATTTTTGTAACGGGAATAATAATTGTCAAGTAACGAGATTTTATGTACAAGATCTATACAACATACACCGTAGGATAATATTACACCCACGCTTACATAGCTCGTTAACTGGAAGGCTTGCTTTGCACGGTAAATCACCTAACCGAGATTCGAACCAGTGACCTCTCGAATGTGAATAGACACGTTATCTCTCAGAGAACTCTGATATATATACATTGGAATGATGCTGAATCAAATAATTTTTAGATATGGCGGCTGAAAAACCAGTCTGTTTAAGTGGAATAAACAAATAAGCCCGTCGATTAAGCCTGTGTAGATACCCAGGTAGCGGCATAGTTTACCCTCTTCAAGGATGTACAACATATTTTTGCAAGTGTGTGTAAACCGCTATATAAATCGTTGGCGTAATGTAGAGAGTGAGAGAGAGAGAGAGTGAGAGAAAGCTTGCGTGATGGATGCGATTTTTTTATCGGCAATGACTGTTTTAAAGTCCATGCCTACGATGGTGCTTGCGCTGGCAGTGTGGTACTTTATCGACAACGCCTGTTTTAAAGTCCCTACTTATGCGCTTGCTTGTGTGAGCTTGTTGGGGTACTTTATCGACAATGTCTGTTTTAAAGTCCATGCCTATGCACGTGGAGTGCTTTATCGACAATGTCTGTTTTAAAGTCCGTGTATATGTGCGTGATTGCGTTGGCGCGTGCGGTACTTTATCGGCAATGTCTGTTTTAAAGCCAATGGCTATGCGCGTGGTTGCGCGAGCTGGTTGGGTACTTTATTGGCGATGTCTTTTTTAAAGACCCTACCTATGGCTTGCTTGTGTGAGTGGACTGCGGTGGTTTATCGACAATGCATGTTTTAAATTTCATGCCTATGCGCGTGTTTGCGTTGGCATGTGTGGTACTTTACCGACAATGTCCGTTTTAAAGTCCATGCCTATGCGCGCGGAGTGCTTTATCGAAAATGTCTGTTTTAAAGTCCATGCCTATGTGCGTGTAGTGCTTTATCGTCTGTCTTGATATATTTGTACTTCTTTTCAGCTGTTTGGTAAAGAGTAACAAGGAATGTGTTTTGTTTAACCCGCTCACCATGTTCCATTATTTATTTAGTTCGTTATTTGTGTATTAATAACGTATGTAATATTTAACTATGATGTTAACTGAATTTATTTTTTCAGAGCCAGTCCTACTTGTAAACAAACCTTAGAAAAATATTTCGAAGCGCGAAGTTCACTATCGTCCAATTCAAATGATTTATGCTTGTTGTTTCCAGGAAGGCAAGATGGCCGCCGCCAACTTCATAAACTCTTAAAATGGCTACTTCTGGCACCTTCATCGATGAGCGGGAGAGCGAGCTTTCGGCTTGGTCGGGTAGAGCGCGCGCTGCAGGTCGTTAGCTGCACCGAGAGGGAAAGGAGCATTAGGTTAGGCCACAAGAGAGGGATGGAAGTGCCCTGCGTATGGGAACAATACCCTATTACACACACTCCTATACAGGAAACCATTCAGAACAGACCGCAAAGAGGGAGGCGTGGCGAGCGTACGGGGCTTGACCACAAAGGAGAGGGGAGCGGTGTGGTCCGGTGTGTTCGGAGGCCACAAAGAGAGGGTGTGGCCAGCGTACGGGAACAATACCCATTCTCCCCCACTCTACACGGAACCATTCAGACCAGCACACCCAAAGAGGGAGGCGTAGACAGCGTACGGGGTTAGACCACAAAGGAGAAGTGAGGGGTGTGACCGCCGGCACAGAGCTAGGCGGCATTAGATCAGGTCACAAAGAGGGGGTGTGGTCAGCGGTTCTGAGGGTGAGGCCACAAAGAAGTGGTTGTGGCAACCGGCACAGAGCCAGGCGGCATTAGATCAGGCCACAAAAAGGGGGTGTGGTCAGCGGCTTCTCAGGGTGAGGCCACAAAGGGACAATAGCCCTTTGTTCTACACCTCAGCCGAGCGATCTGAGAGTAGAGCACAAAGAGGGGGCGTGGTTATCGGCTTTAAGGGTCAGGCCACAAAGCAAGGGGGGCGGGGTCGGCGGCATCCCTTAGAGCCGCCATTCTCTCATCTATTGTCTACTGTTATCTGCTTTAAACAAATTTACATTTTTGTTGTACGTTTTTGTGTATCTCTGAACGTTTACCGGTTGTACAAAATTATACAGAATTCCGTCCGAATGAAGCGGACCTCACTGCGTACTTCAAGATATGCATTTTATTTACTATGTAAACTTCGTAAACATAATATGGTATTTTAGTAAAACTCATTAAAACCATTTTCGAGTAAATCAAACATTTATAAGAATTCCCTATAAAGGTTAGTTTGTGGTGGGGGAATTTTATCTTATAAATCTTCGTGTCGCGTTTTTAGAAGATACGAGACTTAAATACCGAGTTAGAAGTTTATGGACTTTACGTTTTTGAGTTATGTTTATCCACAGACAGACACACAGGAATCTTTTTCTAAAACTGCTTTTTTGGGTTCAGGGGGTCTCTAAACATGTATTTTCCATGACATCTGGTCGAGATTTAGTATGCGTAGTAGAGAAACTAAAAATCTGACCATCACTTTAGCCTACTGTGTCGTTGTTACGCCTACACTAGATGTGTAAATGTGTAATGCTAATTTATCCCGATCAAGAAGTAGATAGAAGAGTAAACTTTTGTAAGAACAATTTGTAAAAGAGTGAGTGGAATAGGTCATGTGAGTGCAAGATACGAGTTTTTAAAAATCTGACCAACGCTTTAGCTTAGTGTATCCTTTTTATAGCTACAACAAAATGTGTAAATATCTAATCAAAGTTTATATCGGTTAACAAGAAGTAGATAGAAGAATAAAATTCTTGAAGAATAGTTTTGAATGAGTGGAGAAAGTCATGTGAATGGAACACATCACAAAAGTTATTGTTTTCAAACTTTGTAGGCAGTCTCTTCAATATATACTCGGCGAAATTTACGTTGTATTGTTCTAAGATGCACGCTATTCCAGATGCATTTACTGAGCTGGTGAGTTCAAATATATGCAGTTGATAAATAAAAATAAAGTAACAATTAAGCAAATACAGCAAAATATAAAACAAGGTGTTCGCCTGTGGAACTTACTTATATTACATTTCTCTAGCCACTTAATAATGTTTTTAAATATAAATTTCTAACAAACACAAATTGAAAATTGCAATGTCGGGAAACTTTTGGGGAAATTCTGGAGTTGTTGGTTAAAAATCATAATTTGGGTTCCGCTTTACTTACAAACACAACATTTTTACATCAGCACCTGTATAAGCATTGTAATTTAAGATAAAAAGCTTATGGTTAAAAATCACATATTTAGAATTCATTCACCTTAAAAATGATAATTATTTGCTCATTAGTTTGCCTACTAGCATTTTTTAAACTGGTGTACGAATATTTTCTGTTCTGACAAGTACGTGAGCAATTCAAGTGTACACAGAACCCGACACAAGTCAGCTACATATTGTGTTAAGCTGCTTTCACAGCACAACAGATGAACTACTCATAATCATTTTTTTGCCTTTAGTAACCAGGTATTAACGGGGTACATCCCTGATACTGAAACAGGTCTGCCATCCCATTTGTTTCATAACATGAGATTTTCACATCCACTAACACCCTCTGTCATATTTTTAGGACCGGGGATAAACGCTGTAAAAGCGTTTAGACATCTTTATTATCAATTTATTTATAGGTCAGCGGTGGTAGTATGTAGACGTCAGCTGATTGCGGGTTTCATTTGCGATCGATGATGCAGCTGTTGAACCGCCCACCACTCTGCAATATGGCTCTCTACAGCTACAACCGTCTTCATTTAAGAGCAGAGTTGACGCTGCTCCACAAGTCAAGTGCTACACATATGTGCATCAATGGCCGGAACATGTAAACACACTAGCAGCGAAGAGGACGTAAGCATTCATCGTCAGCGCGAGGGGGGTAAATTATTAGAGCGGTCCACTCATTTCAAGAGCTTACTAACTCACTGCAGCCGAAGTAAAAGATACAATTACGCGAAACTCTGCATGCAACAAGAAAACCGTAGTGTTCGTTTACCAGTTAACGTAGTGCGTTATAGATATACAAGATATACCTATATAGATATGTAGCCTGTTATGGATTTAGAACAACCCAATCGTTTTGCTGATTATGCTTTACTTTTTACTATAATATATTTCTTTCATGCAAATAAACTTCATGCCATTTAGGATATAGGCTAGGTGGTATCTTAAATACTTTTATCAAAGAGGGGGTTCCAATAGGATGCAAAATTAAAAAATCGAAATACCGATTTATCAGTGTTTTAAATGTTATATGAGCAATCACTACAATCGTAATTACTCTAACAAGTTTTGCTTCTTGAATATAATACATTATATCAATTTTTCGTTATATGTATATAAACCGGTTACCATGGAAGGCAGTAGATACAGTTCTGATCGCATAACAAGCGTAACAGGCTCAATATTGTGTATTGTTAAACCTCTTACTTTTGCTTTAATTTTTATTAGCATTCTAGAAGAAGAAATTTTATTTCCAATTTTCTAAACATTACATTACATCACATCTAAGTTGCTGAGACAAGAGTAGAGTGTGCCAGTGAGGGGGATCGAGAGTGGGAGTGAAGTGAAAAGGAAAAGGATGAGAAAATGGAGGAATAGAGAGGAGAGAAATGCTGAAATGCAGAAGGAGAAGATTGGAAACAGTGAAAGAAGGATAGCCAGAGAAGTAGAAGGAAGAGAAGAATCTGGGAATTTAATACAATAGTGAGTTTTCAAGTAAATAATTGAAAACCTATAATGAGCTCTATTCATTATTAATCAAACAATATTAGTAATTTGCAATCTGCTAAAAATACAAAATTTAAAGTTTTTGTTGGATTTGTTTCCATGTTTACCGGTGCTTGAGCGATTTAATGTAATGACTGTATACAAATGTTTATTGCCTTAACTTTAATGTTTCGTTTTTCAAAATTAATGCTAAGTGTCTTGTATGAAATTATTTTTAAAATTAGCGTATGGAACGTTATTTTTATGTTGTTAATAAGTCAAAAAATTCTTATATCGCAATAAATATGTTTGTTTCTCCTTTAAACATAATAGAAAAATGTATCCTAGATAATGTTAAAGTTTGGCGTTTTAAACTAATTTTTAATTTCAATTTCCATTCGGTTCAGTGGTGTAATACCTTTTGTTTATTTTGTGGAGTGAACGAAGCCTCATAGGACTACGAATCCTCACTCAAAAAGATTTAAAATGTTTAAAGCATTTTAAATTAACATGACTGGCAAGCATGCATTTATAGGATGCAAGAGGAAAACACGCTAAAATGCGCAGATGAAATGGAAGTATGCAATTAAAACAACATACAAAATTAAGCTACGTATTTACCAAGCAGCGCAAGCAGTCAAGGTGAACAGGTAGAGAGAATAGAGCTTCTTAACTTCCGAACAATATAATAGCCGAAATTGTAGAAAGTTGAGAGGAAAAACAGCCTAAAAAGAGCGGGGTACAGTCACAGCAGTTGCTTTTGGGAAGATTGTCTCAGCAAGTAGTTAGATCATGACGTATTTAAACGCAATTCCACGAAGTTGCCGAGAAATTGAAAATTGTGAATTAACAGTGTAATTGCATCGTTGGGGATGTAGATTTCCCTGACCCATGAGTAGTATGAAACAAGGAAATGCACGTTTCCGATGGATATTCAGTTTTAATAAAATTAAAACTCTGAATAATTACATCACATAATCCACATGATAGTATTCATATAAAAACTACCTCTGATCTCATCTTAACACACACAATTTTCATTTATGTACACATTTACGCCTTCATTATAGGTATGAAGAATATACTAAAGCTAAAGCGTTGTCAGATTTTTAGAAAGCGGATCTCTATGCGAATCCTTTGAAATTCCATACCCCTTAAATGACCAGTAGTGGGGAAAAAACAAACAATCAGACACACTAATTCACATGATTTTCTCTACTCACTCTTCCACAAACTATTCTTATAGAAGCTTATTCTTTGTTTACATCTTGTTAATCGAGATAAACTTTCACTGCATATTTACACATTTCGTCCTAGGTACATATAAGAAGGGTATACTGGACTAGACTAAAGCGATTGTCAGATTTTTAAAAAACGCATCGCTCTGTGATAGCTTTGAAATGTCACACTCTTTGTATGACAACCAGAAAGAACGAATAGCCACTTACAAGTTACTTGAAATAAGTATGATTATTTGAAAATTCAAACCAATAACAAGGATATCTTAGAAATGGTTAACACCACAAAAATGTTTGTTTTAAATAGGTAAATTATGTCTTTTGACGAGACCTACATACACTGTCGTTTGTGAAAATTGCAACACCACGAAAGAATTTCCCGAATAACTCCAAACTTGGTGGAAGTGTAGAAGAGTGTTCAAGCAATAAGTAATTAGGTTTGCAGAGAGATGGGTACACGTAGGCCGAGCAGAGCCCTCTCGTGTTCCGTCCGACAAGGTCAGTGTTGCGCCCAGTGTAGTCGGTGCGGAGCTTTCAAACAAGGTGTAAACAATAAAGTGAGTGCCAGTATGCCTCGTCGACGTCAAAGGGAACCATATCCGCATGTGAGTTCGAACGGGGCAGAATGATCGGTCTCCGGGAAGCGGGTTTGTCATACCGTGACATTTCGACTCGTACAGGGCGTGCTGCTACGACAGTGATCCGTGTGTGGAAGCAGTGGATAGATGAAGATCGTACGCAGCGAAGAGCGGGTACTGGACCACGGAACATGACCATAGCACGCGATGACCGTCATCTTGTCCACATGGCCATAACGGACCGTACAGCTTCATCCACGGTGTTGGCTCGACGCTGGAGCACTGCAACAGGTTGAACTTGTCTGCATCAACGGTTCGTCGCCGTCTGCTGTTGGTTGGACTGGTTGCATGCATGACATTACGTCGGCTTCCATTGTCCAGAAACCAAAAGCTCCTCCGACTGCAAAGGGCACGTGAACACCGTCACTGGGGTGCTGAGTGGCAAAATGTAGTCTTTTCGGGGGAGTCCCGCTTCAACGTACCCTACAGCGACGGCCGCATAGTGTCCGGCGGTACCGTGGTGAGCGCAACCTGGAGGGCTGCATTGTTGAGCGGCAAAGCGGAAAAACACCAGGTGTGATGGTTTGGGGTGCCATGGGTTACAACCTATCTCGCCTCCTACGATTTGAGGGCACTCTGAACAGCAACCGGTACCTAGCGGTAGTTGTAGAGCTTGAGGTACTCCCCCTGTTTCAGGCATCTCCACAGGCCACATTTCAACAGGACAATGCCCGGCCACATATTGCGAGGCATGTACAAGCCTTCTTCGAAAAGTGACGGGTACCATTGCTTCCCTGGCCTGCACGTTCGCCTGACATGTGGCCATCAAACATGTCTGGGATATGGTTGGTCGACACCTGGTGCGTCACGGTCCTTTAGTAACCAGTGTCATAGATTTGTGGCCTCGAATACAAACTACGTGGAGGGAAATCCCTCAGGAACTTATTCAGAATCTTTTTGATTCAATGCCACGGCGTATAGCAGCTCTAATTGCAGCGCATGGAGACAACACCAAATACTGAATATTAGGACTCAAAGTTCATTTATAGATTTGAAAAGTTTATCATTTATTACTTGTCATGTACCTAACCTGTGGTATTAAATTCATTTAATTCATGCGTTTCCTTCTTGGTGTTGCAATTTTCACTAACGGCAGTGCATTTGTACAGTAAGATTTTGTCTACCTCTTAGGTTTACCAGTTATACAAAAGTCATTCAGAATGAAGAAGTTTTCACAGGCTAAGAAGGCTTCCTAAAAAAATTGAAGATATTTTATAAGTTATGCAAATATCTGAAACATATGGTATTTTAATCAAAACCGTTTGAGCCATGTTTGAGGAAAGAAAAGATAACGAAAATGTTTCGTATCCTTGGAAAATGCTGAACTTAAAGTGTGATGTTTAAACTAACTTTTCGTTTTTGAGTTATACGTTTACAGACACGCGGACCCTTTTTCTAAGTGTTTGTTTTTTCTTTGTTTCTCTTTCTTTCTGTCTTTTTCTTTTCTTTCTTTTCTTTTTGATTCAGTGTACCTTATAGCGTTCATTTTCGTTATCGAATTTTTTGGTGAAATGCAATACTTCCTCTAGACGAAGTGAACTGTTGTTAATAGTATGTCATGAGGTCACACTTGCTTCGAGCAGTCTTCCAACACTTTTGGAATGGAATGAAGAATAATTATTACGACTTGATGCAAAACAACTCGAGTCAGACAAATAAGAGTGGACCAAAAATATTTTGTTGTTAGCATTTTGATAAATAACTAAGTATACTACTGTTGTTTTGGAAGTTAGTATGCTTTTGGAACTGGAACTGTTATTATAATGGGTGTTATTCCGGTCACGGCGTTAGAATTTCTCTTCCCTGCTTTGATTTGAATCGAAAACGAATTAAGGCACTGCGTGAACTTGTATGCTACTGTGTATGGTTTTTTGTCTATTCGTCTCAACTGCTTTCTCACTAAATACCGAAAACGTTATTATAGTTCGTCTAGTTAGCACAGATCAAATTTTAACTTGAGACTCTAGTCAATCTCGAGCTACTAGTAAAGAACTAACCTGATCTTTATTGAACAAGTTGTTGACTGATCGTTTTATAGCCTACCAGTTGAACAAGTTGTAAATAGCAAAGGTAAATGTGAACAACGCACCTTCCTGCGTGCAATTCAGTTTTAGGAGCCATAATCATGGAAGGTCATACCATGCACGCTCTGCCCCAATGTACTGAAAATAAACCCCTTATCATTAGCACTAAAATGGCCGTTGAGCAACAACCGTGACACCAGTGAGGACGCCAGAAATTTCTAATTATGTAGGCTCTGTAGTGAGCATAGGGAACGTAGAGAGGATGGTGTAAGCGATGCGGAGGGAAAAGGAAATAATATTAGTTTTTGCACAGATAGGAATAATAACTGCAGTAAGCTTATACTACACGAATAAGAGACCTCTACTAACGCATATAATATATTATCACCTAATGCTTTTGTAACTCTGAGAGAAAACCAAATCAATTACTCCAGAAAGTATTTACTGTAATTTAAACAAGTTAAGGAAATTAACGGGGAGAAAATTCTCATTCTCAATGCGCAAAAAGAACGAATTATATTACAGCTTACGTATTCGGATGTTTTTCAACAGTTTTCATTTTATTAGTTTTATAATGATTTCAAAATTGCACCGATTTTTAAATTGTTCCATGTGTGGTATTTACAGAATTATTATCGTATATGCATTTAGTAGAGCAGCTTTTATATAATGCCTGGTACTACAACCTTGAAATAGATGAATGGAAATGATGGGGACAAGAAATTCGTGGTAGAAGAGGAACCACCCCAGCATTCGCCTATCGACCTAGGAAAACCACGAAAAGAACCTAAGATGAGAATATCTGACCCAACGGGAATCGAATGCGAGCCTCACGCGTTATTGGGAGCCATTTTGTTCATTTCTCAGTATATTACAATGGAGAGTTTAGAAACTCTTTACTGCTGTGAAGAAGTACGAAAATAGTACTATGCTGCCTGGTTGACACTTGTTGCACTGCACTAAAACGATGTAGTGAAAGAAAATTAAAAGCACCACAACGCAAAACAATGTCCACCTCTCAAACTTTAGTTTTATCTAACAAAGAATTACCCCAATGAAATGTAATCCTCCTATTGTTACAAAAGAAGTCGACGTCGTCTATGATGGCCTCAGTATGTATTATTGTACATGCTGCCTTCTCTACTGCAATAAGAACAAGATCACTGCGACAATCGTTACCCGCCTTATAACCGAAAATGTTTTCATACGCGGCACGAATGTTATAGTTATTGCTGTCATTCTGAAAAATTCGTAAACTTCCTGACTAAACTCAAAGAAGGATACACAAAATGCTTTATCGCACACATCCCGTCTTCTTCATATAGTATGCAAACTGCACAATAATGAAAGCTTCTTGCTGAAACAACTCATTACAGTGTCAGCATACGCCTCCTTTTAAACGGTTACTTTGTTATACACATGCATTTTAAAATTATACATAATAACTATTCACTTACCACAATTTTCTTTCCCGGCGGAGCACTTACGTTTGGATGGGCTTCAGCCCACACCTGGTGTCGCCTCTGCGTGATACCTTGTCGTTGGCTGTTAAACAATAATTGCTATAACAATCATCAGTATGAGTGATTAAGTTTCAGCAATAGATAATAATTGAACTTTCTAGAATCATAATTAGGGAATATATATATGTTAAAATTAGGGAATATAAGTATTAACCATTCCAAAGTTTGCTTTAGGAAGTATGCAACGCTGTTATAGTTTACCAACATAATGAAAATGCAATACCATGAGCTGAAGCTTTCTGGATCACAGATTTCTAGCGTTTTAACTTCGATGGATCATTGTATCAAGTCGGCTGTGTCTAATTCCTCAAGATAAGTGTAGGATTCACTAACACTAGACTTTACTTACTAATATTAGTGCCAAAGTTAACTTCATAATTAATTTTATTGCTCCCAGCTGAAGCAAATGAAAAGAAATATAATCCTTACATTTAATTTGATTTCAGGGAGGACATTTATTCCTAGTTCTTCCTCTCGCAACAGATTGCGTTACTACGACTAAACTCTAAATATTGCATTACATTCAGGTTAAAGCTGTAGTTATATTTCAGTTTTCACAATTGTCTCATTAAAAATGTCCATGTCTCTTCTAGATAAACAGAGTGAAATTCTCAGCGAGACTTCGATAGTGTTGTGGTACAAAGGAGAAACTGGGGCGTGCTATCCACATTGAATTCTCTGTCGTCCTCCATGGCCTAGGGGTACCATGTTAGCCTCTAGTTCCCGAGGTCGCGGGTTCAAACGCGGCGGAGGGCGATTGATAGTTTCGGGCGTAAAAATCCTTAGCATGGCTTCCTTCGGATGGGAAGTAAAGTCGGTGGTCCCGTGTCGTAGATTTACGGCACTAAAAGAACCTCAAACCTGACACAGGCCTCTGAGCAAAATTTCCGGTCTTTCATGCCCAATATAGAATGGGGCGCTAAGGACCATATCTGTTAAAGGGCGTTCCATAAATAAAACTCAATTTAATTTACATTGCATTCTGCCCACACTGTTTACAGGATGTGAAGCGTTTCACTCTTTACCCATCATCTTCCCATGCATTCATGCATTCTCTTTCCCGCCTTTCCTTCCGTAACATGGACGCTCTAGATGGACTAAGGTCTACACGACCGCTACATTCTCTGCCTCCGTTCATAAAGGGCATTATAAAGAAAGCAGATTTGCGGGTGGCAAGTGCCTGTAGAATAAGCATGCCGAATATCCACCCCTGGTGGTTTACTGACCAGGAACCTTTACTCCAGCCCCCTAGGAACCTCACGAGAGTGAATGTGAAAAATCCTGTTTCCTGCATCGCAAATGCAACGCTACTGCGTATCTCAGTAGGCATCTTTCTTTGCTTTTCTTGTACCTAGATGTTAATGGCGCCACAGTTTCTACAGAAAATCCTTAAATAATCGGAAGAACACCCTTTTCGATTTCTCCTCCATCATTTCTTAGATGAACCAAACGACACCAATTTCTGACGGACTGTATTCCTCTTCTAACCCCACTATGAGTAAAACTCCCTTAGAGCCTCGCTGAGACAAATATCCCTCTAGTATGAACTGACTTGGGCATTTTTTAATGTTTTATGCTCTTCCAGTACAAAGAAAAAGCCTGGAATATAAACGCTTTGAAAAGTGCGGCAGTAGGTAGGTATACGACGCTGGAATAAAGTGGGAAAAAATCGATGATGCAAAGATTAGATGCCCTACTTTGGCTGCTGGAATAAGTTGGCGCATGAACTCGATTGTCTATGGAGTTGCAGTTGAGCAGTTACATATGCAAAGTTTACGTAAAAGTAATGGGATAGAAACAGAGGTGGCTACAAAGTATATCCAGGTAGTGTGCGTTTCTGACATGCAAATTGCTTCCAAAACACACTTTTGGTAATAGCTTACTTTTAACATTTGAAAGGTCAATAAATAAGTTATTAAATTAATCATAAACTGTGATTAATTTAAGCAGCACACCTGTAAAATTGGGTGGAAAGCTTGAAGAAAGAAATAAAAAATTCAGAAAAACAAATTTAGGTTTTTTACTTTTTTGCGTTTAGACCCTATTTTGGTGCTTTATATTTACTGTATTTGGTAATAATGAATGCTCTGAGCGGCCACATAAATGCTTATGAACATATTACTGCATTACACATTCCAATTTAAAATGATTTTTTTTGTACTATCTGGAATTTCATATTTTTTCATCTCCAAATCCGTACGTCAAATAGAACTGTTCCGTTCAGTTACTTTCCGTACTCCAATACCAACATATGAATACGCTGGCCCTGCAATGAGCATTTAAATATACTAATTTAATAAGAATGAAAACTAAGGTGAAAATTATGACGATCCACTGGAAATTCGGTTTCACTGTTATATAAGTGATGCGACAGCGATGCAAATAAGAACAATACCCCTATAGGACAAACTAACGTATCTCATGTCTAAATACCAAACTTTAAATTTAAGTTGCGCACCTTTCAAAGATGTGACACAAAGTTTTTCAAGAAATTCCGCCACCCCAAACTATCCTTTGAATTGACATTTTTTCCTTTTTTTTCGATTTTCTCAAAAATATCTAACGATTTCGAATAAACTATCAACGTTTAAGACATGGATATGAATTTTCTGCTAAAAGCTTGTGAAATCCTCGTCATGCGGAATTTACCTACTTTTGCATAACCATGAGAGACACAGAGAGAGAGAGAGAGAGAGAGAGAGAGAGAGAGAGAGATAGAGAGAGACAAAACCTTACTTACAAAATATGCAGATACCTTTAAAACATACCATTTATTTCAAATAACTTTTTCATGACCAACTATTTTTGTCATTTTGGCAGTGTTGTCACCATTCGGTGTTTCTCGTGATGTCATGGAAGTGCGAGTAGTATGGAATTTCAAAACTAGCATAATATAGCGATTTAACAATGGCTTCAGCCCCTGGATCCCCCTTGTACCGACGAGAATGTGTAATGAAACTATTCTGCAAATGTTTATATCGATTAACATAAAGTAGTTAGAAAGATAAGCTTTTGCAAGAATAGTTTGTAGAAACTGCATAAAAGTAAACGATAATGGATAGAGAAAGTCGCGTGAATGTAACGCATCGTAATCTTTTTTCAAATTATATATTCTCACGTTTTATACTCGTAAAATTGAATACTGGAAAAAGTTAATAACTTTATATTATTTACGGTAACATACCATACCTTATATTATATTAGCTAATTTCAGTCTATCAAATGAAAATCGTAAATTTTGTTTTTGGATTGCCTGAAAATCACAATGACGGTAGTCGGTTTTTAAATCACTCAGGCTCACATTTTACATCTTACTATACTACCCCTTCAATATGCATTTAATTCACGTGAAAGGCAGTGGTGGTAAATTGAAATTGCGTTTTTATTTATGGACGCTCTAAAAACTTCTGTGGTCATTAGCGTCCCATTCTAAATTGGGCGTGAAAGACCGGTGATTTTGCTCAGGGCCTCTTTATCAGGCTTGAGGTTCTTTTACGTGCCGTAAATCTACCACCGGCTTTACTTCCCTTCCGAAGGAAGCCATGCTAAAGATTTTTACGCCCGAAAAAAAATTCATCGCCCTCCGCCGGGTTTGACCCCGTGACCTCGGGAACTAGAGGCTAGTATGGTAGACAGTGGTGGTGGTGGTGGTGGTGGTGGTGGTATTTATTCAAGACAAACAATGCAAATGTACTGAATTATAACGTCGCCTGATTGGGAAATCCTTGTTCTTGATAAATGCCTACTTAATATTGTTTGTAATTACTTTAAGATAAACTGAATGCACACTTGCATACATACACATACCCAAACCCACACAAAACTATAAATTCTTACCCTTACAAAATGTATCCACACTAAATATGAGTACAGGCAATATTTCGACATACCTATCTTGTCCCTGACGCCATGTGCTTCTATTAAGTAGTGCCCATCGTTGCCGGTTCTGCATTCTGCATAAAATCAAATCCTTGTATACTGCCTGTCCCTGCTGGAGGCCACAAATATCTCTGGTAGTACTTTTTCCTCATATCTTCCGTGTATGTTCCTGTTACCAAGATATACACTCAGTCTTTTGGTGCGCTGTATAATGGGCAATCCTCCTCCTGCCAGTATCCTTAGGTTTTGGAAACTTCGGTGTTGAATCCACCAACATTTCTCTTATGCTGAACGATCTTCGCGTGATCAGAGCATAGCACATCTGCCGGTAAGTATGCCAGCTCTGCTGAATGTTGGCATGGCTCCTATTGATCTTCAGTAAAACGAACAAAAAAAATTACATTTAGAGTAATGTTTATGTCAGACAGCAAAATGCATATTAGATGTGCAATTTACACTGTATATTCGCTACTTTGAAAGTAACAGTAAACAGGATTTATTAAGTTCTTTAAGCGACATTCTTTATTAGCGACACGTCTTCTGTCTTTAAACGTAATGTTGCACCCATTCAGGTTTGACAGGAGACGGAGTCAAGTCGTTACACAGTAATATGAGTTTTGCTTCGCTTTGTTTTCTACCCATACTATACCAATACTGAGTTTGCGAACTTAGCTGACAGTACACTGCTATACATCATTCGAAAATATAGATTTAATATGTTTTACACTGTTTAACCTCTTTCATTGTTATGTACTCCATGCAGCCAGCGACCGCGGGGACCTTAGTCTCTCTATGCCATGTGATTTCTTTTGTTAGTTGTTTCATTTACAATATACCCAGTCCCTTTTAACTTCTATGGGCATATTGGGGATTTGGTTTGTGTGACGGTGTTTAAGTAACTCTATGAACTATAGGTTTATCTTTAGGTCTTTATTCATTTTCTAGTTAAACACACCCACATTCATATTTACAGACTGTATGGAATTAGGGAATAAACTAGAGAAAAATCTCTCATCCCAGGCAGGAATAAAACCCCGAACTTCTGGGCTCAGACGCGCCAAGTAATCTCCACGTCACGGAGATTACTTGTCTCATTTACATAGTCTCTATCTCCATCTTTAGTGAATGTTGACATTCCTTATTCCTTTTGTGAATGTAGGGTGGACAAACACGACGTGTAGGGTGGATTGCGTTGCGCGGTGCATGTCCTGCCTGTCCCACCGTGCATTCGCAGAAAGCCAATAGCAGTATTATCAACATTCATCACAGCAAATGCACAGGCAGATAGCGAAATCTAAACGGTGCCCCCCCCCAAAAAAATGGTATCCAGGTTAAAATGTACGGATCATTCAGGAAGGCACTCCCCAGAGCACACAGATGTCTTCTCGAGGGAAGAAGAAACCAAGCAGTATCGCAAAAGACGACCACGAAAGCAGACAGTAGCTCCATAACTGGAGCTACTAACGTAGCCCTACTCCATACTTCTACTAACATAGTTTCATCTCTTATCACCAATGTAAAAGAGAAACTACATTTCAAGCATTCTGTATTTTTTTTTTTTTTTTGGGTAGTGCCATCGTTTATACCCCGCCTTTAACTACATTGGTCTTATCGGCGGTCTTTTCTTTGAAACTTATTGCCTATTGACAATTGTGTTAACTCGTACTCTCTTATCGTTGGGTTTCTTGCACTTTGGGTTTTAATCATTAGAACACACACACACATTTACACTCTCATTCATCCTTCCAGACTCTGGGGAGGATAGGAAATAATCTTGGCTAGAGAAAAATTTCCACCCGCCAGCCGAAAATCCAACCCGGGACCTCTCGCACAGCAGGCAGGTGCTCTACCGACTGAGCTATGGAGTCAGCCAATCCTGTATCTTGATCTGCTTCCGCTTGTGTTTTAAGACACTAGAATTCGCAATTTAAAATAGAGTATCCAGGTGTTGTGCTGGCCACACCGGAATTCCAGCAAATTAAAGCTCTCAAACTGGACTAAGGTAGTGTGCATAAACCAGAACTGAGACCTAATTTAAGTGTCGTAAATGAATACTTAGAACACCTATAGTTATTGCACGTTGATGGACGAGTGATTGAATATATTTTCCGCAATTGCCGAAGCTGCTTGATTTATTCATTCCAACAGTAATGGTCAAAAAATGGAAGTTGAAATATCGTATGTCCTGAAATCTGTCGAGAGCTAGTGCAATGGTTGGCGGGAGGAAATTATTTTACTTACTTTGGGGGATGGATAAAATCTATCAGCTAATGTGACGTAAAAAGACAAATTATGCAATCGATCCTACATCTGCTGTGATTGGCAAGCATATTAAATCGTAGATGAGCTGTTCAGTGAAATGCATGCTATAATATGTTGATAAATTTAAAAGAATACTAAAGTTAAGTATTCTTACTTTGATTTACACATTATATGAGTGTCAAATAATACTTGTCCCCAACAAGAAAACTCGACATTTCCTCTTTCCTTTCACCTTGAAGGGCCTGAATGCTATTGAATAATTTGTTTTTCTCTATTTAACGGGAAAATACTGAAATGTTGGCAGTCCCACGAGATTTTTTTTAAAAATGTTAGTAATACCAGCTATCACTCATTAAATAGAATTGGTATTAAAAGGCTTCCACTGACTGATTTTTTGTACACCTAAGCTATATCGCAACAATATCAGTGTTTACCATGCTGCAGCTTGTACTTCCCGCCAACCATTTACGTCTCACTCCGCCGGAGGTGCCGCCTTCTCTCTCTTTCTCTCGTTATTGCAAGTTATCACAGAAACAAAACAGTATATTCTTGCAAAGTGCTCTTTTGCAACACAATTGTTTTAATCACCGCTTTTGAATAAAATAGTGAAGAAATATTGTTAAAAATTTTACCAACCTTTACATTTACTTCCTCTACCGCTTAGGTGTCTTAAGTTGATATACTGTATTGGAAACAAAATTTCTGAAACGAAAATTTGCCGGTATTAAGGTATGCAAATCAAGAAAACAGGTTTAGTTAAACTAAGGTAGTGTGTGTGAGAGAGAGATAATATTTCGAAATGTTAGCGTTGCATATACCATCTTATGTATTACCTAGTACTGCCTAATTAAAACATTTAACTGCGAAGTCATTAAAAGGGAAAGATTTTGTTTTTCTGCAGGTTCTTTAGGATACCTACATGCATCGTGTGTCAAACAGGCGGCAGTAGTACCATAGTCGCCCTTATTTACCATCATTTAAGTAAAGGGTTGCCTCAGTTGAGTAGTTGTGCACCATCTATTTGATGACTATTGATTCAATCGCAAGGGGATCGTGGGTTTACCATTCTCTTCATTGTCGCTACATATAATCCTTCCGGTAGCATCTGTTTTGTTTTTATTTCTGTGAAAATGTAGGTGGAACTCTGAATCTGAGAGTGACATATCCAATCAAGTATTTATTGTCGACTAAGAGAAATCAACGAAGAAAAAAAACAATAAACAAATTGTCTGATATACACTACGTGATCAGAAGTTTCCGGACACCTGGCTGAAAATGACGTACAAGTTCGTGGGGCCCTCCATCGGCCCACCCTTAGACTTGATGACAGCGTTCACTCTCGCAGGCATACTTTCAATCAGGTGCTGGAAGGTTTCTTGGGGAATGGGCAGCCCATTCTTCACGGAGTGCGGAACTGAGGAGAGGTATCGATGTAGGTCGGTGAGGCCTGGCACAAAGTCGGCGATCCAAAACATCCCAAAGGTGTTCTATAGGATTCAAGTCAGAACTCTGTGCAGGCCAGTCCATCACAGGGATGTTATTGTCGTGTAACCACTCCGCCACAGCCAGTGCAGTATGAACAGGTGCTCGATCGTATTGAAAGATGAATCGCTATCCCCGAATTGCTCTTCAACAGTGGGAAGCAAGAAGGTGCTTAAAATATCAATGTAGGTCATCGCTGTAATCGTGCCACGCAAAAACAACAAGGGGTGCAAGCCACCTCCAGGAAAAACACGACCACACCATAACACCACCACCTCCTCCGAATTTCATTGTTGGCACTACACACGCTGGCAGATGACGTTCACCGGGCATTCGCCATACCCACACCCTGCCATCGGATCGCCACATTGTGTACCGTGATTCGTCACTCCAAACAACGTTTTGCCACTGTTCAATCGTGTAATGTTGACGCTCCTTACACCAAGCGAGGCGTCGTTTGGCATTTTCCTGCGTGATGTGTGGCTTATGAGCAGCCGCTCGACCATGGAATCTAAGGTTTCTCACCTCACGCCTAACTGTCATAGTACTTGGAGTGGATCCTGATGCAATTTGAATTCCTGTGTGATGGTCTGAATAGATGTCTGCCTATTACTCTTTACGACCCTCTTCAAATGTCGGCGGTCTCTGTCAGTCAACAGACGAGGTCGGCCTGTACGCTTTTGTGCTGTACATGTCCCTTCACGTTTCCACTTCACTATTACATCAGAAACAGTGGACCTAGGGATGTTTAGGAGTGTGGAAATCTCGCGTACAGACTTCTGACACAAGTGACACCAAATCACCCGACCACGTTCGAAGTCTATGAGTTCCACGGAGCGTCCCATTCTGCTCTTTCACGATGTCTAATGACTACTGAGGTCGCGGATAATGAGTACCAGGCAGTAGGTGGCAGCACAATGCACCTAAGATGAAAAACGTATGTTTGTCGGGGTGTCCGGATACTTTCGATCATATAGTGTATAGAAGTGTGAATCCGGGACCTCTCGATTGCAGGCTACAGATTTACAGTCTGAGCTATCTCAATCAGAGGAACGAATTTCTGGCGTGTAAATATATACACGTACTACTTTAATGAAAAATTGTAACTCGAATCATGGTGTAAAAAAAATAAAACAAACTAGGGTGTCCAATTATAAAAACGAACAAGCACGTTAAATCACAGCACAGCAATAATTTGTTATATTGAGGGCAAGGAGTATAGAAAGGAAATAAAAATTAGCGTATATATATAAAGTGAATAAAGCCGCGCAATGGTTACATATCAGATTTGCTATTTATACAGAATCGTGAGTCGGAGAGGAAAATGAATGGTTTACAAATCTTCTCACTCATATTACTTTGTGCAATGGCTGGAGACATTTTAAAATTGTTTGTTAATCATCATCACAATTATTATCGTCGCCTTGCATGCTCTGAGCTGCGTATAATTTGAGTTGGTTCATACATTCTCACATTTTTCCTTTTTATAGTAGTTGCGTGATCCTAAATGAAATAGGCAGTTTTTGTTGACTGGTCAGACCTAAAAGTTTTAAACTTAGTAAAAAGAACTTAGTATTAATCAATAATCGCTCATTTTACAACTCAGCTTCTCTTACTATAGAATGTAATATCAGTAGTAGTGACACATTATGATTACCTAGGTAATCCTTCATTCATGGTGTGCAACAAACAATGCACACTACCCAAGCGTTGTCCTCGAGACACTTGGAATCAAAGACGCCGCTTTTCACGATAGTAAATGAACAGCTTTGTTTCGATTACAAACCTCGCTACCGAAGTGGGTACAGACACTTTTTAACAACGTAGTCAACGAGTTTTTACCAAGTGAATTTCCCTTTAAGGGCTATAATTGTTGGCAAAACGAGCCCCTATTCTGAGGAAAAAGCCTCAGAAGCCAATGGTGCCATAAATCTGAAAGCAGAGAGACCACCTACCGTCAGGGAAAGTGCGTCAGTAGTGCATGCGTGAATTTTGTATAAGGACATGCACTTTCAAGAGAGCATTTATATTTGGCGTACTGTGTCAGCTATAATAACTTATTTAGGATTTTTAAAGTGGATTAGGACTCTCTTCATCTGAATGTATTTAGTGATATTGTAATTTAGCAATAACGTCTAAACTGACTCAACTAGCTCTAATCTAACAAAGGAAACGTTGGAAAATATTAATTCGTATTGAAGTTTTTAATTTTATTTCCTTAACGCAAATTTCCCGCATACCAATTTCCTAAATGTTATCGTTAACTTGCTGAAAAATCACACACGCTCTATTTTTGCAAGCAAGTCCTGAGAGCATGAAGTAATTTTCAGCTTAAAAGTTATACATTTTATACATAAAATTATAAACTTACAGAAAATGTCCTTCAGTGTTTGCAGCACATTTCAATCTCAACCACCTAGGATTATATAAGAATTTAATTTTGAGCTGTGTAATCCTGATTAATTTATATGTTTCATATGTCATACAGATGGAGAAAGGTTACCATGCTAGCCTCTAGTTCCCGAGGTCGCGGGTTCAAGCCCGGCGGAGAGCGATGTATTTTTTCGGGCGTAAAAATCCTTAGCATGACTTCCTTCGGAAGGGAAGTAAAGCCGGTAGTCCGTGTCGTAGATTTACGGCACGTTAAAGAACCTCAAGCCTGATAAAGAGGCCTCTGAGCAAAATTACGGGTCTTTCACGCCCAATAAAGAATGGGATGCTAAGGACCATAGTAGTTTAAGAGCGCCCATAAATAAAACTCAATTTAATTTTTCTGATGGAGAAATTAAAAGGAACATTATGCACTAAAATAAGATGGAAACATTGATAATTTTTCGCATTTCGATCAAGTATAAAGGCAGAAAATGGTCAGGCTTGTGAAGGGAAAAATTAGATTAAAATCTGAGAATTCCCGCCCTAGCAATTAAAGAGTCTGCCATACTGTAATTGACTTCTAATGCATTTCGAAGATTCAGTAACTCTTCCCTGTTTAAACATTAGGATCCTTGTATGTTAATCAAGTTTTCCATATTCGTATGAAAGACAGAAGATAATTGCAGATGTTGCTTAATAAGAAATCCATGAGAATGCACATTGACGAAGAAAAAGTAAGTAGTATGCTGGCGAACATCTCCACTCGTAACTTGTACCGCAAGTTGAAATGAGTGCTCTGAAGTTGGTCTTGTTTTGGAGCAATATTTCCTGTTTTCTCATTTCTGAATAACGGTTAAAGGTATCAGTTCTCTATTCCAGAAGCTGTTTGTTTTTTCTCTTCCTGTTACTGTGAAACTAGAAGTTTCAGTTTTGTTAACTGTTCACCGAATCTCCACAGGAATTATGCATTTAGGTCACCACAAAAATATTGACTCGTGGTCTCAATTTACACCGCTGTGAACCTTTACTCTATTCTTTGAAGTAGAAACATGCTTTGTATGTTTGCATCTTTGTAAGCTTCAGCTAGATTAACTAGAAAGTAACTGCTTCATAGCGGCTGAGCTTGATTTGGATCACGAACAAGGTTATGCATGCGAGATACGTTAATTTGCTCCTATAGAGTTACTGTTCTATTTCCATTGCTATCGCGTGACTTAAACAACGAAACAGAATTTTCAATGGATCGTCATGATTTTCTCCTTCACTGTCCATTCTTCTTAAATCAAATAAAATCTATGACCTTAATTTTCAATACCCAAAGTGTGGAGAACAAAAACAGAAGAAGAAACAGAAGAATACAGCACCGGAAGCACTATGGTAATTGCGGGTAGAAAATATAATTTTTTACCGAAAAAAGTCTTGGTCTTATGAATTGACAGAATTGTTCTCCATGCACCAGAAGGAATAAGCAATGCGATACCACTATGCGATAAACAGGAAAATTTATATCCTTTCTGGTTCGGTGCTCTAAAGGCCGAGGGGTCCATCTCACATTCCTAGTAATTAGAATTAAGTGGCCTGGGATCCTCCTTATGCGTCAATCTTTTTGCAAGTAAACTTAATGCATAATATCCTGAAATAGTGTCTATTTTAATTCATATTCGTTTTCAAAACAAATGTTCCGAAAAATGAGAACAGTAATAGAAGCAGGTGGTTTGCCCTAACATTACGTTAATTTATGTTTTTGATAGGGTTGTTAAATTAGAACATTTAATAACTTCATATACACTTTGACACAAAAGAGAGCTACAGTAGTTTATTGTGTGCGAGCATAACTGCTTTAAAATCAAACAAGTCCTTTGCAAGTGGAAACTGTATTATCATGTGTGCAGTAAACATTCGTTTACCTGAAAAAAGGACTGCATTTGTGGATAGAACACAAGCTTCAGTAGGTTTACCACTAAATATTCGCTTATAAACATACATACCTGCTCTGTAACATCTGGTTAAAGTTTAGCAACTTGTTAAAACCGCTAACCAGTAGCTACGTGCTATTTGATATTCTGTAACATTATAAAAACATCTTGTTGAAAGGAAGAAAATTAAGGTTAACGATACCAAGAACCTAGACCGGTTTGCTAGCGCTAGCAACACCACTACTGCTGGCTGAAAATGGATACACTTTCAGTGCTGCTTGATCTTAAAGAGCAACGGTAACAGTCTTCTTAACCAGAATAGCCGTTAACAGCGCACATATGATTGGTGAGAGAATGAAGTTAACTCAGAGGTGGTGTAAACGTGACTCTCGCGAGTCATTTGAACTCCCGGGCTTTTATCACATGCTCCCGAGTGTTGTAGCGCGTATTGCATATGGTAACTGAAGGAAGGCAGGCAGGCAGGCAGGCAGGCAGGCATTTTCGCCACCCTCTGAAGTAGAGGCTCGCGCGCTAGTGTGAATCGACCCGCATCCGAGCGGAACTACAGACAAATTTGTCAAATTTTTTTTTTGTCTTTTTAGCAAAAACAAAAAACAAAAAAAAAAAAAAAACAGCAAAACAACGCTATTTACAAATCCTCATCAGTAAACTGCGTTTAACCTAAGTATGAAGAAGTAATGATATATTGTGCAGTGTTGTAATAACTATTCAGAGACAATAAATCTTGAGCAGTGCGTACGCTGTGCTTTCATCCAGTTACATACTCCGTATTAAGAGAAATTAATTTTGATTGTAGTTGGGATTGACAGTTTGGAATTATCGTTGCGGACTAAAATAGAAGCAAAACATCAGCAGTAACTGCAGAAATGAACAAATGAAAATATCGTTTCGTATTGGGAGTGTTCAGTAACTGCTTGATTTTTAAATTTTTCCCATAGCAGCGGTATAGAAAACCTGGAACTTAATTTAACGCTTGGAATAATAAAAGAACCTGTAGAGTTGAGTAAATAATGCGATAAATAAAACTAATTTGTTTTTCTAAACCAAAATGTGTATTAACATGAGGTTCGTTTCGATGTGTACTACACGCACTAAACTATCTGGAAACACATTCTTTCCATATAGCCAATAAGAGCACATGACTTTTATTTGGAAGTTTTGAAATTGTTTCCTACAATGGACTGATGATGTTGAAGTAATATGGCCGCTATGTTGTCTCGTGATTCTACTATATATCCACATAAATCAGATATGTAAGCTTTTGGAAATGTTTATTCGAGAATAACACCCAAAGTCACGAGGTCTGAAAATCTGAACCACCAACATATTTCAAGTCATAAGCAATTCTTGTAAACTGCCTGTTACTAATAATCTGTGCATAAGAAGCTATGATTGTAGAACGAATGCTTTTCCCAGTCAATCTGCTGAAGCGCATCCAAGTATTTATGATTTCCAGAAAGGCTGCATTCTCTTTTACTGTTGCATAATAATCATTCAACAACACAAGGATGTAAATTCCACCTTTTTTTTTATAATGAGCAATGCTTCTCATAAGCACAAAGTTGTTTGTACTTTTTTTTTCATTTCATCTTTGAAAAATTATTATGGTCATAACACTCCTTTTAAGCTTTCCCGATACTGCGGAGTAACTATTAGTGTCGTTTACTCCATCTGTCTACTCATCTGCACTCATGAAACTACTCACGAGCTGCTGCAATTTGAAGTTGAAGTTTGATAAGTAACGGTTTGAAGAAGTTTGTAACAAGTTTAAAGCGGTTTAAACCTGTGCAAAATTGAGGCTGTTTTAAGCCTGCTAAATTGGAGTATTTTTTGTATTATTTCCCTAAATATGCATTAATTATATTTTAGCAAACCATCACATGTTTCCGCCACTAAGGGGACTCGGTTACCATTTTTTGCGCTTATTCCTTAATTCCTAGATCATATTGCTACATCCTCAGGTGTTTGAATATGCGTGTGGGAAATAGTACACCTTTATCGGATGTATGACCTTAGAGTTGCCTTCTGTAACATTTGTCTTGTTTCTGTTGTTGTTGGCCAGGTTTGGAGTTTTCTATCATACTCTTCACTTAAGTTTTTATTGATTTTACTGCCATGCGAAGTTCTGGCAATTGTATACTAGCAGGGAATTCAGATGTGCGGCTTATGAAAACAATGAAACATTATAACCAGTTTGTTGGAATAAAATCAACCTTAATTTCTCTCGAATGCGTTAGCACTGCGCAATATCACTCGGCATTTACTATCTTATTTCTAGTTTATTTTATCTAGTTTAACCCAATTTAAGCAATTTATAAAAAAATTTGAACAAACACTGTCTAGACATATTGCAAGAAAACTTACTGGAAAGCAGACATACTAATATACTCGGATTCCTCTCAAATGAAATGGTAATTTCTTTTGAAGTAAGCAATATTCTTTGACTAATAATGCAGCACTCATGCTACCATCTGAATAAAGGCACACGATACTTAAGCCTGAGTTTGAAAAACACTATACTATTGCATGGATTATTGACTTTATGCATTTTCTTCTTCTTCCTCCTTCATAGTTTAGGCATTTGCTTGTTCCGGTCTCTTATTTGTTGAAGCCATCTTTTTCGGGGTCGTGCAACTGGTCTTCGTTCCCTAGGTTTGTAACGAAAGGTTGTTTGGGTATTATTTCTTCCGGCATACGGTGGAGATGTTCAACCCATTTATTTATATATTTCTCTATCTCTCGCAATAGTGGTTGTACTTTCACCTCTTCTCTGATTGCCTCACTTTTAAAATGCTCCTCACTCGTAAGCCCTTAACTTAACTTAACTCATTTCAGCTGCTTATGTCTTACGTTTATCTTTTTTCTTAACAGTCCATGCTTCGCTTCCATAATTTATCATTGTCACTGCCATAACTGTGTAAAACCTCAATTGTGTTTTTTTCTCCTTACCTTATTCTTAAAGATTCGTTTGATAGTTCCACAGACTGTTGGAATTTCTGTATTTTTTTTGTTTATGTCTTGATCCTGGTCATAAGTCATAAGTTACATCGCAGCCGAGGTATTGGAAATGTAATACTTGCTCCAATATGTTGTCTTCTAATATTATTTTGCTTCCTACTGGATATCTTGCCTGAAATGCCATTACTTTTGTTTCTATCTTAGATATATTCGTATCATATTATTTACAGATTTGATTCAGCTGATATACTGCTTTGTGTAGCCTATCTTCCTTGTCAAAAATTAAAACTCGGTCACCCGCAAATAAAAGGGCATTTAATACTCTTCTTTGTTCCAACTTAATATCCTCATGTGTCATCATTTTCTTTTGAGAAGAATTATAACGAAAGAGAATTTAATGTGTTACTTAAGGAGTATACCATTATAATTCTTTTACATAATGCTCCAGGACTTCAAGTTGCATAAAAAAAATTAAGGTTGCAGATTCTTAAAGACCATTCTCGTCATTTTGCTAAACTGGAAGCATTTGCCAATCGATTCTCTGGTAATCATTTGCTCTCTCTTAGGCATATCACGAGAACACGATAAAAATCGAAGACAAATTGAGGTTTCGTGTATGTAGCTCGGAGAGACTTTCCACTCTTTTTCAGAATATGTTATCTTGGTATCAGCGTTCAGTGTATTGATTCTTGTTTAGGGAGGGGCGATATTACCGGACCATTACCTCCGCACTTAATGGAAGACGCCAAACAGTTGTGATATTGATGGATAGGTTGAAAAGTCAGTGGAAAAAGTAAACCGTTACGATAATGAACTGCTTCCCTGTATCGTACTTTTCACTTGAAAAGTTTATTCTTGGAGTACATAAATGACGTAAACAATCTCTTTGATTGTTAGAAATGAATGTGCTTATTGATAACCTAGCATTATCTAAAGGAGTTTGTAATAACCTATACAAAAACTGAACCTAGAGATAATCTCTGAGCATTAAAAACAGAAACAAACTATTAACTGGCCTTATTTTCATTAATCACTGTACCATATTAACATAGCCCCTCACAAATAAACCATTTACAGTATATTAACACCAAGCTCATGAACTAGTAAAACAAGTATAACACATTAAATGAAATATAAACCTCCATAATGCCTTTAAAAGGAAAGTAAAAAAATTAATTTTTGAAAAGGAAGCAAGCATATAAAAAAAACAAAATTGAAGTAAATTTATAATACAACTTTGATCTCAGAAAATAATTTAATAGCAAATAAAACAATACTTTAACATCCAACGTAAAGTAAGACAAAAACACAACTTTGAAAACACCCATTAAAACTAAGAAAACATAAAAAAAGAAAGCCAAATGCATTAAAAAAACCTGATGTGTTACACTCACATGAATTTCTCTACTCTTGTACAAACTAATTTTGCAAACGTTTATTCTCCATCTACTTCATGTTAATCGAGATAAACATTTGCAGACTCTATCTTATTGCTAATTTTCTTGTAGATATAAGGGGAATATATATATTTACAAGAGCAATATAGAAATACAGTAGCCTTTAAGCAAAGACATTACTCTTAATAGCTGGTTGCTATGTGCAGCACCATTCTCTTTGCCATAGATTAATACTCCTTGCACATCCAAGACAAAAAAAATGAATAACGAATTCCCATTTGAGAAAATAAGTATTGAAAAATTTAAGGGAATAACAAGCAATATCTCGAAAATGGTTCACTCAACAAAAAAATGTATATGACATAAATTGTGTATTTTAACGCGATCTACAGTTTTTGTATAGTACAACTTTGTCTATCTCTTATGGTTTACCAGTTATGAAAAAGTCGTTCACAATGAAGAATACTTTTGGAGACATTCCCAGAAAATTCTAGATATACATTTTATTTCTCATGAAAATATCTTAAACATGATATTTTAATCAAAATCATTAGAGCCATTTTTGAGAAAATTACAATTTTCCAAAAAAGTTCCATGGAAAGGATAATCTGGGGTGGGGGGATTTTCTTGAAAACCTTCGTGTCGCATCTCTGGAAGGTACTGAACCTAAATACCAAGTTTGGTGTTTATCCGACTGTTCGTTTCTGAGTTATGCTGTTCACAGACAGGCATACACGGACATGTTTCCAAAAATGCTTTTATTTTTTGGATTCAGAGTATCTCAAAACATATATTTCTGAAACATCTCCGTAGATAATTTATCTGAAAAGGAAAAATATAAAATTCACAAACAAGAAATAAAACAAAGCAAAAGCATACATCGTGAAAAACAGCACATGGACCAAGGAGTAGAATTCAATAATTGGCCACGAGTGAAAGCCAGAGCAAAACTTAGTTTAACTCCCCCACTGACAGTCAAATGGATATTACCGCAGCAAACAAAGGAATGAAAGAAAACCTAACACCAAAAATCGATGAGAACAACCAAATGGTTTTCACCCACCAGAAATAATGTTGAAAAGTATGCTTGTAAACTATATCTCCCCCTTAGTGCAAGTGTTGGTCTCACTTCCTTAAAATTAGGAAGAGTACAATTAATACAGCTGTTATTGAATTAGTATTAGAACGGTGCTATCGCCAAAACAAGGCCCAAATGAAATATAATTTTAAAGGTAGCAAAAAGCGAATTATTTCCTCAAGTGGGAAACTTTCACATACCCACTTTCAAATGGGGCAAAATAACTTAGCAGCTTTATGAAAGCTATAAATGTAGCTTGATCAAAAAGTTAACAAGCAAATACAACAGACCCAGCCTTTGGTTTAATTAGCCCAAACTTTCTTTAAATTTTGTGTTCTACAATCTCATGCGATGGACACTTTGGCTTCACCAGGATATTCTGATTGGTGAAGACATCGTAGCCACGCAGCCGTTTACAATTTATCGCTGGGAACCCCGACAAGGCGAAGAGGACGGACCTAACGAATGTCGTAGGGGGAAATTGAAAGAAAGAAACCACAGAATTGTAATAACCTATACCAAAACTGAACCTAGAGATAATCTCTGAGCATTAAAAACAGAAACAAACAAACTATTAACTGGCCTTATTTTCATTAATAACTATGCCAATTGACAAGGTCCCTCGCAAATAAACCTTTCACAATATATTGACAACAAGCTCATGAACTAGTAAAACAAGCATAGCACATTAAATGAGATATAAACCTACATAATGCCTTTAAAAGGAAAGTCAAAAATTTAATTTTGAAAAAGAAGCAAAAATATTAAAGGTTGAAGTAAATTTATAATACAACTTCGATCTCAGAAAATTATTTAATAGCAAATAAAACAATACTTTAACATCCAACGTAAAGTAAGACCAAACACAACTTTGAAATCAACCATAAAAACTAAGAAAACATAAAACAATAAATCCAAATGCATTCAAAAACTGGTCATTTCAGGACAACATTTAAACATCTTTACGTACAGCAAAGCCTTTAAATTATAAGCTGTTAAAGAAAACTATATATTGCACATTAAAATTCTCTTGAAATTTACAACTGGTAAATCCCTCCTTTATAAAGCCACTATTATAATTAATTAATGGAACCAGGATAATAAAACAAATACTAATAGTGGACCAAATGGTTATATAAACTCAAACCCTGAAACAACTCCGTAAGTAATTTACTGCAAAGGAAAAATATAAAATTCACAAACAAGAAATAAAACACTTAAAGCAAAATCATAAATCGTTAAAAACACCGCATGCACTAAGGAGTAGAATTCAGTAATTGGTGACGAGTGAAAGCCAGAGCAAAACTTAATTTAACATCCCCCACTAACAGTCAAATAGGTATTACCTCAGCAAAGAAAGGAATGAAAGAAAACCTAACACCAAAAAATCAATGAGAACAACCAAATGGTTTTCACCCGACCATAAATAATGTTGAAAAGTATGCTTGTAAACTATATCTCCCCCTAATCGCAAACGTTGGTCTCACTTCCTTAAAATTAGGAACAGTACAATTAATACAGCTGTTATTGAATTAGTATTAGAATGGTGCTATCGCCAAAACAAGGCCAAAATGAAATATAATTTTAAAGGTAGCAAAAAGCGAATTATTTCCTCAACCCACTTTCAAATAGAGCAAAATAACTTAGTAGCTTTTTGAAAGCTATAAATGTAGCTTGATCAAAAGGTTAACTAGCAAATACAACAGACACAGCCTTTGGTTTAATGAGCCCAAACTTTCATTAAATTTTTGTTCTAAATCCAGTAAAACCTGATGCATTTAACTATTAACTCGAGAATTTGAGAAAATGAACATAAATAACATAGCGGCACTAAAATTATACTATGTAATAAACCTTAAAAACCAGTCACTTGCGACAGCTTTGGGGCATAATCTCTGAAATACTACGGTCACTTCCATTCACCTTGAAGGAGCAAACAAAAAAAAAAAAAAAAAAAAAAAAGGGAGCTGCACAATCAGTTCCTACCTGCATATAAGTCGGAGTGAAGAAATCTTTGCTGAATACATTGAAAATGTATTCCACCGACCAAATTTTGGAAACTATGGAACACTTTTACTAATTTACATTAACTATGATGGCATACAGAACCAAGTTCTCAAATATAGCCAGCTTTGGAAAAACAAAAACAGGTGAAAGTAGTAACCGTCTCATTCCCACAGAGGGACCACACCAACTCCGTCTCGCTCGTAGTAAAGCCGTGCCAGCACTGCCAAGAGAGAACCACCGGCAACCCACACCAGACGACCGAGGAAGCCACGCCCCCAATACATGGAGTTTGAAAAGCCAAAGAGTGAGTGAGGCGGACAAAGATATAAAAAAATTGTGCAAGGAAGTGGTAGTTTATGTAACAGTTTCACAATTTAAAACAATGAGTATCAGCAATGCCCCCTCCACAATACAAACGCTTGCGGGAAAAATTAAAAAAAACCAAGGACGTGCTGAGAAAAAGAAAGGAGGATGAAAGAATATAAGGAAATCAGATCAAGGATATTGATACACTATAGTTTACCAAGCAGAAACCCTCCGCACAATGTCCACACAGCACACGCTATTAAAAACTAGTCACTTGAACGATGAATGATTTTAACGAGGAAGATTGTGATGGATGATCCAGCACTCGCAGAAACAACCGGACAGTCAGCCAGGTAAAGGAAGGCAAACCCACAGATGCAGAATGACAAGATGTTCAGGTAGCATAAAAAGTTGTGTATTGCTGTAAACAGCAAGTTCCAGGTGACACCAAGCAGCTGCAAGCATGGTTGCCTTAGTCTACCAACCAGTATGCCAAAAAGATGGAGATAAATCTCACTGCCGCTATGGAATTGGCCGGGCCAATATGCACATTAGCTGAAAGGTTCCGGAAACAGAGGCACAGGCACAGTCCCATCACAGCAGCACATGGGCACCAAATCCGTAAATCCCACGTAGGGCCACCCGGCTGGACAGTAGAAAGCAGCAGACGAATCCTTGAAACAGCACCACCAAACGCCGCCGCAGACTGGTAATGCCATGGGGTCTGGATTAATAGCAAGAAGGAAAAATGTCGAGTAAAGGATGGAAAGTTGTAAGGAGTGGAAAAAACTGAAACAAAAATGCAAGCAAAGCAGCAGAGGGGGCACAATAAGCAAATAAATAGTAACAAATTTAAAATATAAATATCTTCATAAAAATAGGAGAGCAATATTTATATCAAGTTTGATTTCTATCGTTAGAAATCAAAAACTACCTATATATACACAGGTACATATATGATTAAACATTTAAACAAAATTGAGTAAGTATATAATGCGAAGGAATGATAATTACCGAATATATAAATGTGACAAATAACGAGGAACAAATTAAGATAATGAAACACCTGCCGTTCTCCAAAACATGGCAATAACTGGGGAATGGCAAGTGGACAGAACCAACATGTACAGAGCGAAGGGAGTGGATGGCAAAACTTTATAAGTAACCGCATAAACACAATTTAATTTAAAAGCATACCCTCAAAATTGACAAAGAGAAATATAAAAACAACAATAAACGCGCGTACTAATTTCAACCATTCCCGGCCCGATAAAGGCAGGAACCGTCAAACAGCTCACAAATGGTAGTAAGAAGATGAAGGATAGATATCTAAGATAAAAGCGCAAGAAGAGGCAAAAAAATGTTACTTCCTTAATACCATCAAAGGTAATACTCTATATTAGCAACCCTCATGGCTGTCGTAAGTAACTTAGCATAAAGGTACTATCCTAATATTCAGAACATTAAAGCAACAAGCCCACACCAAAAGCTTACACATTAAAGAAAATAAAGCCATTATAATGTCTACGCTTAATCTACCGTTACTGATACAATTTGAGTTGTTAAAAATGTGAACGTCGGATGTCAAAGGAAGATATATCTTGCAACAAGACAGACACACCTTTACAGATATTAGGAATTTTGTACGGACCCAAATATCGAGGGGCCAACTTAGCAGTGAAAGCATTCATTTTAGAAGAGTACGGGAAATTGCGACACATGACTAAATCACCCACATTAAATGGAGAAGTCTTACGACAAAGATCTTAACGACGTTTTCTTAGGTTATGCTCTCTGCGTAAGTTATTAAACGCCGCCTTCCAATTGGCACGGATAGTATCCGGGGAATTATCGAATGGTAGCAAGTCATTTAAGGCCCACATATTCGCCAATGGTGACGATGGTTGATAAGTGAATAATAAAGAAAAAGGAGTAGTTTTGTAAACCTCATGCCTAGCCGTATTGAAAGCAAATTGGAGCGGCTTCAAATATACATCCCAACGTTTATGCTGATGATGGTAGGCGATTAAAGCGGATTTAAGGCTGCGGTTGCGCTCCGCTAATGAAGGATTTGGATAATAGGGGTAGTAGTGAAATGCGTAACCCCCCAGTCAAAACAAAAGGACCTAAATATGTGCGACTTAAATTGCGAACCATTATCTCACACTAAATATAAAGAAGCATCAAACGAGCCAAAGATTATAGCAAGTTCACGAATAGCCAAACCAGCTGTAGCGGCAACCAGGGGAGGGATCCACACAAACTTTGAGAAAGTGTCGCTGACGACTAAAGGAAAAGTATTGCCTTGCATAGACCGCAGAAAAGGAACAATGAAATCAACGAACAGCTTCTGCATGGGAACAGAAGGAACTTCTGATGCCAAATAACCCAGTTAGTAGCCTGCGCAGGCTTGCACAAAACACAAATACGGCAAGCCTTAATGTGTCTTCTGATATCAAGCTCCATACCGCGCCACATAAATTGTTGACGTATCCGTTGTTTAGTTTTAGCAATTCCCAAATGACCTCCGAAAGGGGAATCGTGAAAATACCTCAGAAGCATAGACACTGCAGCCTTGGGAACCAACACCTTATATTGTCGGTCAAAACTGCTCTTCCCATCAAAACACCTTCACTAATCTTATGATCATGAACAGACATTCCCTTTTGAAGTTGTTGAATGATACGAGCCAAAAGCTGATCCGAACGTTGGAGCTAGGGAATACTAACAAACATTTCTGGAAACGCGGAAAAAGAAAAGGTAACTATCAATCTCGGATTTAGAACGATCAACAATATCTGGTTGGAGTTTTTGCTCTGCAGGTTCAGCAAATACACGGGTAAGCGCATCGGCAATGCAATTATCTGCACCTTTGATAAAGGAGGGTGTGAACTTGAGAGCTCCTATCCGAACATCCCATCTTCCGAGGGGCAGCCAAAATCCATGATAAAGCTTGGTTGTCACATTCAAGGAAAACGTGTACAAGTTCCAAATACATTCGATATTTCTTCAAACCAAAGAGGACCGCTGAGGTCTCTATTTCATAGATGGAAAATTTGCGTTCATCAGGAGAAAGAGTACGAGAGCTGAAACAAATGGGCTGGCGGCCCTCCGGAAATTACTGTAACAGAACAGCAGCGACAGAACTGGAACTAGCGTCAGTCTGCAAAATAAAAGGTGCAGCAAAATCGGGAAAAGCTAATACAGGCGGGTTAGAAATCGCCTTCTTTAAATCTAGAAAAGCCTTTTGCTGCTCTTGACCCCACTGAAAGCTAACACCCTTCAGGCGTAACCAATTAAGAGGTTCGGCGCGAGTCGAGAAATTGGAAAAGAAATTCACCATACCGAGAAAGCGAGCAACCTCACGCCTATTTCGGGGGGGGGACACGAAAATCTCTAATAACTCTCGTACGATCCGGGTCGATCATAATACCCGAAGGAGATACTATGTGGCCCAAAAACAAAATCTGTGACGTAGCAAAACAAACTTTAAAACGCTTTACAGGCAAACCAGCGCGTTGTAGGCGAGACAAAACCTCACGTAAATGGAGAAGGTGCGATGCGAAATCTTCAGAATATATTACCAAATCATCTAGGTAGTGGTACAGATATTTAAATTTAAGATCAGAAAACAAATTGTCCAAAAGACGAGTAACAACATGAGCACAAGTAGCCAAACCAAAAGGGACCCGATTGAATTCGTAAAGCCGCCAAGGGATGGCAAAAGCTGTAAAATACTTGTACTTCTCGGTCAACGGTATCTGGTGGTACGCATGGTTTAAGTCTAATGTCGTAAACACACAAGCCTTGTCAAAATGATGGGCAGCAGTATGCAAATCAAGTAAAGGGGTGCTTTCAATTTGTATTCGTTTATTTAAAAGACGATAATCCACAACAGGTCTAAAGTCCTGATCGCACTTAGCTACCAAAAACATAGGACTGCTATGATTTGACGTGGAAGGTCTAATAACACCCAGTTCAAGCATATTATGAATTTTTTCCTTCAATATAGCCATCTTCGGTGAAGTAAGTCCATATGGTGATAATTTAACTGAAGTTGGATCGGTCAATTGAATGTTATATTCAGTCAAATGAGTAACGCCCATTGTGTCGGAGAATAGAGGCTGAAACTCCCTTACCAAAGCCTCAATCTGCTTTCCTTGCTCACAAGACGAATGCGAAAGAGACGGAGATCTGCATTTTGCTCTAACAGATTATCACCCAAAGATAAAGGGGGCTTAAATGATTTTAAGTCCCTAGTAAAAGTAAGCGTTACCTGTGGAGCAAAATGAAAAGCAAACTGCTCACTACCAAAATCGATAACCATAGCGGTTCTCGAGATAAAATGTGCACCTAAAATACAGGCATACGGAAGATTGGGTACAATAAAAAAAATCGACGTTTTCACGTGAAACGTGATAAACGAATAGTACATTCTACTGTTTGAGTCACTCGAAAGACTTGACCATTTACCATCAAACACAAAGCCTCATAGGATTGCGCACCCGAAATAATACCGGCCAAATTTAATGGAGCCACTCAAGCTGGACAAGAGAAACTGAACTACCCTAATCTAATAAGGCGGCCAGAGGAGATTTCTCAAGAGTAACCTGGACTAAAAGTTTACCAGAAAATGGAAAACCACAAATACGACGAGAAAGACAAATGGTCGATGGAACCTTCTGGCGCCATAAAGGTCTAGGCTGTCGCACATAGTTAGAAAAACGAGAGACGCACGATCTAATACCCTTCTACTAGTATAATTACGTCTAATATGGCCCACTTGGCCCCGCTGAAAACACCTAGTTGGAGCACCAGCCACCGAAACTGGGACCGTAGAAGACGATGTAGTCGTTGGCAACGACACATTAGTAGGTGAAGGGCGACGGTGAGCTACTGCCAGCCTTCGCCTATCAATTAACATGGTTTCATTAACTTTCGGAATTAGTGCCTCCAACTGTAGAAAATTTGTTGGGCGAGAACCGAAGACCAATGCCGACCTCACGACAGGATTAAGTCAAGACAGAATGACGCCACAAACCTCGGCTTCACTGTCAGAAAGCACCAGCACCAGAACAATTTCCTTAACGCGGGTAAGATATTCAGTAAACTGCTGTGTTAAACCTTGTGGACGGAGATATATGTCCAGCATAATCCTCGCGCATTCTCTGCGCGGAATGAACATGTTTAATAAATTTAAATGGAAACTAGTCACCGGTTCGGGTAGAGTAGAACACCGCATTAACGAATTCAAAACTACGCCAGACACCTTGCCAGACAAAATTTCTAACACCTGGTTAGCAGATACCAAATAGGGTTTGGCCATTAACGTAAGTCGAACCAAAAAATACAAAAACTGCAAAGCTGTTTGTACATCAACAATCTCAACCAACTGAGTACTCTAAACAAATTGCTGCAGTGGATGAACAAGTCTAAGTGGTCGAAATGCTGAAACCAAAGCTGAAGTCTGAATGGACTCTGCAAGTTTCTGAGGATCCAAAGTGAAGCAAAACTAGCCTCCTGACTAGCGATGAAATCATCTTCAACTTTACGGGCTGATGACGAAAAGCGTTTTCTTAACGTATTTAAAACTGACAACGACAGTAAAGCAGGGAATCTCTCAATTCCATAGTCTACATAAAATAGATAATGTAGAAGCCTGACTTGCAAACGGAGCAATTGAGCTCTAGACGGAACGGCATCACGCTCCAAATCAATCAACTTATCTTGTATTTCTGTTAACGTAAGCGAACAAGTAGACTCACACTTGGTAACAATGGAATGATCAGTAGCTACAGTAACTAGCGGTGCATCTTTAATCTGGCGAAAAATGTCCAACAGGGCGGCAACCTCAGTAAAGGGTGAACAATGACCCCCACGAACAACTATCTCCATAATTCAGCTTTCCTTAACCTATCCACTTTGGTGATGGAAACCGACATTTTCATACTACTAATACTGAAAGGGTACAAGTTCTAAACTAAGGGCGAGAAATCAAGGTACAACCTCCAAATCGACTCCCAAAGAAAATCTTCCCAAGACAAACCCGACAAAGTTAACCAAATCACGCTCTGCTATCAATCTCATGCGATGGACACGTTGCCTTCACCAGGCAATTCTGCTTGGTGAAGACATCGTAGCCATGCAGCCGTTTACGACAATTTATCGGGCGGTGGTAACCTCGACGAGACGAAGAGGACGGACCTAACGAATGTCGTAGGGGGAACTTGAAAGACAAAAGCCACGGAATTATAATAACCTATACCACTACTGCAACTAGAGATAATCTCTTAGTATTAAAAACAGAAACAAACTATTAACTGGCCTTATTTTCATTTATAACTAAGCCAATTGACATAGTCCCTCACAAATAAACCTTTCACAATACATTGACACCAAGTTCATGAACTAGTAAAACATGCATAACACATTAAATGAGATATAAACTCCATAATGCCTTTAAAAGGAAAGTCAAAAATTTAATTTTGAAAAGGAAGCAAAAATATAAAACAGATGAAGAAAATTTATAATACAACTTTGATCCCAGAAAATTACTTAATAGGAAATAAAACAATACTTTAACATCCAACGTAAAGTAAGACCAAACACAGCTTTGAAATCAACCATAAAAACTAAGAAAACATAAAACAATAAATCCAAATGCATTCAAAAACTGGTCATTTCAGGACAACATTTAAACATCTTTACGTACAGCAAAGCCTTTAAATTATAAGCTGTTAAAGAAAACTATATATTGCACATTAAAATTCTCTTGAAATTTACAACTGGTAAATCCCTCCTTTATAAAGCCACTATTATAATTAATTAATGGAACCAGGATAATAAAACAAATACTAATAGTGGACCAAAGGGTTCTATAAACTCAAACCCTGAAAACTCCGTAAGTAATTTACTGCAAAGGAAAAATATAAAATTCACAAACAAGAAATAAAACACATAAAGCAAAAGCATAAATCGTTAAAAACACCACATAAACTAAGGAGCAGAATTCAATAATTGGCCACGAGTGAAAGCCAGAGCAAAACTTAATTTAACATCCCCCACTGACAGTTAAAATGGATATTACCTCAGCAAACAAAGGAATGAAAGAAAGCCTAACACCAAAAATCGATGAGAACAACCAAATGGTTTTCACCCGACCATAAATAATGTTGAAAAGTATGCTTGTAAACTATATCTCCCCCTAAGTGCAAGCGTTGGTCTCACTTCCTTAAAATTAAGAACAGTACAATTAATACAGCTGTTATTGAATTAGTATTAGAATGGTGCTATCGCCAAAACAAGGCCAAAATGAAATATAATTTTAAAGGTAGCAAAAAGCGAATTATTTCCTCAACCCACTTTCAAATAGAGCAAAATAACTTAGTAGCTTTTTGAAAGCTATAAATGTAGCTTGATCAAAAGGTTAACTAGCAAATACAACAGACACAGCCTTTGGTTTAATGAGCCCAAACTTTCATTAAATTTTTGTTCTAAATCCAGTAAAACCTGATGCATTTAACTATTAACTCGAGAATTTGAGAAAATGAACATAAATAACATAGCGGCACTAAAATTATACTATGTAATAAACCTTAAAAACCAGTCACTTGCGACAGCTTTGGGGCATAATCTCTGAAATACTACGGTCACTTTCATTCATCTTGAAAGAGCATAAAAAGAAAAGGAGTTGTACAATGAGTTCCTAACTGCATATAATCCGGAGTGAAGAAATCTTTGCTGAATACACTGAAAATGTATGCCACGGACCAAATTTTGAAAACTAGGGAACACTTTTACTAATTTATATTAACTATGATGGCATACAGAACTAAGTTCTCAAATATAGCCAGCTTTGGAAAAACAAAAACAGGTGAAGGTAGCAGCCGTCTCATTCCCACAGAGGGACCACACCAACTCCGTCTCGCTCGTACTAAAGCCGTGTCAGCACTACCAAGAGAGAACCGCCGGCAACCCACACCAGACGACCGAGGAAGCCACGCCCCCAATCCATGATGGTCGAAAAGTCAGAGAGTGCGTGAGGTGGAGAAAGAGATAAAAAAATTTACGCAAGTGACTGGCAGTATATATATCAGTTTCACAATTTAAAACAATAAGCATCACCGCAAATTGAAATGTAAGATTAATAATTTGTATGTAGTAATACAGAATAACTGAAAGGGGTTTAAAAGATGCGTACAGAACAATCAAACAATATATCTACAAAAGTCATTTTAAATACGACATTTCTATATAATATCCTGTTTAAGCTTAAACATATGAATGCGGTAATACATAATGTTAATGCTCACTAGTTTAATTTCCGTTTGTATGTGTACAATATTTGTGGTTTGGAAATTAAAATTGAAAATAGAAATGCCCTATATATCTCAAAAGGTATTTTATGTATATATGTTATGAAAAATCACTATAGAATTCGGAATAGCTACTTATGATAACATTAGAGAATTTCTAAAAATGCTTATGGTTAGATTTCATAATTTTTTCGCAAAAAAAAAGCAAAAGGGTTCACGAGATAAATTTCAGGCAAGATTACTTTGTTGCAGAAATAATGCTAAAGCATTGGGAAATTTTATTATAATTGGATATTTAAAAAAAATATTTAAAACGTTTTTACATTTAGAAGGCTCTCCGTATAAATTATAATCAATTTTGTATTGATATCAACCAGATTTCAAATGTGTCAACAAATGTTCTTCAAACTCTTATTTATAATAATTCTGTTCTACAAGTGCTGTGATTGAGTCGTTGTTTCACACGTATAAGCACAAAATGACGCTTATAGCTACTCGACAATACCAAATGCATGTAATACGTTCGTTGATAATTATATAAATTATATTTGATTTAGATTCTTAATTTAATAACCGTCTTATACCTATTCGTACTTCCAGAGCGGCGTTTGGCAAAACGTTGGTGACATTTAATTAAAATGACAAAAAGTACAAAAAAAGTTTAATGTCTTATTGGGTCATATGAATAAAAAGCAAGTATTTTCTCAAAGTTCGTACTCATGAGTATGAACACTTTTTGTGATTATATACACAACTCAATGAGAACATGTTCGTTTTCATAAGAATAAAAGCCTACTACCTCACGCGAGTATATGCGTACTCATCCCCACAGCCATCTTGTAAATGTAACTACACTGCCGTTTGTGAAAATCGCAACACTAAGAAAGAATTTCCCGAATAACTCCAAACTTGGTGGAAGTGTAGAAGAGTGTTCAAGCAATAGGTGGTTAGGTTTGCGGAGAGATGGGGTACACGTAGGCCAAGCAGAGCCCTCTCGTGTCGGTCCGACAAGGTCAGTGTTGCGCACAGTGTAGTCCGTGCAGAGCTGTCAAACAAGGTGGAAACAATAAAGTGAGTGCCAGTATGCCTCGTCGACGTCAAAGGGAACCATAACGCATGTGAGTTCGAACGGGGCAGAATGATCGGTCTCCGGGAAGCGGGTTTGTCATATCGTGACATTTCGACTCGTACAGGGCGTGCTGCTACGAGTGATCCGTGTGTGGAAGCAGTGGATAGATGAAGATCGTACGCAACGAAGAGCGGGTACTGGACCACGGAACATGATCATAGCACGCGATGACCGTAATCTTGTCCACATGGCCATAACGGACCGTACAGCTTCATCCATAGTTTTGGCTAGAAGCTGGAGCACTGCAACAGGTTGAACTTGTCTGCATCAACGGTTCGTCGCCGTCTGCTGTTGGTTGGACTGGTTGCATGCATGCCATTACGTCGGCTTCCATTGTCCAGAAATCACAAGCTCCTCCGACTGCAATGGGCACGTGAACACCGTCACTGGAGTGCTGAGTGGCAAACTGTAGTCTTTTCGGACGAGTTCCGCTTCCACGTGTCCTACAGTGATGGCCGCATATGCGTCCGGCGGTACGTAGCGAGCGCAACCTGGAGGGCTGCATTGTTGAGCGACATAGCGGGAAAACACCAGGTGTGATGGTTTGGGGCGCCATTTGTTACAACAACCTATCTCGCCTCCTACGAATTGAGGGCACTTTGAACAGCAACCGTACCTAACGGTGGTTGTAGAGCCTTAGGTAGTCCCCTTGCTTCAGGCATCTCCACAGGCATTCTGAATAAGAGCAGTAGATTTTGTTGTATTTGGTTCTGTCCCATCAAAACTGCTCAGGAATTATCCTATATTGCATAACAAGTTTCAGCAGAAATGGTATAGAGATTGAAGTGCTTCAAGAAATGAAAAATTAATTAAAGCAACACACACAAAGGCATTTCTGTAAATTAAATTAGTAAAACAATAAATTAAATGAAATAGGCAAAACTCTATTATCAATGATTCAGGCAAAAAGAAAATATTCGCAGATTCTAAAGTCATAGTTATATGGTGCCGGATGGTGATTCAAATCAGACTTTTTCTAGAATCCTGGGATGCTTACACTATTTTTCTATGAAAGAGTTTTGTTATAAGTAACTTAAGTTCTTAAGAAACTAAATTTTGAGGTTAGGATTTTACATAGTAAGCTTAATTAATAAACCTGACTTTCAACGATACTTCGAGGTTATGTATTCATTAAGCAATACAGGATTTTGAAACTCCTTGAATGTTCACGGCAATGTTAGAAAACTAATAAATAAAATGGTTATAAGCAAAAGGAAAGGAATAATTGTGGATTAGAAAGTCATAACTCTTGAGATGCTGGATGAAGTCATCCGACTGCTTTTTTAGAATCCCAGCATATTTACACTATTTAGGTATACTATGAAATAGTTTTCTTATAAAATTATGAGTGGTATCTGGATTTTAAAGTTACCACTTTACATAGTAAGGTTGATTAATAAAGCTGACTTTCAATGCTCTTCTAGGTTATGTTATTCTGAAACAGTGTAGGATTTTGAAACTTCTTTAATGCCCTCAGCTATGTTTGTAACTTTTCCATGAGTACTATGCAGCTCATAAGTTGTGTCATTCTCTTCATATTTAGTTTTAAGTATAAAAAAGCAATATATACTCAGAAGTGAGTATACATCTAACATTGCTCAACATTACAAGAGAATGAACTCGTAAAACTGAGAATATACTAGCTTTTATTCATACCATATATGAGTAAAATGGATACCTGAGTATGTTCTACTCTGGTTCCATTACTTGAGTATGTTTTCAAAATGAAGTAGATACTGGAAAGGTATTCTTACCAAACTGAGCACTTACCTGAAAAAGTGAAGCATATGCTATATACTCATTTTATACATATAACCTATTATCTTCACTCTTCCTAGTTTAACGAACAGATGGGATGTTTCTATATAAGTAGAAACACCACTTTTTTCGGTTAGAGCAGATGCAAGGTGTAAAGAAAGTACATACCTGACGCTGTGGTGTTCATTTAAAAAAAAAAGAGAAAAGAAAGAATAAAACGTGATCTAAAATTATCTTCCAAATATGAACGCTATTGGCGTTACAGACAGACTATACTTTATAGTTTTCTCTATTTGCTTATTGCACTTTGAGCACATAATGAGCATCTGTAATACAGTGGGAAAAAAAAGGATAAGGAAATGGTCCATCATTTTTCTCAACCAAAGTACAGCAAATATCAATTTTTGACTGTCCATAAAAATAAATTACTGAGGCACATAAATATAAAGTTATTTTATTCCTTATTATGTCAAAAGTTGCATGCAAATGATCTCAAAACCTTAAAAGGCAGAACTTTACGCTATTTTCAATATTATATAGTATGGAACAAGTACAAAACTTGAATTACGGAATATTCCAGATTACAAAAATATTATAATTATCGCAGATTAATATAATAATCATCATTATATAAGTCACATAACTTTGATATTTCACGAATATAATATTTTATATTTATAAGCCAATCACCCTTAAGGTTGGTAGATGAAGATTTTCAGGACATCCCCCACCCCTCAAACGTTTGCACGAAAAAATGTTCGTTTAAAAAGGAATCGAATGTGTTACATTCATATGACTTTCTACACCCACTGTACTTTGTTTTGATATACTTATATAGCTTCTATAAACCATTCTTATGAAAGCTTATCTTTCTATTTGCTTAATGCTAAGATAAACCTTTGCAGAAATAGTTATATTACACTTGTCATTGATCCACAAGGGCGACACAAGAAACCGAATCGATAGTCAGATGTTTGAAAGCGGGTAGTTAGTTATATGCTGGCCTTAAAATTGCATACTCTCCATGACATCGCGTAACACCTGAAAAGCGATATCAGTTTTAAAATATGACAGAGTATTGGCAGGTCAAACCAATAACAACGGATATCTCAGAAATGACTGATTCCACATAAAACTTATTTGAAATAAATTGAATGTTTTAAAAGAATCCACATTTTTTATGTTGTAAGCTTTTGTCTCTTTCTCTTATGGTTTATCATTTACACGAATTATACAAAATTCCACCCCAATGAAGAATACTTCACAGGTTATTCCAGAAAGTTCAAGATATGCATTTTATTTTGCATGTAAATATCTTAAATGTATGTCATTTCAATTAAAATCGATTGAGCCATTTTTTAGAAAATAAAATAATATTAAAATGTTCTATCTAAAGCGTAGGTTGGGGTATCTTACTGTCGCATCTTTGTAAGATACTGAACCAAGCTTTATATTGATGCGCGCGCACACACACACACACACACACACACACACACACACACACACACACACACAGGCCTTTTACTGAAATACTTTCTTTTTATTATTATTGTAATTTAATTATATTCAGAGGGTCTTAAAATATTACTTGGTAACATTTCGGTATCCATTTGTTGGGTGGATTACAACACTTCCTCCACTTACTATAGATAAATGGTAGAGAAAATAATGTGTAATTTTTAGCAAATTCCATAGTTGTACCATCTTAAATGTTTAGAAATGTATCATTAGCGCTGTCGAACACTGCATCCTATGTGAGCGCCTCGACCTTAAAACAGGTAACTGCCTTGAATACTAACGTTACCGTAGCCTTGTGACCCAGTGTTTAGCAGTGGGATGTGAGAGTAGAATGGTAATGAGGGAGAGCACCGAAAACAAAGGAAGGCGGAAAACACGGGAATCAATGTGGCAATGTTTGCATGCAACGCGAATAGTACCACTGAAACAAAAAGACACGTACATCGCTCTGTTATGACAATAAATTACATGGCATACAAAGAAAATGCCTTTGTCAAGTACTGGAGAATTGGATTCCCTACATTAAAGCTCTAAAAGTGAATGCTGTAGAAATATCTTCAGATCACCCACATCGAATAATTAGGGAGCTGATCAGATTTTTGTGTTAAGAACTTATAAGTCAGTAATATGTTCTAAAATAGATTATGGTGCAATTGGTTATAATTCAGCTTCAAAACCACTGTTAAAATGCTAGATTGTATACAAGCCAAAGCTCGCAGGATAACTACTGGAGTCTTTTACACTAGCCCTTCCTCTGCAGATGGAGTCAGGTGAGATGCCACTAAACATTAGAAGAAAGCTACCAACTCTTCGGTACTCTTTAAGGATAGCTTCTTCTGGTTATTCACCTACCTGTTCTTGCCTTTTTCCCCAAAAATATTTGAACAAATACCCAGAGAACAAAATGAACCGAATACCATCAAATTAGCGAATATACAGATATTGCAGACAATTACAAATGCTCAGTGGTGATAAGGGGCATTCCCAACTTGCTACTGTTGAAGTTGTCAAAGCCCAGTATCAAACACGGCAGCTAAACATTATGAAACTGAAACTACTGACATTAAATGCCGATGTTTATACAATGGAATTTAGAGCACAGATAGTAGTCACAAAGGAATTTACACAGATAGCTCAAAATCTACAGAAGATAGTGGACGTGCCATAGTAACAGGTATCATATGAGGGAAAATGCTTCAAACTACCTGATGCTTTATACTTTCGTGTGAGTTACACGCATTAAAACAGACTCTGTTACACATCCAAAACCAAGAATGTAACAATTTCATCATTTTATCTGACTTCATAAGTTCCATAATAGCGATCACTTATACTACAGACGAACTAATACAGGATATTCAGTTACTTTATGACGCACTCCAAAGGATAGGAAAAGAAGTAATCATCCCTGTGTACGATCTCATCGTGGTTTAGATAGAAACGAAGAGGCTGGTGCTACAGTCAAGAAAAGTATTGTCAGTCCAACTCCAATTTATCACCAAGATCACACTTCAACAAGTGTAAAAACGTAAAAGACAATTGGATCAAGCTCTGGAATGATTGTCAGCCAAGTAAACCTCGTGCAATCATAACAAAACCAACCTCCCAAAACTACTTGATACTCCAGTTGGAAAGAAGAAACCAGGTTATGCATCTCGCGGACTATTTATCTAGCGCAACTTTTAGTTACCCAGACGGAACAATGTGCTGCTCACATGAACTACATATGTCGTTGCCAAACGATCTATGTACAGTGTGATGGCTTAATGACTAGTAGTAAGGTTTCGTTTACTCTTGCCGCCCTGAAACATCCCCTACTTAAGCAACGTTATTTTTACTTTTATCTACCTCTTACATTTGAAATGCAAAGTCGTCCTAATTCGGAATAGTTACATTTATATCATTTTGCTTAAACATATGACATTTTTACATATATTGAAAAGGCTTGACTTCTAGACGGTTAAAATATCCCATTTAAGTTATCCTCAAATTATAAAGAAATTTTTATGCACCATCATCTTGTGTCGTGATGTGATGGATTGGATGTGGTAGTCTGGTTATCAGCCACGGAATGCGCTTAGGTTCTTGCACACCCACGTGGTCCAGATTTTTGGGTTCATGTATAGAACAGCATCGTGAGGAATATTAGCTATAGAAGGCTGCTATTAGCCGTGTACAACTAGTTGTTCAACTTGTTGAGGAGGTGTATTGGGGCATTGAATTAAACTTTAATTAAAATTAAAATTAGCCGTGAACATCGCTTGCACAACTAGTTGGGGACTGTTCCAGAGCTTTGCAACTTGTCTCAACAGATTTCGGGCGTCACTGTGGTAGCACGTGGTATATGCAGTCTGTTAGCCAGAGGCGATCATTGGCGTATTTGGCTGTACAACTGACTGCGCCTCGCATGTTTTCCAATATAAAATAAACAAAATCAGTCTCATTTTTTGGGAGTCGTGATGCAGTGACGAGCTGTTTTGTTATTATAGTGTGTAGTATAGTCCTTTGTTTAGCCTAGGGGTCTTTTTGGAACCTTCTAACCTTCTTACTCTCCGGAGTATTTAAAGAACAAGAAGAAGGATCTCCGCACTACTCAACGCCATATTTGACGCTGACACAGCGCGCAAAAAATTCAGAAATACTGCAGTTGATCAACTAATGTGATTTTCAAATGGGATGATGTTTGTCCTAGAGCGCGGCCAGAGCGGCAACCAATCGGAGTTCCGCTGTGTTGTCATATTGCATTCCCCGTAAGCTAAGCGTGACGCGCGATAAGCGAATCTGTTTCTAATAAATATAATTTGCGCTAAGATAAAATTCAAATTTGGCAAAAAGTAACCCACTAGAAGGTAGGGAGTAATTTTCGTAACACAACCGTAAAAACTGCATATTTGTAGCTCAAATAGTTTTCATAATAAAAACGAATAAACATACCCATATGTTATATCATAACCACGTAAGCACTGTAATGGTCACATTATTTGTATGTATGCATTATTGTATACATTATGTAATTATACAGAACTACTGACTTGATGGTGATAAAGAATTATGTGGAAAAACCAAGGCGTTTGTTAAAGCTGAGAGAAAGCAAACAGCCCACCCAGCTCACTTGTGTTACTTGTAGAATGCTGAATCTGCAGAACGTGAGTCGTCACGTGTTTATTATTGTGTGTTGTTTCTAAATCTGGGTTGGAGTTTATTTACCCTACACAGTTAGTATCAGTATGCAGTTGTTGTTCAGAGAGCAAGCAGCAAGAGTAAAATAGTGCAATGGCTTATTGTGGTGAATTTAGTGGCGAGTCAAAGAGGCAGGTATTGCGAAGTCAGGCTCGAAGTATTATATTTAGAGTCTACTCGTTTTTTAAAAAATGCAACAATGAGGAACACAGAAATCAACTTGATTTCAAAAATCCTCAACAGCTTACTGCTAAAGCGTGTGGTGTCGGTAAAGCAAGTGTGTCTCGCATTTGCGGAGAGGCAAGAAAATCTGTTTCCAGTGGTGCTCCAGTGTTTGTATCGCCCAGAAAACACATTGGACCTCCGAAGAGGATTACAAATTTAACTGACTTTGACAAGGACGTTGTACGCGGACTGTGTTCGAGTTTTATGACCAAGGTGAATTCGCAACAATACAGAAAATAACTTGTGCCCTTAGAACTAAAATATCATACACAGGTTCAAATTCATCTACTTATAGAATTTTGAGAGGATTAGGATTCAGGTACAGAAAGACAAATGATGGGCGACAATTTTTAATGGAGAGGAGTGACATTGTTGCGGCAAGAATAACATTCTTACGCAAAATGCACGAAATTCGAAATTCTGGCGATACGAGACCTATATTTTACTTAGACGAGACATGGGTAAACAAAAAACCACACTCAAAATTCAATCTGGCAAGATTCCTAAAAAAAGGGTGGCCTGAAGGTACCTGTTGGAAAAGGCAGTCGATTTATCATTTGTCATGTAGGGTCCGCTAAGATAGAATTTGTACCTGAAAGCAAATGGATTTTTCTGTCCAAAACCACCTCAGATTATCAAGAAGAGATGACAGGTGATACGTTTAAAGAATGGTTTTTGAACAGATTTCTAAACTATTTAGAAGAGGGAAGCATAATTATAATGAATAATGCACCATATCATTCGGTTATTGAAAACAAAGTACCAATACTGCCAGTAGAAAGAACCAAATTGTTGAATGGTTGCAAAAAAAAGGGGGTTGGATTTTCGGCAACAGAAACTAAAAATGAGTTACTGCAACGAGTACTTCCGTTTAAAAACCAGGAAAAAGTGTATCAGCTGGATCAACTTGCAATGGAAATGGGACACGAGGTAATCAGCCTCCCCCCTTATCACTGCCAGTATAATCCAATTGAGTTAATATGGGCTCAAATGAAACGAGGGGTTGCAAACAGAAATAACACTTTTAAACTGACCGACGTTGAACGTTTTATTCACGAAGAAATTGACAAGGTAACTCAACAAGACTGGGAAGCCTGCGTGAGACATGCAGAAAAACTACAAGAAGACGACTTTTGGAAAGAAATAGGCCGTGACGATATTTTGGAACCTATCATCATAAATTTGCAAGACTCAGACGATGAAGACAGTGACGAAGTGCCTCTTCACGTAACTGATGACAGAGATACGGATGAGCCACTGGCAGTTCCATTGGATTAAAAGCACAGGTAATTCATAACCTATAATTATATAACACTTAAAAAATATGTACGTAACATGCGAGTATATTCCCAATTATGAATTTAAACACCAGGAGAATTATAAAAGTTTAGAAAATTCAGTTTGGGTTGCTTTACGTCGACCATTCTAGCGCCCGGCCGATGTGTGAGTGAGAGGGAAATATGAAAAGAGTGGGGGTAACGAGGCGGCAACGCTGAACACGCAAATGCACCTCATTCGCTGCAGCGCTCAAGATCGTTACACGAATAGTTGACAGTAGATTTCTCCTTCTCTGTAATAAATACGGTTTCCGTAATATCCACAATATTCCTTGTTGTATTCAACACAGGGTATTTGAATTTAATCTAAAATCATATTTGAGGTTAAAATGGTCCTCATTATTTGAAGTCCCTTCAATATCGTCAGTCGTATAACTGTCGCCACTAGCCATGATAAAGCACTAAAAATTATAATAACAACACTGTGTCACGACTCGCATAAAAAACAAGCTTGATTTTGCTCGTTTTCTATTACAGAACGTGCAACACGCCTGCGCGCCCAGTCAGTTGTACTAGTCGCACCACTGGTCGCGTTTGGCTAATAGGCTGCATATTCGTACCACACTGAGCCTCGACTCTGTTAGGACTCAACTGTTTGCAGGGCGCAGTTGCGAGGTTCTGGCACAGTCCGCACATAGTTGTACATCTTCTTCCAGTTGTACAACCGATCGCTCACGGCTAATGGTTCTGTTTAATGCAATGTCGTCAACCAGTTGATCAACTAGTTGTAAACGACTAATCGTGGGCTAAGGAGCGATCTTTGAGTTATAAGAGCTAACCGTCCGGCTGGAGCGAGATGCTGATAGCAGCGCTCCGTATCAGTGGAATGATCGCTCACCTCTAGGTGCGCATGTGGCCTTCGAGTCCGGGCGTCATTTTTGGACGGCCTGACCACACGTGTGCTTCATAAGCATATCCCGAATGTCATGTGTCAAAATAACAAAACAAATTTGATAATGTGCATAAGTAAACTAATTACCAGCAGTAGTTACAAATGACAAAAACTTTGTTTAAATGACTACCAACCATTATGAGAGAATTAAAAGTTCAGAGCTACGAATAATGCGGAAGTCCAATAAGTTCAATAACAACTCTAATTAGGCTGGCCCCGTAGCTCAGTTGGTAGAACACCTACTTGCTGTGCGAAGGGGTTCCGGGTTCGATTCCCGCCTGGGGTGGGAATTTTTCTCTAGCCAAGATTAATCGCTATCCTCCCCAGAGTCTGGAAGTATGAATGAGAGTGTGAATGTGTGTGTGTGTGTGTGATCTAATAATTAAAACCCAAAGTGAAAGAAACCCAACGACAAGCGAATGCGAGTTAACATCATTGCCTTAGGCAATAAATTCTAAAGGAAAGGCCGCCGATAAGACCAACGTAGTTAAATGGAACTAAAAAGAAAAGAAAAAATGTAACTAATTCAGTTAATACTTGCGCTCAGTAAACCGCAGGCTGAGTTGAGCATCATTCTGCGCCTCTGCGGACTTGATGTGTTAAAAGCAACGTTAAATGTTGAGATGGAATAATAAAATAGAAATCATACTTAAGCGCAGATAGCACATGTAGCACTGTTTATATTGCTTTAATACTAGTGCAGTCAAAGCATAATAAACCATTAAAAAGAAACGAGTTTCCACTCGAATGTAGTCGCTTTGTTGTGACAATATATAAACTAGTTTTTAGAACAGCATGGCCTAAAAGTAGAATTTCTAACACAGAGCACAGAGCCAGAAAGCTTTAGATTATCGCGATGATCTTCAGTGTGACCAACTTTGGTTTCAAGTTCAATCGCGTGTCAATTACCCCTTATTAGCACATTATTAATAGCTCGACTTGATTTGATTAGGCTCATGTACTTTTACCGATTAATTTCTCATACGCTCGCATTATCTGTTTACAATGCAAATCGCCATACTTCAGTTTGTCACAGTTCGTTGAAGAGTTAACTTATACGTTATATTGGCAGCTTTCTTTGATCTAAAACGTCACTCTTTTATATCTAACCTAAAGATTAAATGGCGCAAATTATGAATTCAGAAGAAACTGAAATGGAAGAAAATTACAGAAGCAGCAGAAAAATAACATGGAAGTACTAACCAAAAAAATTCCAAAGCTAATATGGTATAGCTTTGGCTGGTGTAAGGCAAAACATGTTGAAAATAATTTCACTGAAAATGACTGCTAGCGAATCAACAAAACATCAAAACATCTGACATCTCCTTTTTTAACGTCATTTCTCTTGTTTTAAGAACCGCGTTCTAAACGTGATCTCTATTAGTTTCAGGAACCAATATAATGTTATTGATATTTTACAAATTCGAGCGCTGTATAAAAATAGTAAATGCCACACGTGTGAAGAGTGGGTTTACCCTCTGTATCATAATCTACTTATAAAGACGATGGTGAAAAGAATACTTCCTAACGCGAAACAAAACTGAATTTAATGTACCGGCATGTGGCGAAGTTGAATTAATGGTTTCTCAATTAGCGCTCTTTATTAACAGATGCTGGATGGGTTGAAGTATATTCGGATGTAATGTTCACGAGAACAAAGAAATTGAAAACCATTCTACATTTTTCCAGCAAATGCAGCAACGCACTATGCAACTATAGGTTATAAAGGCACTCCCCATTTATTTTCGAGATGAAGAATTTTTACTAATATAACAGTTTAATACTTCAGAGAATTATGTATTAATATTAAACATTTTCTGATTCATAAAACCCGTAAATGTGCAATTTACACCATAAATATTAAGTATTTTGGCAACTCTTCATGGTAGATCCCATCTATCATAGGGCAAAATTGTTTTTCGAGAACATTTCCATAAGTGCCTCTATTTTTAAATTAATTTATAATAGTAGCTAAATGAAACCTTAGATGCTTTCTATTATTATTATTATTATTATTATTATTATTATTATTATTATTATTATTATTATTATTATTATTATTATTATTACATGACACAACTCAGAACGGAAACAAAGGCTATTTTGTGCCGAAAATGACTAGACATGCTTGAAAACTCAAAGAATTTCTTCATTATTTGTGAGTTACATCCAACTTGAAGTCAATTTGCTTACTGTATGTTTGTACGATTGTCTGTTTTCGGACCCTGATGTCAGTGGTACTGGGAAATTTGGCCCAGTTTATTTCTAATTGTTTCATTTGTACAGGTCCGTTAACTTCTATGATCATATCCGAGTCTTTCGGCTTGAGAAATAAATGGTGGTGTAGGGAATAATTGTCATCAAAGAAACATTTTCCCGCAGCAACCTGGAACCACCCGGGACCTCTGGGTGTAATTTAATTTTAGTACTTAATTGTGTGACACAGAAAATAATTCTCACTTAAACTAAACTGAAAAGTAGGATACCGTTTAATTAAAATATCCACAAGCAAAAATGTTGCCTTGTAAATGAAAACATGAATGTTGATCTAAGATCTTAATTAATGAAGCAATTGCGGTACAAGATTCAAAATTTAGTTACTTGGGTTGCAACGTATAGATATGTAAGCAAACACTAGAGATCTGAAGTTTCACAATCTTCAGTATAATGTAGTACCATCAGGAGAACTCTACCGAATAAAGCAATGTGCACTACACAACTTATGTTTTAATATAATGGCAGTTTCAGTTTTAGCTTTTGCAGTAGAAAACGGATATTGCTTAAAAAGAGGAGAAGAAAGAATCTGCAGAGATCACGTTCGTTAGACCATTAACAAACTACCCTCTGAAAGGTAGTTGATAAATACTAAGCCCGAGAAAAATTAGCCATATTCAATATAACAGATTGAATAGAAAAACAATTGGTTTCAGTTGTAAAAGGGTGACAGTTATAATCCATTACAAATATTTTATTATATAACTTAAAGCTAAAGAGAGCTTTCGTCGAGGTATCCCAGATAATCCTAAAAACTGTTGGGGGAAGAACGTTAAATTAACTCCTACAAATATTGTGAAAAATTGACTTTTCAACCAGTTTGGATTTAATGATATTCCGGCAAATGAGGGAGTCGACCGCGTACTCTATGAAAGCATTCTCTCCTCTGAGAAAGGGACAGATCTCTAGGCTTAATCCACGGAGAAGAAGATGAAGAAGAAAGCTATGGCATTAGGGGTGCAGCTTTCCATTTGCTACATGTGAACCTCTTGAGCGGGGAAACAAGTTAAAGTATTGAAAGAGTAATGTGACTGTATTTAAATGCAGAACTGAATATAATTATAATCCAGAATTTTTTAAAATTGTGAACAAAAAACAGGTTTGTGTAGATTTTTCTATGGACGATTACATGCAGTAATATCAAAGAATTGTTGCCAACCTTGCTATGACAAGGTGAACGCCTCTATGTTACGGGCGAGAAACCTTGTAACTTGTTTGCAAACATGCGACAGGACTAACCTCGGAATTCAAATCTGGTTTTTTCAGTAAAATATTCTGAAATTCTCTGAAATTGCACTTTTTGTAATACCGGTCGGCGCGACCTCGCCTAGTGCTGCGTTGCAGAAAGAGGACCTGATTGCGATAGCCACATTTTAGTATAAAGAGCTGCATTCCAAAATTTAGTAAGAAGGAATGTAATAAAGGGGATTAAACCCACAAAGAAGTATCTTCACATTTCAGCGTTATTTTTATCTAATACTAAACCATCTTTAGAGATTCAGTGAAAAATAAAACAAAGTAAAGTAAAAATAAAATCTCACTAATTGCTGCTTTCTCTACCACGTACCTAGTAGGTACAGAAGCTATTGCGTTCGCCCAAAAATTAGATTACGAGATTTCATCGGAAATACATGTTTTGAGGGCCCCCGAATACAAAAATAAAATTTTTAGAAAAAGTTCCGTGTGTGTTCCTGTGTGTCTGTGAACAGCATAACCAAAAACGAAAAGATTTTGGTATTTAAGTTCAGTACCTTCCAAAGATGCGACACGAAAATTTTCAAGAAAGTCCCTCGACCTCAAACTACCATGTATACGGAACATTTTTCGAAGTCTTTGATTTTCTAAAATATGGGTCTAACGATTTTGATTAAAATACCATATATTAAAGATAATACAAATAAAATGTATATCTTGAATTTTCTGGAAATAGCCTTTGAAGTCCTCTTCATACGGAAGGAATTTTGTATAATCTTGCATAACTGGTAAACGTTAAATGATAGACGAAAACATACTACACAGGAAATGTAGAACCTTTAAAATACACAATTTATTTCAAATAACGTTTTTGTGGTAACAGCCTTTCCGAAAGATTCGTTATTAATGGTTCGAATTGTTCAGCATTTAGCCTTTCTTTTAAAGCCCTGTTAACGTTCAATTATTTCTCGCGATTCCATTTAAATAGTACGGGATTTTAAGGCCAGCACATAGCGTCCAGTTTTAAAACATTTGACTATCGCTGTTCTCTTTGTATCTACAACGAAGTGTGTAATGTAGTTATTTCTGCAAAAGCATAGTTGGATTAAAATGAAATATATATATATATATATATAAGCTTTAGTAAAACTACTTTATATACCCATATAAAAAGTCATGTGAATGTATACATAAGAATTTTTTATGGTGTTAGTTTATACAGGGAAACAAATGACAATAAGAAGAAGCGAGTACAGATGAGTGCTAAAGGATTTTCTCTTGATTTCATTAGTAAAGATTAGTCTTTGTTTTGACTTGCGTAGGCGTCAGCTTTAAATTTGACCATTGGTCTTTATATAATGTTTTCTCAACAGTTTTCTATAATATTTCACTTAATATTTTCATATTTCTAACATACAGATTATTAGGCTACTGCATGTTTTAAGCTGGCTGTGTTATTTATTTTAAGAAAATGATTTTACAAGACAAAATCCAAACGTTGTACGAAACCTGCGGGTAACACGCGGTTGAGCATAACGGGATTATCCTAGTTTATAATTTTTTGGTACATCTTGAAATATGGTAAATCACTGTGTTCGATTTGACTGAATCGTGAGCATAATTATTACGACTGCAAAGTAGATGTATCCCTTTAGAAAGGGTTTTATGAAGCACTGTCTTACACGGCACCGCACAGTATATTCTGTAAGGGGTTGAAAATAAGGTAGGAGTGGGTTCTGAGATTCGTAAGTACATCCTCCTAAAGCGTAAGTTTTGTACAGGTTGGTCAAATGGCGCCAATTAGTATACAAGGGATGAAAATATGAGAAGGTGTAGTTTTTGAAGTTTTATGGTATCCTATAATTTTCGCCAAGTGCCTACTGCACAAATTTGTGCCCTGATTGATCAAACAGAGTAGTTTTGTATTTAAGGAGTTGAAAATAAAGAGAGGAGCGGCTTTTATAATACTATATAAAATTGAAAATAAAGATTCGGTGTTTTTTGGAAGTTGAAGATAGGCGATGATTTTTGCCAACTTCCTTATGTCAATACCTTATTGTACAGTATTTTTGCCAGATAGTTTAAACAGTGCGGATTTCTGCATAAGAAGTTGAAAATAAACTAGGCGTTGTTTTTGTAGATTGTTAGGTTATAATTTTCGTTGGGTCGTATGGTACAAATGTACGCAGTTTCGTCTAGTTAGGCCAAAGAAAGCTGATTTGTACGGTAGGAGTTGAAAACATGGATTGAATGTAAGGGCAGCGAAAGTTTTTGAAAGCTATAGGGTAGCTTATCAAATTTTTTGCCAGTTTCTAAAGCCCAAATCAACCAAGTTTTCTCAAAGTCATTCCAGAAGTATTTCTTAGTAACCACGTTAAGAGAAATCAAAAGGGTATGCTGCTACTCCCTTCAGTAACTCACTTTTAAAATATATTAACTCTATGAATTTGAAGTGATTAAAATTCTGCCATTATTTCCATGAAGTGCCAAAAGTAGCTTCTGATATTCATATTCAAGAAACGGGATTGAAGATCGAAGTCATTAAAAATCTATAATAAGTTCAATAAAGTGCCAAAAATAACCTCTGATATTAATATTCAAAAAACGGGATTGAAATTAAGTGACATAAATGTGAAAAAATATCCCACCCCCACCAAGTCTTTATATTTTTGGAAATGTTATATAACGTATGACCGTCTGGAAGAATAAGGTGAAAGATTATCAGAATCGATTGCGTGGCTTTTGAGGTTATTCTACGCGCGCGTACACACACACACACACACACACACACACACACACACACACACACACACACACACACACACACAACAGATCTCTCTTTATAATATTAATTGAGTTGTACTCGGTGTTTGCTTATTTTTGTGGATGATAATTACGACTCTGTCCAAGTTATCTGTGAATGTTTACAGATAAAATGGTAAACCTGTTGTATGTTTACAAATAGCAGGGTTCTGTCAGCACTACAAATATTTGCTGCAGTAAAATGAATTGTTTGAAATTAACATAAATATTTCATTTCACTCCTATGCGGGCTAATACGGGGAAAATTATTTTACTTTAATGTGCTTTATTACTAATTAATATCTTCCTTGTTAAAACAAGTTTATAGTATGGCTAAGCAATTAAAAGACTGATTCCTAGCAATGGTTCTAAATGCTATTTTATTATATGTTCCATATTATTAAACATTAATTACCCCCAAATGCCAATCGTTCGTCTAGCGTTTAGAAAACATTTGTGATCTTATTCCAAATAAGTTAAAATGAATAAAACGTTTAGTATAATTAAGAGGAAGTTTCGCATTATGGTTTTAGGCTATTGTTTTTGGATATATTATGTACTATTTCGGGAACTACCAAGAAACCAAAGTATATATGTATGTTTCTAGGGCTTAACGGATTGTATTTGTATGTGTGTGAATTCAACATCGTTTAACCAGGTAAATCATATGGAATGAATAAAATGCGATCGAGCGGAATGACTCAGGCTGTTGCGTCTATGATCCGCATTCAGAAGGTCGTGGGTTCGATTTCCGTGGCTGACCTTCCTGGCCCCTGGGCTTTTTCGTGGTTTCCCCGGGTCGCCAGGCGAATGCTGGGAAGGATCATTACATCCCCCATTTTTCTGTCCCTCCATCTCATTCCATTAATTATTTCATTCATCACACTTTCAGGTTTGGAAGTGTCGGCGATGGAGTTTCGCTGCAACGTGACAGGGAGAAAGGATGCTCTGTGAACTTCTCCATCTGTCGACCTTAGGCTGGTTGCCGGATATAAGGACCACACCCAGCGGGACATTGGACCCCATGAGGGGCGGGGTCCCCGGTCTGCGTGTCCGTCTACCGGGCCGTTTATATCTGGCAACTTTAGGGACCCTGTCATTGCTGTGCCGTCAATCCTGGTTCCGGGCGCCCGGTGTCTCCCTTCACCTCATTCCTTCCTCCCGGGGGCGCCCCTCTAGTGGGGGCGTCGTTACAATGTCCGGACTCCCTAGATCAGTACCGAATGCCCTCCGCTTCTCATACCATTCCATGAAATGCGTGAAATGAGATCAAATATGGCCGGAGCCCATGGAGCTTAATTACCGGAAAAATTTTACGAGGATAAGGGAAACCCCGGAAAAGTCTTATCTGGGTAACATAACCCAAACTCGAGACATCTAGAATGCAAGGCAGTCATGCTATGCCAACATCACGGAGGTGAGCAATTAATAGAGATTTTAATGTCTGCTTGTCTGCACATCACATAAATAAACGTTAGTGATCGTAATCTAGTGCATTCAAGATCTTTCCGTGTTTTCTGTGATTACCATAGTGATTCATTTATTTGTATGTTTAAAATTTCCCCCATTTGTTTGGGCTTATTTTAAGTACTTGACTTGTTTTGGTCGCATATACAAATATGTCTTAAATACAAGAAGAAGAAGAAATGCTGTTTTAGAAACATGAAAAGGGCAGAACGATCTTCTCAGTGATTCTTGTGGTTCACGGCTTCACGCAGACAGACGTATAAGGAATGCAGATGCAGAATGAGATTTGGGGTAAAATGTGCTCTCAGACTTTTAACTTCAAAATGTACAATTACTTATGGCTGCACTCCTACAAGAAGTATTGCTTTATAAACGTTTGAAATAGTGCATTAAATATTGTATTTTATATTCCAAATCGGAAGCTGTTTTCATAAATGATATTTCAAAATTGATTAGGGCAACCTTTTTAGCTCCCACTGCATGTAGGGAACGACATTTTCAGAAATTGTTACAAATTATATTAACAATCGATTTAATGTATGAAAAGCGAAAATATTTGCATTAATTAAAGGCTTAGAAACAAACCTTCAGTGCATGACTTATGAAACAGGTATTGTTTCATTTATTTAAAAATGTGTATAACACACAGCCACACATCTTAATAATTTCATAATATACCCGAAGGCTGATGGTTGTAATCAACAATTTGCAATTATTAAGTCTTCAATTTCTTTTCAGTCTAAGCGAACTTATTTACATGCATAGATATGTTTTTGATGTTTTATAAAAGAGTATCGTAAATATTTTATGTTATGGCTTTATGTTGTTGAAATTTCCCCGAAATCTCGAGAAAAAAATAAAAAATGGATTATGTGTCCCACACATTATCCAATAAATTTAGTTTTATAATTAACTTTTATTTTTGACCTGGCAGACATTTAAAAGTCGTCATGTGACTGTTTAAATGTTCTTGCATACGTCTTTAACCACGCAAGTACATTTCATGAGCTGGTACATATATACTCCATTTGCAGCTTTTAAAATTACTGAGAAGGCAAAGAGAAGGGATTTTCGTTCTAGAAGACTGCGTTAGCTAAGGTGACAGACAAAAGTGTGCTATAAAACCCTTTTGGAGGTAAACACAAAACAGATGTTTGTTTTCATATGGAGGCCTTTGTTGTTCTGAGGAGCTGTGTTTGCGAAAGCTGTGTTGGTGAGTAGGCATTATAGGCGTATTATCACTTCAGTGTATGTAATAGTTTATAGATAACATAGTGTTTGGTATAGCAGTGGCAAATTTAGAAAGCAGCAGATAAATGGTGTTTGTGGTTAAGTTAGTTTACAGCTTTGTTTAGTTAGATTCATAGTCAGTTCATTAGGGTAAAACATTACTAGGCCAGGTGACATAAGTAATAAGGGAATTAGAAGCTTTAAATATAGAAATAAGGTTATGGTTTTAGTAAGCAAACGCTGAAAACCAAATATGGTAAGTGAAGTGCCAGTTGCAGCTCAGAGTGAGAATTTGGAAATGAAACCCTGCATAGTGTTGTATAGCGAAAGTGTCCTAACGAGGTCTTCGTATCGAAGAAGAGATTTCAGGTATTTGCTTCCAGAGCAGTTTCTGAGTTCAACTTTGCGTGTTTATGCTTATATAGTTGATACCAGAAGTAAAAGGCAAAAAATAATATTAAAGCTTTAATATTATTACATGGATGCTAATATGTTATGTTTGGAGTTTGTTTACGCAAGTGAGCTTGGGATAACCATGACTTATATGGCTAATTAGTATGTGTCTACTGTAGGCAGATTTTGCATATTGGCTTTTGTGTGCAGTCGAAGCCTCGGAAACTGTGTAAATTGATAGCTAATGTTATAAAGGCGGTTCGCTAGCGTCACCACTAACCACTGTCGTTTCCAATTACATGGTCATGCCGTTACACACAAACAACTTGCCCTATATATCCACACCTTGTTTATATGTAGATATAAGACAACTTTTACATCCTTGCTTAAAGTAATGTATTTTCTTGGCTTCTGTTATTTCACACTATAAATTATTTCATTAAACATGCACTAATTATGGATAGGTAGAAACAGTCGAGGTTGATGATTGCAGTAGAAACGGTGGTAGTGGTGGTGGTAAACGCGATTTACGCAAGAAGCACACATAGCCTTAAGTACTCTTTTTAAGCAGAACTTTCCAATAATTTCTCCGGATTTTGAGCTACTAACTTTGAAAATTTCATAGACAAATCTTGAAAACTGATTTCTTATGCAAGTAAGGATCTGTTTTCCCAGAGTTTGAAATTTTGCTCCATGTTGTACGCTGTCATTGTTTTGGTTTTGGACTTTAGAACTGATTCTGAACAGAGCTAATGAGAGAATGTGTTGCACTGTGACTTTCTTTACACATATCTATAGTAAGTAGGGGAAGTATTGCATTTCACTCAAAAATCAGCCACCGAAATTTCACCTGAAAATACACATTTTAAGGTCCCTAGGCCTCCCCATCCAAAAACATATTTAGAAAAATGTCCATGTTCGAGTGTCTGAATGCGTGTGTGCGTGTACGTTTGTGAATGCCACAATTCTAAAACGAAAAGTCGGTTAAATATCAAAACTGGTAAACAAGTCCAGTACCTTTCGAGAATGCGACACGAGGATTTTTAAGAAAATCCTCTCCCCAAATACTTTTTACATGGAAAATTTGTTGTTATCTTTCATTTTCTCAAGAATGTCTAACGATTTAGAGATATTTGCGCAAATAATACAAGTAATATTTTGATTTTGTGCGAACATCCTGTAAAATCCTCTTTATTCTGAATGAATTTTACATAATTCTGTATATGTGCTAACCCATAAAGGATAGACAAAAGCTCGCCACAAGAAAAATATAGAATTCATTAAAATACACATTTATGTTACGTTTTTATGAGTTTAATTTTTCCCGAGATATTCGTTATTATTGCACTGAATTTTCCAACACTTTAATTTTTTGAAATGAATTTTGAATTTATTTGTTTCTCATGATGTCATTCAAATAATTTGGAATTTTTAAACAAGCATATAATGAGCCATTTTTTAAATATTTGACTATTGCTTCAGCTTCCTGCATCTCTCTTGTATCTCAATCACATGAGTAAGGAGACCGTTTTTAGAAGTGCTATAATTGATTAACTTAAAGTAGATAGAAAAATAACCTTATGGAAGAATAGTTCACAGAAGCGATACAAACATGCGTTAATGTGACTTTATCCAGTGAAGTCACTTTAACGTAGTGCATTAAATTTTATCCATGTAAATTTATCCTAAGCAGTGACAGAAGAAGAAGAAGAGGAGGAGGAGGAGGAGGAGGAGGAGGAGGAGGAAGTAGTTCAGATTCATAAAGTATGTGATACTGATGCAACGGCCAAACGGTATCCTCCTTTGTTTTCGTGCTTACAATGAAATGCATAATGTACAGCCCTTGGTTTAACAAAATACCTCGTCCCGAAGTGAATTCACATAAAATGGATAATGTGTGAACCATCTATAGGTTTTTATAAAAAAGACGAAGATTTTATTAAGAACCAGTTTGTTTCCGTTGAAAGAGTACACATTTAGAATTTAAACCAGTACATGTATTATGACCCTGAAGCTATGTTTAGCCTGTATGTATTGTAATGAGAATGCATATGTATGCATGATTAGAATACATACACACACGTGCATACGCACATGCATACAAAAGATGGTATTAGTTGCATATTCCTTTAAAGTTAACATTTAAGTATTTCAAAATTTATGTGATGTAATTTCTTTATCTTCCAAAATCGAGTTCTGCTTTAGAAGTGCACATAGCATACTTAAAAAAGATATTAATAACGAATACTAACAGTCCATGAGATAAAATAGTTATTCTTTTAACCTAAAGAATAGAAATTAAAATTTAAACAATGTTTCATAAAAGTGTAAAGCTAACAGAATTGCTTGAAATATGAAACCAAACCTTCAACATGATTTTTCTCAGAATATCATCTTTAATGCGAATCCTTTTTACAAGGACTTCAGTGCGGAGTTTGCACACTCTTAGAATGTTTGTGAAATGTGACACACTTGACCACCGTTCTAGAAAGCGCAATGGTAAAGGGGAACAGGTTCCTTTATTCGGTGAAATTAGCATTTCTAATAAACATTACTTATTTCATTCAGTCCGTTTAATTTTTTTTGGGGGGGGGCGGGGGCCACAGGGAAAGCAATCACAACAGTGATCCCAATGACAATGTAATTATTTTTAAGTTTAGTGCCAGGGTTAAACTTTTTACTCAGGTCTCGGTCGCAATAAATTGATTACCAGTTTCTACCCTTCTACACATAAGTTGTAGGCTGAGTCGCTAACTTTAGGCGCGGTGTTAAAACGTTTACTGGAGGACGGTTACCCACATGTATGTTGCAATTCATGGACTTCTTTCAAATGGAAATGTAAAAACTAAATGAAAGAAAAAAAAACGCGTTTACTGGAGTGAATGTTTAAGTGCAACAAAAAGATGAGCAGTCCCATGGAGAAATTTCAACAAGAGGTTAATAAGCTTTTAACTCCTGACACTTCTGACCGAGTATGGTCAATATATTTGAGAAATGTAAGTGAAAGCAAAAGAAAGAGTGCATTCTTTTGGTTACTAAAATGGACAATTTTGTTGAAAGACATGCATGTTTTTATTCCCAGCTGTTACAGATTGAGCAGACTCTCGTTAAGCCAAGTACCCATAGTTTGCAGAAGCATTTCTGTGTAATAGCTGAGATGTATTTTGTAATGAGAATTTAATTATAAGTGATAGGAGAACACGAATGACCGAACAAAATGTTGAGGTATGATCTAAGAAAATACTGCGATACTGATTCATGACCTTTCATGACTTTTAATTTTGGGTATTTTCTTTTTATTATTCTGGTTTTGCATCAGTATAAATTTCTCTTTTTTGTGTTATGCTTTAGACTGTATCAGTTTGTTCCATTTTTCTCTATATTGGTTTTACCTATTTTAGTCCAAAATAAATTAAAAACTTAATTTATGTACTTTTATCTCACTATGAACCCTTTACAATGTGATTTTAATTTAACATTTCTTATTTCCAAAGACATACTTTTTTATCACAATTAACTCGAATTATATGTTTTTTCTTCAAAATGATATAAAATGCGAAATTACAAATCCTTAATAAACGCTACTAAATGCTAAATGTGCAAATCAAAATGCGAAATTTCAGATTTGAAAGTGCTAAAACCCACCACCGCTAGTAATGAAGTAATGAATAAATAACAACATTTCCAAACAACACATCTCACAGTAACTTCGCTCACGTTGTGACGCAAATGATTTCGGAGAACATTCGTCGATGTAACCCACCGAAGCACCGGGCGGCAGGATGAAATCGTTTGTCTAAACAAAGAAAAGGACAGAACCTCTTACATTCTCATGTTAAGAGCAAGTCACTGTGCATAGCAGAACGGGAAGTCCAGAGCTGCAGGCGCGGAGATCTCTATGGTCTCGGGCAAAATAAAAGGATCAAAAATGAATTCATGCCATTATATTTTTATTAATAAGCTTATTTAATATCCCTATCTGATCAGTAATATATAACGAAACGCAAAAACACATTAAAAGCACATAGATACGCGCAAACAGCAGAATAGTTGCAGTTTCCTTTAGAATTATTTAGGTAAGAATGGTCCAGGGTGAGTTGTAAAGTATAACATTTTCTTCGGCACGGACTCTATTCCTATGAGGTCGGGCCTAAAAATCTCGGCCAACGCGTCTTGCAGGCGCCTTGTAGGCACATTCAGCAGAATAGGTGATAGCACCGACCAAGTAATGCAATTGGGATGCCAAATAGTAGAAATAGGACATAATAATAATAATAATAATAATAATAATAATAATAATAATAATAGATTTTGTATATATTTACGAGAGGAAAATTATGTCCTATTCTTACCGTGGAGAAAACCCGAAGTGGTATCCAGTCAGACTTGTCTCAGTTATGTGGGAGCACTCGTTCATATCAAATAGGCAGTCTTGTGTGAAATTTTCTTACATTTAAGATAAATAATGAATAAGCATTATTCTTAATTCTGTTTCACCGCGTATTCATACTTTCAGTTTACCACCCTCTTTGTTGGGATGGTATTTATGCAATTACACTGCAAATACCAGTGCAGTAAAACTGTATACAACGTTTAAGAGAACAATAGATTATGTACCCCACTGAACACGGATATACAACTTTCCGGATATTCTTCATTATCTCATTTTCACAGTTAAATATTTACATACACTCTCGTTTCTTTTAGACATTTTATTTTTGTTTTATCAACTTCTGGTACAGACGATGAAAACCCCCGTTCATTTGTTGCTCTGAGATTCTAAACCGGATTGACGTAGATTAAAAAATCTGATTGTTACACTCGCACGACTTTCTCTACTCTTGTACAAACTATTTTTACAAACCCTTATTCTCCATCTACTTTATGTTAATCGAGATATCGAGATGTTAATCTTATTGCTAATTTTATTGTAGATGCAAGAGGAATATGGTAGGCTTTAAGCGATAGTCAAAATATTTTAAGTGCTGGTTGCTATGTGGAGCATTTTATTCTCTTTGCATGTTCAGGACATAAAAAAACTAATAACGAATTCCCATTTGAGAACAAGTATAAGTATTGGAAAACTAAAACAAATATCGAGGAATATCTTGGAAATGGTTCACTCAACAACAAAATTTATATGACATAAACTGTGTGTTTTAATGAGCTCTACATTTTCTACGTAGAAAATTTTTGTCTATCTCTTACGGTTTACCCGCTATGCAAAGCTATTCAGAATAGAACTTTTGGCGACATTCCAAAAAAATTCAAGATATACGTTTTATTTGTCATGAAAATATCTTAAATAAATAATGATATTTTAATCTAATTCTTTAGTCATTTTTGAGAAAATCAAAATTTTCGAAAAATGTTCCATATAAAGGGATAGTCTGGGGTAGGGGTTTTTTTTAAATCCTCGTATCGTATCTTTGAGAGATACTGAACCTAAATACCAAATTTGGTATTTGTCCGACTTTTCGTTTTTGAATTATGCTGTACACAGACACACACACATACCTTTTTACTTTCTCTACTACGTATAGTAAGTAGGGGAAGTATTGCACTCCACCCAAAAATTCAATACCGAGATTTAACAGGAAATGCATCTTTTGAGGCCTCCTGAATCCAAAAAAAACGTATTTTTACTTTCTCTACTACGTATAGTAAGTAGGGGAAGTATTGTATTCCACCCAAAAATTCGATACCGAGATTTCACCGGAAATACATGTTTTGAGACCCCCTTAATCCAAAAAAAGCATTTTTGGAAACATGTCCGTGTGTGTGTCTGTGTGTGTGCCTGTGTGTCTGTGTGTGTCTGTGAACAGCATAACTCAGAAACGAACAGTCAGATAAACACCAAACTTGGTATTTAGGTTCAGTATCTTCCAAGGATGCGACTCGAAGGTTTTCAAGAAAATCCCCCCACCCCAGAGTACCCTTTACATTTTACCCTTTTAATTTTCTCAAAAATGGCTAACGATTTTGATTAAAATATCATATGTTTAAGATATTTTTATGACAAATAAAATGTATATCTTGAATTTCCTGGGAATGTCTCCAAAAGTATTCTTTATTGTGAACGACTTTTGCATAACTCGTAAACCATAAGAGATAGACAAACTTTTACTACACAAAAAATGTAGATCGCGTTAAAATACACAATTTATGTCATACACATTTTTTTGTTGAGTGAACCATTTTCGAGATATTGCTTGTTATTCCCTTAAATTTTTCAATACTTATTTTCTAAAATGGGAATTCGTTATTAATTTTTTTGTCTTGGATATGCAAAGAGTTATAATCTGTGGCAAAGGGAATGGTGCTGCACCTAGCAACCAGCTATTAAGAGATACGTATGTGCTTAAAGCCTACTGTTTCTATATATTGCCCTTGTAAATATATTTTCCCCTTACATCTACAAAAAATTAGCAATAAGATAGAGTCTGCAAATGTTTATCTCGATTAATATGAAGTAGATGGAGAATAAGCGTTTGTAAAAATAATTTGTACAAGAGTAGAGAAAGTCATGTGGGTGTAAAACATCAGATTTTTTGAAACATGTCCGTGTGTGTGTGTCTGTCTGTGAACAGCATAACTCAGAAACGAACAGTCAGGTAAACACCAAACTTGGTATTTAGGTTCAGTATCTTACAGAGATGCGACACGAAGGTTTACAAGAAAATTCCCCCACCCCAGGTTACCCTTTACATGTAACATTTTTCGAAAATTTTAATTTTCTCAAAAATGGCTCTAACGATTTTGATTAAAATATCATATATTTAAGATACTTTCATGACAAATAAAATGTATATCTTGAATTTTCTGGGAATGTCTCCAAAAGTCCACTTATACTTTTTCTCAAATGGGAATTCGTTATTCATTTTTTTGTCCTGGCAATGCAAAGAAAATGGAATACTCCACATAGCAACCAGTTCTTAAAATATTTGACTATCGCCTAAAGCCTACCAATTTCCCCTTGTATCTACAAGAAAATTAGCAATAAGATTAACAGCTCGATATCTCGTATAACATGCAGCATATGGAGAATAAGCGTTTGTAAATATAATTTGTACAAGAGTAGAGAAAGTCATGTGAGTGTAACATATCAGATATTTTCTTTATGTCCTGGACAAGCAAAGAGAATGCAATGCTCGACATAGCAACCAGCTCTTAAAAGATTTGACTATCGCTTAAGGCCTACCATATTCCCCTTACACCTACAAGAAAATTAGCAATAAGATAGTGTCTGCAAATGTTTATCTCGAGTAACATGAAGTAGATGGAGAATAAGCGTTTGTACAAATAGTTTGTACAAGAGTAGAGCAAGTCATGTGAGTGTAACACATCAGAACTTTTTTAGATTAAGGAGTCCTCAAAACATGTATTTCCGGTGAAATCTCGCTATCGAACTTTTGGGTGGAATGCAGTATTTCCCCTACTTACTATACGTCGTAGAGAAAGTAAAAAAAGGTACGAATTAATATGAATTTCTCTCCCCACTCTTCTACAAACTATTCTTACAGAACCTTTCTTCTTTCTCCTTCTTGTTAACGAGATAAAAGTTTGCAGAAATACTTTTATTACACAGTTCGTTATAGAGGGATATAGTAGGCTAAAACGATAATCACACCTTTTAAAAGCGGTTCGCTCTGTGATGGCTTTGAAATTCCATGCTCCATGTATGACCAAAAGAAAAAATGAGCAGCGACTTAATACTAGAAAAGTATAATGTATTTTAAAATTCAAACCAGTAACAAAGAATATCCTGGAAACGGTTAATGCCACAAAAATGATAATTTTTTTGCTATAATGAGATCTACGTTTTATGTGTAGGTAGTAAGTTTTTGTGTATCCCTTACGGTTTCTAACTATACAAAATTTTTCTGAAAATGAAGAGGACTTAAAAGGTTATTTGCAGAAAATCCAGTAGTTGTGTATCTACTTTTATCACGCAAATATCTCAAACATATGGTGATATTTTAATCAACATCATTACAGCCATTTTTAAGAAAATAAAAAATAAGGGGGAAAATTTGTTGTTAAAAAGACATCTGGAGTGGGGATTTTCATGAAAATCTTCGTTTCACATCCTTGGATTATGCTGATGCTAATATCAAATTTGATATTTAATCGACTTTTCGGTTCTTTTTATTTCTTTTTGGTCATCCTGCTTATAGACACACAGGTGCACGGACGAACGTACGTACACTCACATGTTTGCTCTAAAAATGTTTAGTTTTGGATTCAGGAGTCACAAAATATGCATTTCCAAATTATGACTTAAAACATACCTGTTACTAATATTCAGGTTATTTTTCTTCAGAAGGAAGTTGCTGTTTCATTTTACACCCCACACGGAAAAAGATAGAAGTGTTGCAGATGCATGTGGAATTTGACTTAGTAAAATGTAAAAGAATCAGGATTGATTGTGCATTGTGCTGAAGATGCATACATCTTAGTTGGTTGTGTTGCCTTTTGAATACTTTTATAGGCATTTATGTAACAGGTATTTAAGGCACTTTTATGGGAATTTCGGGCATTGGCATTGGCATTTTGGGCACTGGCACGGGCATTTTGAGCACTTTGTAGGTATTTTGAAGACACTTGTAGTCATTATACAGCATTTCGGGACATTTTGAAAGTGTTTTATGCTATTTTACATATTTGGGACACACGTTATGGAGAAGTAGTTTTTAGGAACACCTTTTATGTTAACCATTCGTAGCTTGATTAAAGCGTATTTGTCGCATCCGGAGGAAGATTCAAATAAAAATGGCAGTTTTAAAATTTGGTTAAGAATTATAATTAAATACCTTATTTTGAAAATAAAGGTTGCATGTTTATTCTGTTAAGTTAGTATTTTAACTTTGCTTTTCAGATTAGGCATTGTTTCACAACTCAGCGGTTAGTACTAATTGTACAATTCGAAGGGATTTAGAGAGTTTTTAGAGAACGAAAGTAGAAATCGCCCTTATTTTTATGTTTTATAATAATGGCATTATTTATGTCGATTTTATGCATGAAATGATCATAACAAAATATCACGGGAGGATTTGGGCTTAATGAGAAAATTTATTTATGCTATGTTCTCGCATTCGGTAATCCCAAAAACTCTTGTGATATTACCTACAACAAATAATTAGCAAACTGATAGAATTCTAAATAACAGTTCCAAAATGTGCATATTCATAACACTTGTTAAAGCAAGAAGATGAATGAGTTGTAGATTTGCTATAGAACCGTTACTCAGCAAGAGCTCGTTCTGTTCGTTATGAAATCATCGTTTCTTGTTTGTGTGCGGTTCATGAGAGATCTGCTTATAGAAGAGTCTGTTGTGTGGATTTGAACATTAATAAATCTGCTGTAGATTCAGCCAGGCACATCCATGAGCTTAGTTAATTGTACCATAAAAGCGTTTGGAAAGACACGCTATGAAGTTACAGAGGCGAGACACGAACTACCTCTGGTTTAGGATTAAACCGCCTCTTTTCGTAATCATTGCACAGGAACGTAGTCGGAAAATCCCTAACCGTGACACAGTTTTTTGTTTTGTTTACATTGAGGCTTAGGAATTATGTTCCAGTGCTTTCTTTTTCCGGCTTTGTTCTGGATTTTTGCTCTCCTCCCGTCTTACGTCAACGCATTCTTTCAACTTGATCCGTTATATCTTTGTGCAAATAGCGCTGAATTCCGCGGCGGACTTTGTCATCAAGTGTTCTAGAAAACCTAGGGAAATAACCCAGAGCACTATAAAGTAATTAACCTCTAATATATGAATCAGCATGTAATGTTATGCCTTTGTTTATGCTTAAATGAATCATCGGTCTCAAGTGCTTGAACTACAGTTTGCTATGGAGTTTTTATTTATTTATTTACATATTGCTATTATACATGGAGAGCATGTATCAACCGAAATGTATAAGTATGGAAAACCGTATCAACCGAAATGTATAAATATGGAAAACTGTCTCCAATATGTTAGATCCACTCGGATATCTTATGCGTTTGTCACGCCTAGTAACACTGATCCCCTTGCGTTAGGTTACTATTTATACTTAACGCGACGCAAAAGTACATCCGACCTAGCTCCCTGCCGCGTGTACGCTAGCAGATCTGTATCGCCATAGAAACAGCGTAATGCATGTCGCGTTGAGTTAAGTCACTTTGGTTAAGTTCGAAGTAATTCAGACTTTACTTACGTTTTCCCGGCGAGGAGAGGAGGATTACAACTCCCGGAAGGTTTATGATGTATTGGAATTTCCTCAGGTAATTATTTCTGTATAATTACAATCACACAATAATTATTTGGTTAAGATCCAGGGTGAGATTTTAATAGCAGCAAATGTTCCTTCCTATTTAAATACGATTTGATCCTGAAATTTTAAGGTTAAAAGTTAATATTCCAGCAAGTTAAATTCTTATTAAAATGATTAACAATGCCATGAAACTGTGTGGATAAAAACGTTTCCAAAAAGGGAGGGGTGGCTATAGGTTAGAATCATGTACAAAACTGCCTATATATGCATTATCTCCCTCCATACCTTCCCCTTTTTTGCGTTTGCATTTGTTTTTAATAATATCCATCATTTTTTGTATTAAGGAAAAAGGCATTTTCCTCCTCCGACCATTTTAATGCTTTTAGGTTATCTCCATTTTTTTATGCTGAGGGCGAGGAGTGAGCACTGAACTTATGAAGAAACAGCTGTAAAACGACCATAGAAAGTTAAAAACTAGGGAGAAACAGTGGTTAGTTTACTACTCTATGGCATGCGCAGAACTACCTTTCTTCGTCGTGTAACATTTTCTCCTTGCTGATCCACGGCCTTTCTTGGTCCGAGACGTATTATCGTCTATGAATATCAAAAACTTTGTCGGCCTTTGTTCCGGACCAAATGAGTCTGGAGATAGTCCAGACCAATGTGAAATCTATGATTACGGTCCATAGCATCCAGTTCTTAAACATTTGACTATCGCTGTTTCCTTTGTATCTATAACGAAATGTGTAATGTAGCTATTTCTGCAAAGATTTATTTGGATTAAAATGTAGCAGATAGAAAATAAGCTTTAGTAAGAATAGTTTGTATATCCACTAATAAGAGATAGAAGGTAGAGAAGTCATGTGAATGTGACACATCAACTTTTTTATAATATGAATGCCACACAGGTCTTGTTTCTTCTACTCTCCCTTTTTGAATACTCTGCGCATACCATAGTTTGCAAACACGTGCATAGCCTTTATACCAATCTAAAAGTTGAATAATGATTTCGCTTTCCTCGCCATCTTGAGATGTCATTTTAGCAGCAAATTTTAACGCCGATATTCGTTGCATATGACAACCAAGGCTACTTTTGTCGACCTCTCGGTCCAAAAGTGCTACAGGCAATGATCATCAGGAATCGGAAGAGGACTTCGGCACTAAAGCACACTTGAAGGTCTATTGGGCTTCCGGAAACTTCCAGGAGGAAAGGGCGAAGCGAAGGACACATAGGTGACTAGACCCGGGGTCCCTAACGCCTCCAGTATTACATCTGATGCGGACGGCACCTTCCACACAGGCCTATTCTTCCCATGGAGAGGTCTCTCTTGGGGCCCGTAGAGCACAGAATACCAGAGCAGATAGTTCCTCAAAGCAATCTCCGCCGCCACACGTCTCGCCCCCAAATCATTCTTCGACCCTGAAACATGATAAGGAAATGAAGTGAAATATAGGCAAATTCGCGGCATTATATAAGTCCCCAGCATTCGCCTACTAACCAGGGAAAACCAGAAAAGATACCAAGGTCAGAGCGGCTGTTTCGGCAGGAATAAACCTGGGACCTTCCGAATACAAGCCTGATACGTTACCGCTCGGTTATTGTAAACTACATATATTATAGAATTTGTCGATGTGGCAGGAGAGTCGGCAAGTCGATGGTTCTGTCTTTCTAACCAAATCATTCGCTTCACTTCACAATCTGTAGGGATTCCTGGGCTATTGGTCCGACAATTTGGATAATGTATAGGGCGCTTTATTTAAAAAAAAAACGTTTCACTTCATCTATTTTTTTCCCCTGGCTGGTCTCATAGCTCAGTCGGTAGCTCTACTGTGCGAGGGGTCGTGGGTTCGAATCGGCTGGGAGCGGAAATTTTTCTCTAGCCAGGATTATTCCCTATCCTCTCCAGAGTCTGGAAGTATGACTGAGAGGGTGAATGAATGTGTGTGAGATTTGATGTATAAAACCAGAAGGTTACCAAAAATTCAATGGCAAGCGAATACGAGTTAACACTGTTGCCTATAGGCAATAATATGCTCCAAAGGAAAGGCCGCGGATATGACAATTGCAGTTAAAGGTGGGATATAAATGGGGGGGGGTCCCTAGCTCATGCTATGATGGCGTCTATGAATTCTTTGATAATGGCTTGCTTGGAGTATACTAGACAGATAGTCTTTGTTGCTTAGTCGCCTTTCTTTGACTGAAGCATTTAAGTCGGGTCATTTCCCTTTGAGCGTAATCATATGCTCCGAAATATATTTATATAAAACGAAGTTGTGATAAAAAGCTACACTGCTGGTAAGCTTTTTAAGATTATTGTTCAATTATGGAAACACATTTCAAATGCTCTGCTGTAATAAGAGAATTGCGTTACTTCAGGTAAAATCCCTAAAATCTGTCTCATGTTTTAGATCCTATTATTAGTTAACTCCAAATAATAAGTTTTCAAGCAAATAAAACCCATTTGTCGCAAAAAAAACAATAGATAGACTTGAGATTCGTACGCCATTTGTAGTCCTTTGTTGCTTTCTCTAATATGCACAGTAAGTAGGGGAAGTATTGCATTCCACCCAAAAATTCGAAATCGAAAGTTCACCGGAAATACATGTTTTGAGGTGCCCTGAGTCCAAATAAAGTTTTTTTCTAGAAAAAGGTTCGTGTGTGTGTCTGTGTGGATGTGTGCCTATGAACAGCAAAACTCAAAAACGAAAAGTCGGATAAATACCAAACTTGGTATTTAGGTTCATTATCTTTCAAAGATGCGACACGAAGATTTTCAGAAAAATCCCCCACCCCAGATTACCCTTTATATGGAACATTTTTAAAAAAATTTGTTTTTCTCAAAAATGGATCTAACGATTTTGAATTAAAATATCGTATATTTAAGATATTTCCATGATAAATAAAATGTATTGTATTGAATTTTCTGAGAATGTTCCCAAAAGTTCTCTCTATTCTGGATGGCTTTTGCATAGCGGGTAAATCGTAAGAGGTAGACAAAATTGTTCTACATAGAAAATGTAGAGCTCGTTAAAACACACAGTTATTGTCATATACATTTTTTGTGGAGTGAACCATTTCCGAGTTATTCCTTGTTATTTGTTTGAATTTTCCATACTTATACTTTTTCTCCAATGGGAATTCGTTATTCGTCTTTTTTATGTCCTGGTCATGCAAAGAGAATGGAATCCTCCACATAGCAACCAGCTCTTAAAATATTTGATTAAAGCTTAAAGCCCATCATATTCCCCTTACATCTACAAGAAAATTAGCAATAATATGGTTTCTGCAAAGGTTTATCTCGAGTAACATGAAGCAGATGGAGAATAAGCGTTGTAAAAATAGTTTGTAAAAGAGTAGAGAAAGACATCAGATTTTTTTTATTTTTTGTGGATTAGTGCATTTTCGAAACAAGCTCCACATAGATGCATTGAATCTAGTCAATATGACTACAAAAGCCTTGATCATGTGCCAGAGCGTTGCTATCTTGCTGATTCAGTGACGATTACGTGCTAGTATTTGAGAGCAGTTTTCCTGAGGGAATTGTGTTAACCGACCACAGATAACCTGTTTCTGATCACGCAACATTCCCACTCTTCTTCCGCTTTGATATTCAGTAGTTGTTTTGTGGAAATGTGATAACGAAATGTAAAAGAATTAACACTTCGTCTAAAAGCATGAAAGCTGTTCGATGTGTTTTTATTAAATGGCAGTGATGCACTGAATTATTTAAATGATTTCAGGAGTCTTAAACCCGACTGTGACATAGCTGCTTTCTTTCAACCCACTTTCACTAATGTATTATTAGCGCAATGTCGAAACATCTGTCTGCATGAGTGAAAGGATTTTACAAAGTGTGGAACAGATGTTGAGTTTTGATGAGACGATGAGATGACTTTAGTTGCTTCTGAGTTTATTATGATAGTTAATATCATAAAATATTTGCTACTATTTTTGTAACTGGATTAATTATGGGTAGGGATGGTGTTTTAAAGATTTACATATTTTCCCCTCTATATGCTCAAGATTGTTGTTGCGTGTAATTTAAACGACTTGATTTTATGACTTGTAGAAATTCATTTTGAACTCAGATAACTGAAATGCTTAAACCGACAGTTTACTATTATTTTCAGTAAGCGAATGATTTAAGGCATATCGATACTTTAAAGGCAAATAAGCAGTAGTTGTTCCCGTCATATAACATGCTAGTCATATGGGTAGTCTGAGCAGCACATTAAATTGCCGTTGTAAGGTGCGCTTACATAGATAAGAAATATCGTGATATCTAACGCTACTATAGTTAGACATTGGATTTGCATAAAAATGCATATTTAATTTTTTTTTTTACTTTCTCTGCTACGTATAGTAAGTAGGGGAAGTATTGTATTCCACCCAAAAATTCGATACGAGATTTCATCGGAAATACATGTTTTGAGACCCCCTGAATCCAAAAAAAGCATTTTTGGAAACATGTCTGTGTGTGTGTGTGTGTGTGTGTGTGTGTGTGTGAACAGCATAACTCAGAAACGAACAGTCGGATAAACACCAAACTTGGTATTTAGGTTCAGTATCTTCCAGAGATGCGACACGAAGGTTTTCAACAAAATCCCCCCACCCCAGACTACCCTTTACATGGAACATTTTTGGAAAATTTTAATTTTCTCAAAAATGGTTCTAACGATTTTGAAAAAAATATCATATGTTTAAGATATTGTCATGAGAAATGAAATGTATATTTCGAATTTTTTGGGAGTGTCTCCAAAAGTATTCTTCATTGTGAACAACTTTTGCATAACTGGTAAACCATAAGAGATAGACATACTTTTACTACACAAAAAATGTAGATCACGTTAAAATACACAATTTATGTCATACACATTTTTTGTTGTTGAGTGAACCGTTTTCGAGATATTGCTTGTTATTCCCTTAAATTTTCCAACACATACTTTTTCTCAAATTCGTTATTCATTTTTTTTATGTCCTGGACATGCAAGAGAATGGAATGCGCCACATAGCAACCAGCGCGTAAAATATTTGACTATCGCTTAAAACCTACCATATTCCCCTTGCATCTACAAGAAAATTAGCAATAAGATTGACTTTTCGATATCTCGATTAACATGAAGCATATGGAGAATAAGCGTTTGTAAAAATAGTTTGTACAAGAGTAGAGAAAGTCATGTGAGTGTAACACATCAGATTTTTTTTACTTGTGATATGGAACTAAGTTTAACAACATGCTTCAAGTTCTTCTGTGTTTGTATTTCAGGTTTTATAGTGCACGATGTTGCTAAATATTTCATAAATTTTCGATACATCAAGTATATAATACTCGTACACGTATTTTTAAATGTTTAATTTTAAAATTAATATTTAAACACGTCAGTGGCAAAATAATAAAGTCCTTCCTATAAAAACATGGCTATCACGAGGTTCAGAACAATCTTGAGAGTGCTCCTTTACAGCATGCAATAAAATTAAGCAATAAATAGTACAGTGCTTTAGAGAGTTGTATTCTGTGGATAAATATTTTCAAGGTGCAAACAGATTCCTAAAGACATTTCTCCACAGATAGTAAGTGCTTTCAAATTTTGTCCAATAACATCTGAAGACGTGGAAACATCCTTCTTAGCATACAAATTTGTGTTAACCAGTAAACGTCATAAACTTATATCTGATCATTTGGAGAAACTGATTATTGTATACTGCAAATCAAATTACTACGACCGGGGTGATGTTTAAGAAAGAATGTACCTAGGTGCATTGTAAGTACCAAAAAGTGTAAGCTTAGAGTTAGCAATTTTAGTGCATGATTAATGCATATTTTAAAGATTTTGACAATATAAATGTATGCCTATTTTAGATACTTTTAGTGCACACAAATCCGATGCCTCCTAATAACTAATTTGGGAGAGAAATTATTAAAAAAGACTTATTACTTTCTCTACCATATACATAGTAGATAGAGAAGGTATTGCATTCCACGAAAAAATTAGATACTGAGATTTCACAAAAAATACATGATATACCTTGGATTCAAAAAAAGGCATTTTTAGAGAAAGCCTGTGTGTGTGTGTGTGTGTGTGTGTGTGTGTGTGTGTGTGTGTGTGTGTGTGTGTGTGTGTGTTTTCTGTCTGTGAGTCTGTCAGTGTGACCTTGTTTTATGTGTGTTCTGTGAGCAGCATAACCCAAAAATGAAATTTCAACAAATGCAAAACTTGGTATTTAAGTTCAGTATCTTCCACAGATAGGACCCCAAGATTTTCAAGAAAATCCTCCACCCAACTACCGTTTATATGGAACATTTTTCGAAATTTTTGTTTCCTCAGGAATGGTTCTAACGATTTTGATTAAAATAACATTTGCGTATTAAAGATATTTGCATGAACAAATAAAATGTATATCTTGGACTTCTGGGAAAGCCTGTGTAGTCCTCTTCATTCGTAAGGAATTTTGTATAATCTTGTATAACTGGTAAATGTTAAGCGATAACGAAAATGTACTGCTTAAAAAAAAAGTAGTTCTCTTTAAAACACAGTTTACGTCAAATAAATTTTTTTTGTGACATAAGCCATTTCGAAATTTGCGTAATGGTTCGAATTGTTTAATGGTTCATTCTTTTGAAGTACTGTCGATTTTCAGGTGTTTCTCGCGTTTAATGAAAAGAGTATGGAATTTTAAAGCTAGCATAGAGCGTCCAATCTTAAACATTTGACTATCGCTATTTGACTATAACGAAATGTGTAATGTAGGTATTTTTGCAAAGGTTTATCCTAATTATGATGAACTATATAGAAAAATAAGCTTTCGTAAGTTTGCATACCCAGTAATAAACGACAGAGGGTAGGGAAAATCCTGTGAATGTAACAGCAGTTTTTTCTCAATGTGCGCTGTTTACAATATGCATTCGTTGAACAAGAAAGCTAACTGTTTTCCGTTATACTACTGTTACATTTTCATTATTCGCAAGTGTTAATTTACAACTCCCTTGGCAATTATTTAAACATAAACTTTTAAAACAGCTTATTTATTTATTATAGTTCCGAATGCATGGATTAGAATTATGTTACTATTTTGGCTGTATTAATACTCACGACAAATCTTCCTAAATTTAGGAACAATTTAGGGAATCTAAACGTTTACATCGTTAGGAAGTTATGTAATAATTAAAACCTCTTATGTGTTACATTCATGTGACTTCTATAATCGCTTGCTCACTGTTCTCTTCTACAAATATTCTTATACAATATTCTTACTTTATGTTAATTGTGATAAGCGTTTGCAGTATTAGTTTAATTTCATATTTCATTTAAGTACATGAGGAACACAGGAGACTGAAGCGATAGTCGAATGTTTAAAAAGCGGTCGTTATAAGTGGACTTTGAAATTCCACATTCGTTCCATGACATCGCAGAAACAACTGATTGACGGCAACACTTCAAAGGATGATAAAGGTATTGAAAAATTCAGGCCAATAGCAGCGAATATTTCGGAAATGGCTGATGCCACAAAACATTATTTACAGCTAATTGTGTGTTTTAAAGATGTCTGCATTTTGTGTGCTGTGGGTTTATGTCTATCTCTTATTATTTACCAGTTACGGAAAATAGTACAATATTATTTGGGAAGGAAGTGAATTTCACAGACTATTCCCATACAATTTAATATGCTTGTTTTATTAATCATGTAAACATCTTAAACGTATAGTATTTCAATAAAAGTCGTTAGAGCGATCTTTAAGAAAGTAAAAAATAACGAAAAAATTTCTATGTGAAGGGTAATTTGATGTGGGGCGATTTTCTTGAAAGTATTCGTGCCGTGTGCTTGGAAGATGCTGAACTTAAACATTAAGCTTGGTATTTATTCGATTTTTCGTTTTTTAGTTATACTATTCAAGACAGATAGATACACATACGAGCCTTTTTCTAGCCTTTTTTTTAATTCAGGGGACCTCAAGAATGTATTTCCGGTGAAATATTGTCATCGAATGTTTGATTGGAATGCAATAGGTTCACTACCTAAGTAACTAGGAAAGCAAAAATAGCTACATTAAGCGAAGAACTGGGCAGTGAGAAATAAAGAAAGCAACTTTCTGGGAAATTATTTAAAATTATTTACAGTAACATGTGCGAAACATGCCTTCATAACATATGAACTTTTAAGAACTTTCTGCTTTATCATGCAAAGGGTGTTATCCAGTTCACTTGAAGAATTTCCAGTACATCTAAGGCGTTTATCCCAGGAATATCAACTGAAGACTACAGAAGAGTGTAATTATAATGTACTTTGTTTGCCTTAGTTTTAGGTGCCTTCCGATATTTATTTTTGAAGTTAATCGTGAAATAGGTTATTAGTCCCTGTTTACACAGATATGTACTACTGTTTACATGCGAATGTCCTTAGCGTTGTTTATTGCCAATATCTACAAATACGAATTATCTATATACTTGGGATAACTTTTGGAACATTCAGACGAAAGATTTTAACTTTAACTCCGTAATGTTAGGGATTACTATTTAGAATACATAGGACCGTTTTTGCATGTTCAATATAATGTGTTTTCTGTTTCTTGAAAATACTATGTAAACAACAAGTTTAGCCTGTGATCCCAGAGTCATTCCTATCAAGAGATCCTTTTTGCTTGCAACTGTTTATCTTCACAGCAGTGGTCGTCAACTTTGTCATCTTAGTTTTTATCAACGAACAAACCTGTCTCGCGCTTTCTCTTTTAGCCTATTTGTGTATTTTCTCAGACGTACACGGAGAGAATGAAGGAAAGAAATTAACCTAATTCTGATCAGTAGTGTAGCCAGAAAATTATTAAGGGGGTATGTATAGGGGTCCATTTTTTAACAATTTGCATCAATTCAAATGATAAATATGAATTAATCCTGAGTAGAAATATTTAAATAAATCGACGTTATATTCACAGATTAAGGTGCAGCAATTAGAATTAAAATTAGGATAGGATGTTTTCCGTATTCTAAGCGACAAGTGTGTTGTGACATGGGAATTAATGATCACTGTGAAGTATTTATATTACTGCTGCAGGCCATTTTATTTCACTACAAAATAGGTTTTCTAGTTATGTTCTAGACTGGGAGATATTGCATTAATTTGGAAACCACTCAAATTTAGTACCGGAATGAAAACATGCTCCTGATATGTTAACGTGGTTGTACCAGCGCCATCTAAAGTACAATTTCTGTCAACTTTGGCGATATTGTCTAAGACATACGGCGTAAATATACTGCTTCCAGTGATACGATTAAGAAGTATCTTGTTCGCGCCATCCTAGAGAGGTGCAATTATTATTTTAGCGGAGCTATTTTTGCTATTAATTTTTACATTTTTTAATAAAGGTGTTCCAACCCCCCAGCCCCCGCTGCCTACGCCTCTGATTCTGATACCCACTGAACTGCCACGGAGAAGAACCTATTGGTAATATATGTATGGGGTCCTACTAGCGTCCATTCATTCAACATGACTCTCCCATTTATTACCTGCTTCGTTGTATTACTATTTTTATATTGAAAACTTTTAAATGTTTTATTATACAACCATACTTCAGATCTTTGAACCCTTTCTTCACTTCATTTCTGCACTTTGTAATCTCTGCTTTCAGAGTCTATATTTCAATTCCATATAAACAGACGGGAACTGCTATCGTTATATATAATTTTATTTGCGATTCTTACTTTACTTTTTCTTTGTATTTGGTTAACATCAGTTATCTGTGTAGTTCATTTGATTAATTGTTTTCTGCACATACTTTTCATTGTCATAGGACACTCGTCGCCTAAAAAGATGAAATGTGTTACTTATACATTTTGCTTGTATTGAACAGCAATTTTGAATCTCTTTATGTATGTACTTATTTGTGAACACATAATACCCTTATGTATGTGCCAGCTTTTGAGAGAATATTTCTAAATATTGTACTCTTTTGTGCTTATTCTGATTAAAAGCATCTCTTTGTAATGTTCTGTTGTTATATAAATAGTGTAATATTTTCAGTGTTTATATCCCGGTCTTCTGTGAACGGTGATGGGAATAACTTCTTAAAACCATATTTTATAAATCTGTTGACTTAAGTTTTTCATTCGTATAGAGTCTCGTTCGTATAAAAGTTAAAATCAATGAATGACAAGCTACACCCTTGTATAACACCCACTTTTATAGGAACGCAGTTTTAATTCCGTAACGGCAATTCTTAGTTTTCGAGCTGGTATATTTTGCTCTTGAAAACGATATAGGTGAGCTATTAAGTAGATTTCGAAGAAAGACGAATTCCTGAGAAAGGTAGATTATTTAAATGCATGTGTATTCTTATGAAATGTGTTGAGGAGTCCATATTTTGAAGTTCATAAGGGAAAACAGTAGCGCCGTGCCACCATGCACACTTGCCTCATTAGAAACAAAGAGAAATGGCTTGTGTAAAAGGCTCCGTTATGAAAGAAGGGAAAACGTGAGTTCAGTCACAGCCTAAAGAGAAGACGGGAAACCGCCTAGTGAGTTGATCTGCAGTGCCACGTGGTCACGTTGAATCATCGCACTACTACAGGAAACAAAGACGTCATTGTCGCTGGTGGTCTTCCGAATCGTTTACTTAACTGGTACTATCTTTCAGAATACTATTTAAAAGCGTTTCCCTCGTTTGGAGCATTTAAGATGAATTCGTCTTGATTTTATTGCAAACCAAAATATCTATCCATATAAAACCAAGGAAAATGCCCTATTTAATCCTATCGAGTTTACATTTGTACTAGCGATTAGCACGTTTTAGAAACTGCTTACTTTTTATACTAAATCAATTATCTTCCTCATAAATAAATATAAATATATAAACATAATCATATTACATCTACAAAGTGTCAATACCAGGCAGCTGCTTCGAAGCCAAAATGATGATTCGATGTGAAATGTATTAAAAATATTCTAGATAAGCATGTACCTAAGAATAAGGTAAGGGTTGTCATAGTCCTGAAAAACCGAGATTTTCCTGAATTTTAGCACATAGAAAAGAGTCCCGCCCGATTTTCAATAAATCGTCGAATGTCCTGATTAATATTAATGTGCTGTCTCTTATTCTTGCAATACTAGAGCGCTGTGACGTAGGCAACTCGTTTTACTACTAATACGAGAACTATCGCCAAAGGGTATACTGATCCTTACCATTACATTCTCATTGGCTAGCGCTCAACACTGCTATTTTGTCTTCTTACCGTAACACTGATTTTTGACTAAATATTTCAATTTCTAATATCTTTCATAAATCTACGAGTATAATTAACAAAGAGAGAGAATCTGTATCTGTAATTAAGGTTGCGAATGAATTGAATTTTGTTGCAAATATTCTAAAAGAGGGCGGCGCCGTGGCCGAATGGTTTGACCGCTCGCCTCTCACCGAGGCGGCCCAGGTACAATCCCAGGGACCCGCATGTGGGATTTGTGGTGGACAAAGCGGCGTCTGGGCGGGTTTTCTCCGGGTTCTCCGGTTTCCTCCGCCATTCATTCCACCAACTGCTCCATCATCACCTTTCCTTTCATCCATTTCGCCATCATATCGTTTCATCTACTTCCTTCATCCCATACCAGGCATCGGGCTGATCACTCATCCTGGATATTCTGTCTGCTCCTCGACGGGCCTCTGACCCCAGGCACCCGCCTGTAAGTCCTGGGGGGTGTAAGTCCTACATAAGATGAGGTTAAACAATGAATGAATATTCTAAAACAGAGCTTTGTCCCAAGTCCGCAGTATCTGTATCCATTCAAATGCGCTTCAAATGGCAGCCGGTTAATGAGAGAGTTAATTAAACCCGAACCTCTTGCGATTTTAACCTCCTTAGCTCTCATAGTATACTAATTAATTTTTATTAGTGCATTGTTCTTTTATACTCTGTCATTGCTTACGGGCATTAGCATATATACATTAAGCATGATTTATTTTAGTTTTAGCTGCTACGATGGAGCTGGTGAAGCGAGATTGTTCGTGGGATATTCAGGTACTAGGCTTTGAAAGCGGCTTTAGGTGCAATCGTCACGGAAAGCTGTTTCCTGGCAATGTTAGGTATTTCATTGTATTTAAAACAAATAGAATAGTATCAGGTGTTCGTGATAATTTCAATCAGTGATTTTTATTACAGTTATTTAATGTAATTTCAGCTGATTCATGTAGTATCAAAGGTTTTCGAGTACATTCTTAAAAAAGTAATTTGGTTTCATAGATTCGCTACTGAATCTGCAAACGGTGGATTAGCTGCTGCTGTTGCCGCGAGACCTCTTGTTGCTACTGCAGCTAGTGTTGTGGCTGTGGCTGATGTTTCTGCAACTGTTGGATCTGTTGTTGCTAATGTTGTAGCTACTGTTGCTGCAGCTGCTGTATCTGCTACTGTAGCTGTCGTATTTTGCTGCTGTCATTGCTGTGATGCTTGCTGTTGCAGAGGCTGCTGAATCTAAAGCTGCTGGATTAGCTTCTGCTGTTGCTACAGTCGCCATGAAACCGACTGTTGTTGCTGCTATTGTTGTAGCAGATGTTGCTACAGCTGCAGGATCTGTTACAGCTATTGTAATACAGCTGCTGTATCTGTTACGGTAGCTGTTGTATATGCTTATGCTACAGCTATTGTGCCGGCTGTGCCTGATGTTGCTGCAGCTGCTGGATCTGTTGCTGCTATTGTTGCAGCTGCTGTTGTTGCAGGTGCTGTATCTGCTACTGCAGCTGTCGTATTTTCTGTTGCTGTTGTCGTGATGACTGCTGTTGCTGGGGTGGATAAATCTACAGCTGTTGGATTAGCTAAAGCTGTTGCTACAGCTGCTGTGTAGCTCGCTGTTGCTGCTGTATTGTTGCAGTGGATGTTGCTGCAGCTGTCGGATTTGTTGTCACACCTCGTGCCTGAACCAATCACGAACGATTGTTCCTGAAAATGTATCGAAATGAAACTTCATTTTAACAGATAATTCAGATAGCATCAAAGGTTTCAACGCTTTTATATACTTTTTCTAAAACCTTACAAACGTTTATATGTTAAACAGCTAGTGTGTGAGACGGTGGGGTGAAACAGTGAGGGTACATAGAAGTAGCATAAACTAGCGCATCCTTATGGTTGTGGTGATATAACGATTTTAGTCAGCTTTATTGTTTTATATATGCTTACATTTTTGTACAAGTGTAGCGGCTTTATCCGTTAAATCATTGCTTCATTAGACAAGGATTGTAAGGGTAGACGTCTCTCCCCTTTATCTAAGCTTGAGACTAACACTAGGATTTGCTCCTAATGGCAGGGTTACCGTCTCCCCTTCCATCTTCTCCTTTCTTCACCAGTTGTCTGCTACATGTATACACAACACATGAGTAAACTTCAATTTTTTTTAAGATTGTAGTCTAGTGGAGAAACTCTTCATATTCTGGTTACATTCTCTTAAGCACTGCTTGTATAACTGTAATGCCCATATGCATAGGTAGTTATTCCATCCTCGGTAATAACTCTTTTATCTTCAAAGGGATTCAATGCAATTTTATTCAGTTGCACTGTGGTAACAGCGTGCTCATGTGGCAGGATCAGATTCATGTACGTTCTGATGCTTTCGCAAGTTTTAAGACAGTCTGTATAGCTGTCAAATGTGATGTACTGCTTAATAGCACATTTAATCTTTTTATCATCGATTCCTGAATATCTAATGCATACATCTTAGATCGTAGTCCGACGAAGCGCAGGATGATTTACTATTGGCCTCATCTTTAAATTTTCACAGCACGTTTTTATTCTGAGTAGAGTAGCGTATATGCTTGACAGGGTAATCAGCTGTATCCAGCTGCTCAAGAAAGCGTAGCTTGTCCTGGTACACACCTTCGGTTGTTACCCGGTGAATGAATGAATCAGAAACCATATACATATGCTTCAGGTTTTCAGCTCCGTAATATGGCAACAACACATCGTAATGATAATGATACATTAACGTCTGGGAGATTTCCAACATGCCAATGTATATAGGCTTGTTGAATACAATCTGACGAGAGGCCATATGTACAGCAGCTAGATTAGCAGCATATATCGTCCTATCGATGAACATAAGCTTAGCGATTAACTTCTCCATAGTCTTCTCATTTGTCACCAGTCGTATATCCCACGATTACGCAGGTTCTCCATACTTTTTGTTAAAGAGCTTGTAGAGATCCTTCTCGAAATATTTTGCAGCTTTTTGGCGCATTCTATTGTTAAATTCAACATAAGGTTTTAACCATTGAGACTGTCGGAATTGTAGCACACGATGGATTTTACTCAAACGTAACCTATGATTAAGAGCTTGTTTCAAAGTCATGTAATGTACTAAATACCTCTTTCCAGGTCCAAGATGAGGTATCAGCTTCTTTGTAGATGATTCCTCAGGCTTCATGCACTCGGGCAGGAAAGGTAGTTCGTTGTGTAGATCGTGAAGTTCTGCAGAATACTCGATGTCAACTTCTAATATGTACCCAAGAGGGTCATCTTCTTGTAGTCTCTCTAAGTCAGTTTCTTCAGGTGACACCCACTCAAATCCACTATAAGGGAGGGCGTGAACACATTGACCAACCATATTGGTTATTGGCGTCCTCATAAGTAATAAATTGGGTTGGTCTCGAAGGATCATACTTATGCCTATAAGTATTATTAGCCTCTGCATACCCATGGGAAACTTGACATAAACCTCCTCTTATACCTGATTCCACCATGAGTAGCTGATCATAATCTTGTAACAGTTCCAGCTTAATTCCTGTGTACATTAACATAGCATGCCATGTAAGGCTTGGAGAGGTAAAATAATGTCCTGTATCAACTTTGTGTGTTATGAGGGTTTGCTCTCTGAATATCTCAGACACCAACTAGAAGAACATCCGAAGTTAAGTAGAGTTCGCTGTACTTGCCCAGGTTTCTCACATTAAACACCTCCCATACATTTCTAGCATGCCCGTAGTCAGCATCAATAATTTTTCTTCATTTAACCTATTGTAGAACGCGTCTTTGGAAGGCAGGCAGGTCTCGTTCAAAACATCGCATGACGTGACGTAATCATAGGGAAATACTTCCTTACGAGTCACCAACTTCAACTTGTCTTCTCCGAAGTGCGTCAGTGTTTCAGGTTACGGTGTTAGATTTTTCGCCAGTTTATCCAAGCTTGTACTCAGGAACCGAAAGCTATCCACAAAGCGGAGCCTTATATCCCGACATACTTGGAGAATGAGATATAGTTTTCTTCAGAGCTAGGAACTACCTCCACCCGCTCACTTGTTCGTCCCAACTCCTTAACAATGAAATGAAAGTTATGCATGAAGATTGGAATATATTTAGGTGTTTTGCAGGCAAAATTGAATTCATCATGTAGACTTCCACGATATTCACCATTAATGTGATCATGGTCACGTACTTTGTAGTTTTTTTCAGTAAAGGGTTTTGCAGACAAGTAGCATACCGTAGAACAGTCGAAATCCATCTGCTGTTGATCTGTAAGTTTCAGTGGTTTGACAGATTTGTATATATTATCATTCTTCTTTGCAATGGATGAGAGGTATTCCATTAACTTCTGAGCAGCATCAACATCACGATATACATAGGGATACTTAAGAAGAGCAGTTTCGAAGTGTTCAACACTGGATGACAGTTTTAGTAAACACAGAAGCTCATTGGTGTGTGCTCTTGATAAGGGGTTGTATAGGAAGTTTCAGGACACTTATGATATGGAGTGAATACTCTCAAAATCCACATAGATGAAATAAGGTAGCTTCAACATCCTCTCAACATTTTAAACTGTAAATTGATTTCTCCTTGGTAGGCATAACTACACTTGCAACACCATGTTGAATACAGATAGCTGCATGCTCTTGTAGTTTTTCCAACCCGCTTCGTCCATATCGATCATTAAAATGTGTAAAACATCGCTTGCAGATATAAACACGTTCTGTACATTTAGTTTTCTGACGTCAAACGAGTTTCTCAAAATTCTTTATATATACGTAGCGATGTTTTCCACTACTGCCACTAAATAGTAGCAGGTCACAGTGTTCAGGTAGTTCAATGCCAGCAACATTTATTGGATACACTTCATGCTTCTCATCCAACCCGAAAACGTTGATAAGCTTCTCTTGTTATCTTGTTGATCTTGTTAAGCTTCTCAAATTTAGATATTTGAGAAAGTGGAGTAGGATAAGAAACACAGCTGAAGCCGTACTTATCTTGAAGGTGTTTGAATTTGCTGATGCGTTGAGGCTTGGTGCTGACGAATTTGGCTAGTACAGAATACATGAAGCATTTCTCATCGCTAAAGTTCTGGATGTTTATACATGCTTCTTTGGCTCCTACAGATGTGGTAATGGTATGTATCTACTTCCTCGTAATGGATTGTACTTGTTGATACGAAGTCGAACTCCTCCCACAGCAATCATAGCCCAGTTGCTACCCTTAAGCTGCGACTTCTCCATTTCATTAACCAATTTCTTGCATTTCGCTTCCAACGCTGAGGCCAGGTTCGTATCTAGAAACACAGGCTGATTCTGTGTTTTAAATGCTTTGTCACAGGTTTCTCCGATACTGTTCATAAATCGGCACTCAGATAACAGATTAATTTTCACGCTCTTGTGGATGCCAAGCTCTTTATGCACTGCCTGGATTATCCCTTGTTTTGACTCGTGTAGATAGAATTCAGGTCCTTAGATGAACTTCATCGTATAAAATACGATTTTAATCGTCCTTCGAACGATATCCTGTATTCTTTCATATCACAGTCCTCCATTGTTGATAATAACTAATGTTTAGTAGGCTCCAATCTGCTTTTCTTCTGAGAACTGCTTATTTCACATACACCTTCGTGTCTCTCTCCCTGATAAGCATAATTGAATGTTATATTTGAATGTTTGCATTTGAAGAGCTTTTTGCAGCTTATCTGATGGCTTCTCTTGTCATAAACTCGGAGGAATTTCTTCCCGCATTTACTACAAGAGTATCCTGATGCACTAAAAATTATATCCTTATACGCAGAGTTATTCAGCCTTATTCTTCATATAATAACGTATTAATCATGCTTCAATGAGCTTCCTGCTCTTTACCTTGATAACACTTTAGAAAGCTGATTATTCTTGGAGAGAACACGATGTTAACACGCCGAGACTCATTAGCACAATAAAGACTGGTGCCTGCGGGTATCCTAATTATAGAGGTGACACGGACCTTTTTAGAACAATCATATACTGAAGTTTTAATAATAAAACGGTGATTAATGGCGATATCTCATATACAAATATATGTTTACACGGGCGTACGGGTACCTTCGCAGGTTTTCGTGAAGGTTCGGGTGCTCAGAGCAAGTGTTTTCCAATGCTAGCGTGTGTGTGCGCGCGTGTAAGTTTGCTGGTGTATGTGTGTCTGTGTGTGAGCGTGCACTGGTGTATGTGTGTGTATGTTTGTATGCATATGTGTGAGCGTGTACTGGTGTATGTGTGTGTTTGTATGCATATATGTGTGCGTGTGCAAGTGTACTGGTGTATTTATACACATGAGTGTTACGTGTCTGTGTGTGCGTGTGCGTGCGCGTGTGTATGCGTGCACTGGTGTATGGTAGTATGTTTGTAGGTGTATGTGTGTGCGTGCGTGTGAGCGTGCACTGGTGTATGTATGTATACGCATGTGTAAGGGCTATGTGATTGAGTGTATATGTATGTGTAATGGCTCTGTGTATGTGCTCTTGTATATATGCATGCTTGGATGTATGCAAGTCAAGAAGACAGAAAGAGATAGATAGAAAGAAAAGAGAGAAGAAGAAAGGAAATAAAGAATCGTATCTAGGCATCGGGATTTCTAAGTATACACCAGGGTTTAATATAAATAATTATATTTGTTAAATACATTTTAATCTGGCCGCGGATACTCCCATATTCTAATATTCATTAAGCATTAGAGTTTCGTAGGGTAAGATTCGAACTAGGACCTCTGAGTACCCAAGAATACACTGCATTAAACATCGTAATGATATATAAAAAATTAAAATGATTTACCCTACTCGCCTATGATCCTAAGTTTTAATAGTTTTTAACCATTAATGTTTCACTACACTAAGACTCGAACTCGGAATTCTGGATGCCCGAGGACGCCTTTCATTAATCAGGGTAATAATATAATGTTTTACCCTATCAAAATATCAATTTTTCTTTAGCAATTAAAACATTAAACTTTTGCTTGTAGTAAGATTCGAACACAGACCTAAGGATACCTAAGTGTACACAGGGGTTTAATATAGGTAATGAAATAAGTTAAACACATTTTTGATATCACTGTTTGAAAGAGACAATATGTGCAAAAACAGAGATTTAGAACACGTATAACTATTTCGGTGATTCTCGTAGGTCTTTGCGCAAGTTCGGGTGGTGTCGGAGAGAACTACATACTATGTCATGATGTCTGCCCGAGGGCAGAGCCGGTTCCATGACGGCGAGGTCGAGCGGGGGCAATTTATTGCCTAGCAGGTATATGAAGCATGCATCGTAGGAACGGGTCTCTCTCTTTTTACCATCAAACAAATACACGCCAGGTATAATAGCACAGGCTCCAAGAGTTCTTTTGTTACCAGGGCACCAGTCATGTCGATCTGTAAATTTATTTAATATTAAAGTTATAATTATATAACTTACTGTCATTAGGTCTTTTGTTATATTGCACATGTTTGAAGAGAGAATAGAATGTAGCGGGGGGAGAGGGTTGCTACATGTGAGTCCTTCCTAACGTGCACGCGTGCGGGGGAATGGAATGGGGGGAATAGCGCCCGCTTTTTTGTTACAAAGCATAATTTATTACACCATTGTTCATTTTGACAGGAAAAAGGTACGGTCTCTGTTATATTGCAGGTGCACACGTTTGGAGGAAATATAATGCCGTGGAGGTGGAGGTTGCTATATGTGCGGTCTTCCTAACGACCACGTGTGCAGCAATTGACGGGAATGGAGACAATAGCGTCTGCTCTTTTGTTACAAAGCATAATTTAATACACTATTGTTCACTTTGACAGGTAATGGGCAACCTTAATTGCATACCTGTCAAACTTTCCATTATACTTCACAATATTTACCACCTCAGCTGCAACAAAAAGGTACCAGGGGGCGTGGCAGGTGAAGGGGAGGCCTAATTAGCATATTAATTGCACATTGTCGCGATATCTTTCGTGTTATCTTATTGCTGAGCGCCTGTTATTGTTTTGCTATTTTTGAATTTTGGGTTCTTTGTCCTCCGGCTAACTATTATTACTCAGTCGAGCAAATCTCTTGAACAGGGTGTGTAAACGGAAAGGAGTTGTTACTAAAAGATAACACTGATAAAAGAATTTGTTTTTACACTTTTATTGCCGTCACACTTTATTAATTTCATATATATTACTCTTGATACACGCCCGACTGAAACTGTTATATTTTCAAATGTAACTATAATCATTTATTTGCCGCACATTATTAATTCGCGTAGTTCACATTTTTAACTAACTTTACGACGCGAGAGATTCTGTAGAATTGCGCGACGTGTAACCCGTGGATGATTCTATTAAACTGCGCGACGTATAACCCGTGAATGATTCTGTTGAACTGCGCGACGTATAACCGGCGAATGATTCTGTTGGACTGTGCGTTACCCGTCTCTGGCACGGAATTTATACTCCCTCACCCCGATATGCCTAAAGATTGTAATCGAGCTGCTATTGGTTAATAAAGCGCGCCAACATTAGCGTCTATTTTTATATCCAATAAAAATTGCGAACACATATGCTCTAGGGAAGATATTCCCTCTATTTCTAAAGAAAAGCGCGCTACTCTGACGTCATTTGTTTGTCTCTTCTAATTGATAATCAACTCACCCCCTCGCTCATTGTTACCCGTTCCTATTGTCAGTTTCAGTGAGGCCGTGTAAACTTATTTCCTAACAATGCTTATAATTAACAAACATCTCAAATCAATGTCATACAATAATGTTAATTTACAGTACAATCACTCTGGCATTCACAGTGTTGTGATATAAAATACTGCTTCAACATTCCTGCATATTAAGTGATTTGGACCTCCCGTTTTATAACCACTGGATACTTAGGGAGGTTTTCCACTAAAGACTCCTCCTCGAATACAGTAGAAATAATCTATACTTAGAACTTTTTATTGTTAAAGTTCTTGAATGATGTGGTTCTTTGTGTCGCAGTTTCTAACCACAATCCCTAAGACCTATTATCGTTTTCCCTACCTCTCCCATATAAACGCATTTCCCCCTCCTTCAACTATCTTCTAGCATAGGATCTCTCTCTCCGTTTTACTATCCCTCCCATATAAACGCATTTCTCTCCTTCAACCCCTTCTAGCTTAGCATCAGCCTTCATATTCCTTATCTCTTCCATATAAAGTACATACTTCAGCCTCTGTCTAGCCTATCATCTGTTTACGTTTTCCCTATCTTTCCCGTATAAACGTATACTCTACTCGACCTCTGATTAGCCTGGCGTTTTTCGTCGTATTTCCCTACCTCTCTCATATAAAGCACATCCGCTCTTCTTCAACCCCATGTCTATCCTAGCATCAGCCCTCTTATTCCCTATCTCTCCCATATAAACGCATTTTCCTCCTTGAACCGCCGCGTCTCTCCCCGTTTTCCGTATCCTTTCCCATATAAACGCCAAAAAGTGGCCTCGCGTCCCTCTATATAAGCTACTTACATTACAAGGTTTCGTTGTGTATTTTATGACCATATGAAAATTAAGTAATAAATTACAATACTCTGTGATAGAGTCCTGAATTCCTGTCTTACCCTTATGGCAATCCTATCTAAGGTCCACTGAAAGAACCTTAGAGGACTAGTGACTATTACATTAAATCATTATGTGATGTAAGTCTCTATGAAGTTCTTTTAACTGTGTAGATTAAGATACCCCATACTTTGAAACTAGAGAATATAATTCTCGGTTTCATAAAAGGTGAACAAAGCTGTTTTCAATAAAATGGATTTTATGATGAAGATGATGTTGAGTGATATACAACATTAATCACAATATCTTATAATTAAATAAAATCTTTTAAGGACTAAAAAATAAAACATTAGCATATTATTAGTAGTAGCTAAATAAAAGTTTATCGTTCAACATATTATTAGTATTATTATCATCATTATCATCATCGTCGTCTACCATTTTTGCCATACGATTTGCCTCTGCCATAATTTTCAAGGAACGCTCTATTCGTTAAACTTAAGTTTTCATGTTTGCCAGGTTAGATGACTGATGTGCTGTACTTCTCAGAAACTGAAACAGTTTTCCCCTAAATGATTTAGGGCCGTTTTAGAACGTTGGAGAATTTAGGGGTCGGTTTTATGCTGGACGCGCTGAAGCATTCACCACAGCATTCCATCCAACACTTACATTTATTTCACGCGCCAGGTACAAGGCCGACTGCCCAAAACGTTAGTCTCGAAAATTGCTCTAAATAGCAAAGCAAGGGCCAAAACCTTTTGGAGCTCTATGAAGTACGCTACCTCAGCCTAACCTTGCAACCATAATGAAATACCAGTTTCGAACGAGTAAAGTGTTTATTGTTAGTAAAATGAAAGTTTATTTATATTACAATAAATTTTGAAGTTTTACATCCTCTAAGCACACTTTTCGTTAAGGCCTACTAAACGTATGCTGCCACACGTAGACCAATAACTTCTAAATTTATTCGAATAAGCAATCCAACTGGCACCTTAGGCGAACCGCTGCTGAGTCGAAGGTTTAATGTTTCAGGAAAATTTGTTGGCATATTTCGAATTTGCTTGAAGTTTTGTGGTGAGAGAGTTATTACCACTTTCTCATAAGTAGAAATAGGAATTTCTAAGCATTAAAGCCAGGACGGAAGGAAATATGGCTGAACTGTCACTGAAGTATTGGCAGGAGGTCGCATATAGCAAACCATCCCCCATCCCTCTTTTGCAGAAAGGAGTCGGACCGGATTTTATCTGACTGTCAATGACCCTTGGTCTGTATCGTTTTATTCTTTGTAGTGATAATGGTTTTGAGTGTAGAAAATTTGAAGAAAACTGCTTAAGAATTCTGTGCCTTGGCTGCTTATAAGCATAACATTTTCTGCTTCAGCATGTCACTGCTGCCGCTATCATGTAGGCTCTTCCTGAAATGTTTAACCGATCCAGCTGGACAATAACGTGCATAGGAACGTCATATCTGCATGCTGCTCCCCAGACTGGCTCTGTACTATATAACGATAATAATTACAAAGAAAAACGCAGACATCTTGTTGTTTAAAGCTGCATTAGTTAACATTTCGAATAATAAGTATTATTTTTACATGCCACGCTCCTAGTACAAAATAAGTGTAGTTTAATATGGAGGACCTCTTTAAAGTTTCCCTTTTATTTAGATAAATTTTACCACTGCTACGATATTGTTTACACCACCTAGCGTATGTAATGAAATTTAGTTACGTATACGTTTATGACCTAGTTTATATGCATAATACTGATATTCTACATACTGCTCTTACGCAACTTATTTGGATTTAAAGTTTTTCACGTGCCTGAGAGCATGGACTTTCCTCATTCTGTAGCAGTTCTGGGCATTCCCTTCAGTAAGAGGTACTATCTGTACGCTATTACGTCATGGTTTGCTTTCTTTCAAGGCCTGCAGCCGCTTCCAGCGGGACGAAGCACAGTTTTCTCAGAATGATATCAGTAAACTGCGGGAAGTGGGGTAAATAAACTAAAAAAATTGTAGCCTTGGGACTTAATAACGATTTTAAGTTAACAGGAAGCGTACGAGTCAGTCTGCAAACAACTAGTTGTACAGAAGTATAACAAAAACCAAGTATTGAGTCCTGGTCATTAGGTAGGGTTTGGTATAATGTACATCTGCGTCGATGTAAGACATCCACAGATAGCACATACACATTACTATAGGTCTTCACTCTGCCCATTTTGTTCTATTTGGAATGTTAAGTACATGCGTTATACTCGTTCGTTTCATATGGTACATAATGAGACACTCTCGTTTCTTCCAGCCGAACTCGTTCGAAAAGCAGTAACGAATATACGAACTATGTCGAGCTTCTGGATGAATGTCCTCTCGTGGGAAATGGGTGTTTATTCATTTGAGTATTCGCTCGTTAGAGAGTTCACATCATAGTGGTATTGTCAGGCGAATTGCTTCAGTGCGTTAAGGCAAAAGAATGGCAGTAACCTATGATATTTAACTGTTTTTTCGACTTTTTCTCCTACTGTTACGGTCAACATTTTTACTTTCTCTACTACGTATAGTAAGTAGGGGAAGTATTGTATTCCACCCAAAAATTCGATACCCAGATTTCACCTGAAATATATGTTTTGAGACCCCCTGAAACCAAAAAAAAAAAACATTTTTGGAAACATGTCCGTGTGTGTATCTGTGTGTGTGTGTCTGTGAACAGCATAACTCAGAAACGAACAGTCGGACAAACACCAAACTTGGTATTTAGGTTCAGTATCTTCCAGAGATGCGACAAGAAGGTTTTCAAGAAAATCTCCCCACCTCAGATTACCCTTTACATGGAACATTTTTCGAAAATTTTAATTTTCTCAAGAATGGCTCTAATGCTTTTGATTAAAGTATCATATGTTTAAGATATTTCCATGACAAATAAAATGTATATCTTGAATTTTCTGGGAATGTCTCCAAAAGTATTCTTCATTGTGAACGACTTTTGCATAATTGGTAAACAATAAGAGATAGACAAAGTTTTACTACACAAACAATGTATATCGCGTTAAAATACACAATTTATGTCATATACATTTTTTTGTTGAGTGAACCATTTTCGAGATATTGCTTGTTATTCCCTTAAATTTTTCAATACTTATACTTTTTCTCAAATGGGAATTAGTTATTCATTTTTTTTTTGTCTTGGATATGCAAGGAGTATTAATCTATGGCAAAGAGAATGGTGCTGCACCTAGCAACCAGCTATTAAGATATATGTCGATGCTTAAAGGCTACGGTATTTCTATATTGGCCTTGCAATTACAAAACAAGGGGAACATAGTACGCCTTAAGCGATAGTAAAATATTTTTAGAACTGGTCGCTCGGTGTAAAATGTAATTCTCTTTGCATGTCAAAAGATCGTTTCTGCAAATCTTTATCTCGATTATTATGAAATAGATGGAGAATAAGAGTTCGTAAAAATAGGTTGTACAAGAGTAGAGAAGGTCATGAGTGTAACACATCAGATTTTTTTTACTGCATTATGACATACAGATTCCATTTTCATGTTTTGTTTTATTACTATACCTAAGCAAAATGGCATGAAAATATGTTGCAAAATAAATATCATAAAATTTTCATATACAACTTCATTCGGAACTTCTGTGAGAGGAAAGAACAATTCAGTCATCTGTATAATAAACAGTACAAGTTAATATTATAATACAACAAACCAAATAATGATTATTCTTTAAAGTTTAGAAGAAGGCCCCCTTCCTATTATTTACACTGACAAAGCTCGGGTAAATCAAAACCATGCTAGAACTTTTACCTGGAAGGATTCTAAATGAAACGTGGTCTAAAGATTCCATTAGATATATGATTATATCTTATAATCTGCCGTGCCAGATAAGTCAAATATAGTTTCTTAGAAGGGGCAGGTTTATTGTTTCAGTAAAAATGTGGTGGTGATTATCATTAAGAGAATAGTAATGTGGCGTTTAGGGAATGGTTTAACGATCTTCTTCAGAGACTGGAAGAATGTGTGGTAGTAATGGACATTGCGAGCTGCCAGTCTATGCTTAAAGGAAAACATCCCCAATAAAATATTCAGGAAAACTGAAATTTTGTCATGGCTGCAAAGCAAGTATATACCTCATAATATACATAATAGCCAATAGTAAACTAATTGCAATAGAGCCAACAAGGCTTATTGTTGTTAGTAATTCTTTGTTAGTGCACACATTGCGCCCGTATTTCATTTGTGTCATTCAACTCCATTATCACGCGAACTTGAGCTGCGTATAAAGAAGGCAACAACGCTAGTGAAGCAAACAGACTGAGTCTTCCCCTCGGGTCTGGTCACTTTGAGCGTTCGAACAGGATATGAGACATTTACCCGTTCGGTATACCAAAATGGAATGGTCTGAGAGAGGAACACCGCCCGGAATCAAGTACACCCAACTCGCCCGTTTGCAGGAGTTCATTTGTGTTCGAAGGCATGAATGGTACAAAATAGTGCCAAAATTATTCGCTGGATGCTCTAGTAAGAAAGGCCATTAACATGATATCCCGCAGGCCAGCTAAGTTATTAATTTTCTTCGATTCTATAAACATAATCCGAATTGCTTCTCTATTTACCATTTACCTCTGTTCACTCTTCTACAAACTATGTTTACGAAAGCATATTCTTCAATCTACTCCTTGTTAATCCAGATAAACTTTCAGTTCACATTTGTACATTTTGTTGTACATTCACTTCCATTTATGCCGTCACTGCAGCTTCGGGAGCAATTCTACTGGCCTTCAAAGGTGGCGTATGTATAGCAAGGAAGAGGTGTGTGTATCTTTAACCTTTTCGCGCATGAGTGGCGTCCTGTTTTACGTACACAATTCCAGATTATTCACATATGAAGATATAAGTTTGAGCAATAGCTTTACTCATAATAACCATGTTTAAATATATAAGTAAATAAAATCCTGTTTTGTTCAATATCTGCAAGGAAAATATTTTAATGACAGTGTAGTGTAAAACTGAAATACATTGTACTCTTTACTCTCAAAGAGGACACATTTACTAGACATTATTATAATAATCTATCCAACACCTGATTTAGCCGCTTAGGCACCGAATCACTTATCGCTCCACTCTTAGAACCCAACTTGATGTAAACACATGACGTCATTAACTAGTCGCGATACACGAGAAACCAAAGCACATCATAGCATATAGACCTTAAATGTAAGTTATTATCTATGGATTTTAAAAAATATTTTATTCAAACGTAGTTTGAAACTTCCCATTAATATGTCATTGTAAATAATATGAACTAAAGAAGCTTGTAGCTTTCATTTAATACTAATTGGTGTCCTTCACACCACTTCTACATTCTTACGATAATGGTGAGCAGTCTGTAAGGAGATAAACATGGCTGCTTCTACAAGTGCTGAACACGAGGTTAACGCAGAGGCATACAAAAGTTTTTTTTTAATCAGATCTGGTTCTAAGTCTGTATGGATTATAGATGCTAGAAGAATTGTGTATCTAAACGCAAAAGTTCCCACATTCATGACTGTGTTCCTTGATTGCGACGAGTGATTCAGGGTCTGGGTGGCTAAATCAGGTATTGGACAAGAATGAAGCTTGGAATGGCTTATTAAAACAGTGTCTAGTAAACGTGTCCTCTTTGAGAACAAAAAAAAAGTATAATTCACTTCAGTTTTACACTATATTGTGATTAAAACTATATTTTATGGAGCAATTATGCAAAACTGTTGTATAATTTAGTTGTATATTTAGACTGGACAGACGATTCCAGTCCAGTAAAGGTGTCCTCTTTGAGAGTAAAAAGTATAATAGTAAGGAAGAAGTAAGGACTTCAATTTACTTTTGCATATACAATGAGTATGACGTCACGCCACGCTCACGCAACACACCCACGATTGCCTATGACGTAACGACACACCTTCCCGGGAGCCCACGGTTATGATGTTACTTGGAGAGCGTTGGTCTTTCAACTTTCTAAAAGCTTTTAGCTGGGGAAATAAGGAACTACACATAAAGACAATTGCGAGGATGGTCAGGCCCGCACTCAATGGCGGGGGAAATGTGGCGGTCATATACACATTGCCCAATTAGACTGGCCCGCGAAACATTTTGATTGAACTTGATAATTTACGGATGAATCAAATTGGTTACAAATAATGCCATAATATCGTGTTTAGAATCATTTTAAAAGACTTTTCCCGGTGAGTCCATTTATGCTATTGGGTTGGTGCTATGTACGCCGCGAATCATTTTTATCGAAAGGGTTTATTAGCCGTTAATGAAATCGATAAAATGGCGCTACAGTTGTGCCTGGTGTCAAATTGAACTAATATTTTCCAATGAATCCGATAGTGTTGTTAGATTTTTTGTATTGCTGGCCTCCTATGCCAATTAGGTAAAGTGATGAACTTTGCGGGTTACCAACATTGAAAATTGTATACCATTGAATCGATTAACATAATTAAGAGACACTAGGAGTGAATTTTTATGTGAAAATTACAAAATTTTGGATTTTTTAATTATATCTTATAAATATTCTATAGACACATGTGAATCATTTTGGCAAACAAATTTTCACTATCCGCAATTTTTAAAAGTCCAGCGACATGTTTAAATCATCCTGCGCTCCCTTTAAAACTCCACTGCATCCGCCCACTTCCTATTTCTATATGCAAAGCATCACAATTTGCTAATTTCTGCATATTTTTCGATTTATTAGGCCGTCCTTTGGGATCACATATAATTGCCTACTTTGTGCTTTCATCTGGCGCCTAAATGCATAACTATTTACTAAGTAATGAACAGAAGTTTAGAAATTTACAAGAAAAATTATATTTTGGTACTGTAAAAGTCTATTTCATTCAAATTCTTTCCATTTACCCATATCGCCTTATTTTACAGTATCTTGCAGCTATTTAAATAAATTATTGATTATTTAAGGCTTTGTTTATATATCCACCTTACGCATCTTATGTGCTATAAGCTTTCAGTATTGAAAGAAAATTTTGAGTGAATTGTTTGAAAATGCGAACTGTAGGGAATGTGAGTGTTGAAGTTTTACTTTATAAATTAGAAAAACTCATGGCTTTGGTCAAAGGTTATGTGTGAAGTGCAACAACTGTGGTTTTAGTCTTACCCAGAAATATTCAAGTCCTCGTGTCAACAAATACAAAAAATCTAGAGGCTTCCACTTGAAATAAACAGAAAATGTGTAATGGCATTTTTAGCATATTAACTTCTTACAGTAGAAATGCTATTGTACAAAATATTCCTAATAAATGTGGTGTGAGAAAGACTATTTATGCCATCCTCAGTCACTGCATGTCAATAGACAACAAACCCCAGCATGGCAAATGTACCCTGGTGCTTTTACAACAAACGTATAGCTAATGGTACACAATCTGATACCAATGATAAAATGTCCATACAGCTTTCTGAATCAACTGTTTCCAAGATAATGCCTATTTAACAAAGACAACCCTGTGATGAACTGCTGCATAATTATGTAAATGATGTTGCACAAAATCAACATGAATTACTGCATGCCATGTTATGGAGAAATGTCCAAAATAAATTTTTGTAATACAGAAGAAGAGCAGCATTACAATTGCTATAACAAATGCTGGTCAGAAATATGGGGTGCTCAGCTACAGAAGAAATGAAATCTACTATAGAGAAGCCTACAATTTGTAGTGTATCAGATGTGATTATTGTAAATTTAAAAAGAATGTGTATGATTTAGAAATATGTATTTTTTCTCAGTTTTTCATTTTTGTACATAAAATTGATTCCTAGGATTTCAGTTTTGCTGTGATTTGTATGTAAATTTGCACACATCTTCTCAAATGTAATATACAAAGATTCAAGGATGCATGTTACGATTGCTGTACTCATTTGCCCACAAAATTAATTTATACTGAAAATCAAAGAACAGTTTAACATAAACTTCAGAAAAACCAAAAAGTTATTTCTATACAAATAATATCAACTTCAATCAAATGCTTAGCTTTCTTTTCATTGTACTAAACTGTAAGCAAATGTCACTATTATACTTCTCTGACATGTGAATGTGCATAGTAGTTTGAGAAGATTTTTCGCTAACGAAAAATATTTAATTATATTATCTGAGAAACTAATTGAACCAGGTCTTTGAGCTTTTGACTGATTTATCTACTTGCTCATTAATTAAATGTGCCAATTTCCCAGTAAATACCTTTCAAACAAGTTGCAAAGTTCATTCCCAGTGTTACTTAAAGATTAGCCATGCCTTGATAAACTCGACTGTACGAGAGGACGAGGTTTGCTGCTACAAACAGGAAAGGGCCTTCAGGTGACAAAAGGGCACAATAGTACAGAAAAATGACACATAAGGGGGTAGGAACACGCAAGACTATAAATAAGGAGAGTTCGGTATGCAAAGTATACAATTCACCATTTCCCAGCATAATATTTTATAAATCGGTGTTTTTCTCAAAACTCTACTTTACATATTCAAAATTTAACACACGCCTCAGTTTTTCTTTAAATACAGCTAAATTGTAATATTCTATGTTAGCAAAATATGCTAACACCAATAATCATTTTCCCCCAAAATATTTCTTATCAAATATAATTCATTTTAGTGATTAAAATTCCTAACATGTTAAAAAGTTATAATTTACACAACAAAATGTACTGAAATTTCAAGACATACTATTTTAAATGTAATTCCAAAAATGTCAACTAAGTGTCAACTTTTGAGGCGCGTGGATCATTTTTATTGTGCGATAGATTTAAAGAATAACATTTATGAAATAGTAAATAGCTCGCAAGGTATTCGTCCAATTTTAATTATATTTGGTATTCGTATTAATTTAACAGCAGTGCAATCACAGTAAAAGTTTCAGAAATATCATACAGAAATGTATAAATTTGAAAATTCACTCCCAGTGTCCCTTAAACGTTCTAGGTACAAATGATTGTACCTGTACAATCAAGAGCAAGAGTAATAACACCTGAAGCCCCCTTTGAGAGTATCTCCGTCCAAGAGAGAAAATGCCTCCACGCTAAACATATCACATTTGTATATGTCCTTCGTTTCATAAGGGAATGACTTTAACCCTTTCCCATCCTGTAATTCACGTGCGCGTGCCAGTAACCGAATAATATAAATCAGTGATGAATAAGATAATTCAATACTTTCTACCGCCACAAGCTGGGTGGTATTGACCAGAACTGTATAGCATTAAAATGTTACGTACAGATGTGTTTACAATTCTTGAAGCTTTGGGAAAATTTATTACAATATGGCATACTTTATGCAACTTCTTTTGAATGACTGAAGTTGCTATGATATAATGTACATCATTTAACATACATATTCCGTGCAATGATGTTACATATCTACATGGTATGAAGTTTCGTGATTGTTAAAGGTGTATATTTGTAAATTAATCCGCATCGTTCTAAATAGATTCAGCGGGGCATAACTTTTCGTCTCCAAGACCCTCAATACTGCATTTTAAGTAATAGCCTACACTTATACATACAGATATACACACGCATACATGTATGCATACACATGTATACGTTGATACATGCATTTGCGTACATACACATATGCATGCATACATACGCGCACGTAACCATCAAGTATCCTATGTTCATAACACAAATTAAAATCGCTGTAACTCACATCCAAGCGCAAAGTTGCTTGCAGGTGGACATTGTTGCTTCAATAAAACTCGCTCCATATCCCTGCTAACCATATATACCAGAGCAAGAAAATCATATGAGTGTAACATATAAAGTTTTCAAAATACATTTGTTGTACTAAAATGTTAATACAATGTTTTAAACTACAAATATGTTGCTTATGAAAATATGAAACCAAAGAAATAGCTGCACACAGCTTGGTATGGAGAGGTGTGGAGAATCTTAAAGAATCGTCTATACATGACGAATTGCACTTGAATATTAAAAAAAACATCACATATCATGATTTATTTATACCACATTGAGTATCGAAAATAGTAAAAACAATTACACACACACACACACACACACACACACACACACACACACACACACACCTCCAATGCAAAATGAAAGTTCGGAAAGATATTTATAATTGTATTTATATCCAGCTCCTTCATCTAAGGATGCGATACGGAGACTTTCAAAAAAATATTATCACCCCAAACAGTCTTCACATGAAAATGTGCAGCTATAATTATATTTAAATATCAAATGTCTATGAAAATTATAAGACAAATAAAATGTACACCTTAATTTTCTGCAAGTAGCTTGTGAAACGTTCTTCATTCGGAATGGAGTAATAATAATAATAATAATAATAATAATAATAATAAGAAGAAGAAGAAGAAGAAGAAGAAAAAGAAGAAATGAATGATGTAGGAAAAGAATCTCTTGTGGCATTCTTGTAAGACGCCGAACTTAAATATATAACGAGTATGTTAATACAAGGGCCTTAAGCCATTAAGATATAATCCTAACATCATAATAATAATAACCATAATAATAATATAGTAGTAATAATAATCACTATATTTGTTACGTGTTTTTTTAAATACGTATCATTACCGGAAAAAACGCTATCCCTCCCGGCAATGTTTTCCCTGACCTGAACTCGGTCAAAAATAAATCGGCTTTTTCACCGTAATATTATTAATAGTAATAATCACTAATAATTTTATTGAAAGCTAGGCTACCTTACACAAATAAGGAGGAATGCAAATGGTGAGGAGATTCGCAGTAAACGCTATGGTAAATAAACATGCAGAGAACAATGATTTAGAGACTTGGAAATACAATAGACGTGCAGAATACCTGGACACGGAAAAAGATAGCGAATACATGCTCAACTATATAATTCATTTTAAACGCTAAAAAACTTTAGCAGAGGCAGAGACATTATTGTATAGGAAAGATTAGAAGCGGAAATCTAATGCATGTATACCGCAATTACTTCATTAGTACCCAAAATAAATTACTTATATACATATTGAAATTGCAGAAATTCTATAAAAAACACGCGTCCCACACGGAAAATGAAACTTTTTGAGAGGCATTCTGGTAAGACGACTAACTTATATATACACCGAGTATGTTAATAAATGGACCCCATGTCTTTGAGATAAAAGGTTCACACACGCACACACAGAGAAAACATAAATAGAGCATCGTCGGGATATGTACATTCCTGGATAAAATCAATCTAAACGTTTAATGTCTAACAGCAATAATAAAAACAGTATAATAATATGCGATTGTGCATTCCTGGATGTAAAGTATTCTAAATGTATAATACCTAAGCATAAAAATAAAAATAATAACAATAATTTTAAAAAGTAAGAAACCTATCATCAGCGTGTTTATGAAGCCAAATACTCAATTTATACACTGCAGAGATAGACAGAGAGAAAGAGAGAAAGAGAGAAAGAGAGAAATATCCTCTTCACCTACATACAAGACATTGGGCTTACCAACATCCTGACCCTGATATGATCCGAAGTTTGCGTGCTCCTCGACAGAATACTGACCCAAGACATTGGCTTGTAAGTCCTAAGGCTATCTGAAGAAGTAGGTTTACTGAGTCGAAATAAGAATTTAATAATGCACTGCATCTTTAAGGATCGCCGCACAACGGTAAATCGCCAGTATTCGTCTACAGACCAGGGAAACCCACGAAAACTAATGCCAAAGTGAACGGTCTACGGGAATCGAACCCAGCCTCCTGAATGCGAGAGGAAAATAAGCGTTGCTTAAGAAATAGTTGGTATACCCATTAATAACTAATAGGGGATAGACAGAGGCATGTAAATGTAACACATCAGATTTCTTTATAGTGGGGAAGTGCTCCCTAGGCTGATAGAAGACATATACGTAATTTGTATTTCAGTAATGTGGTTTGTTTCTAGAAAATAGACCTTCTAGAAAATAGATCTTGGGAAGGTATCTGACATTGCCCAAAATGTACAGAAAGATTCAGTTCAGGTTTCTCAATAGGATCAGCGTATTATGAAGTGAATTTTTAATTGGCCTATAAATTGCAGAGATAGGCGGTCGCGGTGGATGAGAAATTCTCAACATTCGCCTACCAACCAGGGGAAAGCACGAAAAACTCAACGTCAGAGTGGGCAAGGGACGAGAACCGAACCGTGACCTCCCGAACGCGATCTGAAGTAGGCAGAATACAGACGTCACTTACGTTAATCGTATTACGTATAATACATGATTTTCGTACAATAGGCTAGCGTATACAAATAATTGGAAAAAACAAATAGCAAAGGGAGTTTTACAGTAAACGGCATAATCAACTACTGCATGAGTGCAAAAAAGAAATAAATACATATTTACAAACCACACTTACCGAATTTATTACTTGAATTTGATACTGGGCACGCCACTGGTATCATTTTTAAGGATTTCATTAACGGCTTTCATGAACCCTTTCGATAAAAACGATTCGCCGTACATAACACCATTCCGATAGAAATGGATTCACGGGGAAAAATCCTTTTGAAATGACTCTAAACATGATATTATAGCATGATTTTTGGCCAATTAGATTTATGCATAAATTATCAAGTTCTTCATCGCAGAAGTAGTGACGTTCAGCGAGTCTCCGAAACTCATCGCTCATACGACGGATTGCAGTATCCGATTCTCTTTTGGCGAGGAGAAGATGGATATCATTTCAACATCAAAATGAGAAATCCACAAACAGACAAGGAAACGAATAAGAAAGTCAGTGCCATGAATTATTATTTGTATCGATTGATGATTCGTCGAGACGCTGAGAACCACATTTTGAAATGTCGACAATTGTTTCATCAGTACATCGTCGACATGTACGCGAAGATTGAAACCAAACGACTCCTATATATTCGATTGAATCAAACCGAGTTGCGTTCTGAAGAGTACATCCATTTACGAGACGCAATCGTTAATGATGGTAATATGAATCCAAACGAATTGGGAAGAATGGTCATATTACCTGCTTCTCACATGGGCAGCTCTATGTGGCCTGCTCACGCGTCGGAAAACTTTGATTTATTCGTTTACGCACCAGATGGAAAAACAAGAAATATTGTGTATCCCACAGCACTTCAATAAATATCGAATTGAAACGAAACGCTGCAATGTCACAATTGTTTCGACATGAACAAAATCAATAAAATGACTCAAAATAAACTGAATATTTGTGTAATGTCTTTCCTTTAAATTTATTTCAGTTAGTGGCGTAGCAACGCGCGCAGGGCACTATTGGCTGGAAATACATCTCAATCAAAATTGTTTTTGCGTAAAATTCGTAAATTCAATTGTTGCTTCCAAATGACATCATTTGGAGCAACAAAAATCGTTGAGAATGAGGATGGCCGTAATTTTAATCCAACATTTAAGATTCAGGGCCAAGTGTATCATCGAATTGGTTCTCTGTTCTCAATACCTGATACCAATCCTACATTTTTGCAGATCTACTTCATGGGAAATGCAGAACAACAAATTAACACACGATGCCAATATAGTCACAACGAGAAACAGGAACAAATTATGACAAAACAGAACAACGTCTGTCGGGTCCGCTAGTATATTCATAAAACGTAACATATGACACATACATAAAGTTAAAAGTATCATAATATGTTCCCTGTTTTTTGAAATATACAAATATCTTAAACTGATAATAACCCTTTAACGTTACAATGTGAGTATCTGTGCAGTAGGATCTGTGATGTATAATCCATAAAACATAGCATGTGACACATACATAAAGTTAAAGTATCACAATATATCCCCTTGTTTTGAACTTCACAAATACCATAAGCTGATAATATGAAAAAAAAACAATTTTTGCCGTTAAAAAGTGGAGTAGCATCTTTGATATACATAACATGTGACACAGCAAGCATCATAAAGAAAAATCGAGTTGAATGATTCGGAATGTGGTATAAAACATCTTTTACCGTTACAAAATTGACTATCTGTATCATAAAAATTTGATTTGCAAACAAAATCAGGTGGGATAGTTTCATCCTCTTTGCCGTTACAAAAGTAAGTATTTGTGCTATACATTCCATAAAACATATCACGTGACTTGAAAAAATTGATTTGAGCAAACATCATATTTCTCAACTTTAAGAATCATACTAAACCCCTTTGCTTTAAGCTGGCATTGCACGTTATACATGTCATAAAACAAAACACTGCGGTTTTACACAGCATAACGTTAAACTATCATAACAAAACCAATGAGTTTTTTGCATTATGTTTCATATACAGAATTTAATGAAATGGCGCGAGAAAAAAGTTCTTGAGTTTGCTTTTTTATATCTTCCAGCTTGTATTATATTTCTTAAGTAGAATTACATGAAATGGCATCACAAGGAAATAATATAAAACAAATTCTCTCCTCAGCGAGAAAAATGTTATAATGTTCTTAAGAAATACATTCCATGAAACAAACAAATTCAAATAGGATAGTTTCATGCTCTTCACCGTTACAAAAGTGAGTTTACAAGCAAATTCTCTCTTCAGCGATAAAAGTGTTATAATGACCTTAAGCAGAAATACAAGCAGACATCCAATTTCCCTCTTCAGCGAGAAAGAAGCTGTTAGTTGTGCTCAGAGGTAGAAGGATCTGCAGGAATAGAATAATGTTCCCAAGCTAAAGTTTTATGCGTTTTTCGATCATATGACGTTTTGTATCAAGCCCTCTCAATGCAACTTTGTTCATTTCTACTGTGTTAACCTCGTGCTTATAACTTCTGAATGTTATTTGTTTAGCGAAATGTGCTACCTTCATGTCATTGAGATACAGAATAAATAATCCTCGAAAGTTATTAAACGCATTGCCATTTTTGAAATTTCCTTTGACTTTTTGATTAATTCCCTATCGAAACGGTATCATATAATTTTGATCTTAACCCTGAGTATTTTATAATTTTTCTACCATACAATTATTCAGCTTTAAATAAACCATTACTTGTGTCAGTCTTAAGGTATAGATCACTGTATTCGCCTAAATTTCTAATATTTAATTCTTTCCATATTGTCTGTGCATGGAAATAGTCTTGTGTTGTTATGTTATAAAATTGTAAAATATCAGGTAGTGAGCTATCTTTCAATTTCTCGACGCAATCCAGATATGGAAATACACCTTTGCGTCTCATTAGCATTTGATGTATGGGATTTTCGTAAGCTCTGTTTGTACTTTTAAAATACTCAGGGATTAGCAGATCAGCTAAATTGCTCAATTTATCATCGAGAAATCCATAACTATCAAGAAACCTAAAATATATGGATTTTCCATTAGATGTGTATCTCTTACTGAATGATGGATAATTTTCTGATGTTTGTGAAATGCACGGTATCGGTTCTCGATAATAAGTAAGATTCTTTACGAGAAAATGTGAATTGTAATTTGATAAACAGTGGAAAAAATTGGTATGAAGTTTGGTAATTTCCTATTCAAATTACACGAACTGTGTGCCGGAGCTATGAATTTCCCAGAGATGTCACAGTGGTCTTTGACTTTTATATGATCTGACTCAAATTTGCATTCACATAGATGACAATAATCAGCGTGTTTGAATTTCACCTCATCATCTGTCACATTTAACTCTTTGTTTTTTTTTTATTAAATATCAATTACATCGTCTGCAGTTAATTTTAATTCACTGAACAAATCTTGAATTGCATTAGGCCCTCTAAAGGTTTAGAATTTTGATAGGGAATCGTCATATTGACATACGAGATTTAGAGATATTGACACCGCTTCGTGTGTCTGTACCGACCGCGTCCAATTGTTCTCTACAGAGGGAAGGTATGAATGCACTTTTTACGTATTGATTCGATGTCTGCATATGCTACGAATGGAACGGGAGAACATTTGGAAAATGAATTGAATACAACCGTGTCATCTTTCCCTAGTTCAGGCATACTAACAACTTGCGATTTCATGCATCTCAATTTATGTTTGCCTAGGATATTTTCATTTGAAAACATGTTTCAAGCAGCCTTCACATATACTCGTTTTACACTTATGTTTAGTTAGCTGCATCGCCAATAATCGAGAAAGATTGTTTATTAAACAATGGTGTCATCTACCTTCCTTAGTGATTCTTAAAAGTTTCACGTGATGCTCTTTAATTTTATAATTGAACATTGATCTATACCATATACAGTGATCGATATATTATCATTTTGCTTTTCAAATTTACTCCTGTGAAATCAAATTCTTTAAACATGTTGTACATGGAATAAGATTTAACTCTCTTAGAATTACGCTTTACTGGGTATTTGGATACAAGTAGGCAATATCCGAAACATTTAGCATCAGTATTTTTAATATTGATCACTGCTTTCTTATGTTTTATGAACTCGGGCACTTTTATGTGACAACCTGCATTTAAAGGATCGTAGTGACAAGCATTTAGAATTAACGACATATTTGGAATAGAGTTTTCGAACTACTTTTCGATTAAAATATTTCAATACTCAATAATAAGGGATGTTTAAGTTTATCCTCATACGATTCGCTAATGTTTGTACCCCGGATGCATCTTACTGTTGAAATTAAACGTCTCGATTTTTTCGTTTTCAGTGGTCTGAATAATGTATCGGTACATTAACGTAGCACACAAGTTTATTTCTGATGCATGAAGACCGACATTACTCCGAATTTCATTGCTGACCAGGGTTCACATTCATCTAGAAATGTTTCCGATCAATGATATCCAGAGTGTTTTCTAACTGACTTGTATAGATCCTATTTTTAAATGAAGATTCTATTTCGACACATGCAAGATCCTTTGTACTTCTCTGTTCACTCACAAATCGATTCTCGCATTCTTTGCCGCGGATGCGCCAGCGTCTTGTACACGCATTCATCTGAAATGAAATACAAATATCGTATTAGTATTCGTGTCACACCACATGCATACAGTTGTGAACTTTTTTATAACTAAAAACAGTAAATGCCTATTTGATCACATGTATAAATACAACTAGAATTCTTTAAATGTAACTTTTATCCTCAAAAAATTATCATTGAAGTTTTTTTTTAAACATGAACAAACGTTTGATTAAGCTGGAAAAAATCTATTCACATACTTGATGCGTTTTGAAAAACACATAATCTTTTAAAAGGAAATGTTTGATATCATAAGCTGGCATCTGATTTTGTAAAGCTGAAAGAATAAACATTCTAGCACAAATTGCATTTTGTCCAGTGCGTGAAAACAAACATAACAATAATTGAATTTTTAAACATGAACAAATGTTTGATTAAGCTGGAAAAAATTTATTCACAAATCTGATATGTTTCGAAGGAAATGTTTGATATCTTAAACTCACATCTGATTTTTTAAATGCTGAAAAAACAAACATTCCAGCACAAATTGTATTTCGTCCGATGCTAGAAAACAAACTTGTTTCATTCACAAACGTTTTGTTTAAGTTGAAAAAAATAATATAAACTTTTTTAATACATGTATAAATACAATAAGATTTTTTTCTGTTTAGTTTTTTCAAACGCTAAAATGAATTTAAATACTACTAGACATACATCTTTGATTAAGCTTGCAATAATTTATTTCTATATTTGACAATTTGTTCTATTGTTCTATTTTTTCCACTGTGATTATCCCTGATACACAAATATGTCTGATACGTTCTTTTATTTTAAGCTGAAATCTGTCTGGAAATAACGATTGTTTTAATGAATACTTTATAGCAGAATTTAAATCTTACATTTTTTTTGCTCATGGTTTTCTGTAGTGTTTATCTTTCTAGGGATATCTTCTTGTTTTACGGCACTGTCTGAAAAAATGATAGAACAAGCTATAAATAAAATTATTTTTTCAGTTGCAATTCAAACACACATCTGTAAAAAAAAAAAGGAACACATATTTTTGTTATTCACACATTCATGAAAATGTTCTAGGCTCACATCGATTTTTGTTTTTTACACATTATTCTTTTAAACTGAGTTTATACTTTTCGTAGACGGAATATGGTTTTTTATAAGTATACATGTGTAAACATGACTATATCAGCAAACTGGTAAAATAGAAGACTACATGATTTAGCATAAACTGAGATTACTTTTGTAAGTCTATAATTTTTTCCAGCATACATTCGCAAAACTGAATTACTACCTTGCTTCCTTTCGGATTCTGCCTTTGTGTTGGAGATGTATTCGCTGTTGTCTGAAATGAAACAATTCTATATTAGCGATATTGAGTCTGCAAGTTTTTTATACAGTATTGGTTGTTTCTTAATCTGAGAAAGGAAAATCATTTTGTAATATTTCTCTAACACATTATTATTATTATTATTATTATTATTATTATTTATTTGATGTATATATGCCACACATTCATTGTGCTTTTCTTTTAAAAAATGATGCAAGTATATGATACACATTCATTTTTAAAGGTGATGCAAATGATCGTTCAAAGGTGAGCTTTTACTTTTAACACATGCAAAGAATTTTTTGGTTTAAAACAAAAAATTATTAAATACATCTATGATTTTCATTTTCCTATTAAACGTTATTGTAATAACAGATTTGCAAGTTTATATAATAACTTTTTTAATTACCTTTGGTTGTTAAAAAGATATCTTATGACGTTTGTATCCACTCGGCAGGAGATTTTCTTGAAAATGTTCTGTCACATTCATAGAGTTTACTGAAAAATACCAGTTTGGTATTTAGCCAACATTTAGTTTTTTTTTAGTTATGCTCTTCACAAGTACGCGCGAAGAGACAGTCATTTTATTTTTCTAAAAATGCTTCTTTGGGAATCCCAAAACCTGTACTTCGTATCTTTATATCGAAATTTTGGGTAGAATACAATACCTCCTCTTACCTACTTATGGAGTAAGTAGATGTCAGTTGCCATGAACGTAATTGAAGAAACAGAAAACAGGAAAGAGGAGGAACAATAAGGAAAGGTTTCATTGGTACAAGGTCAAGTTTTTATGTTAACGTGTATTTTTAGGCTTAGAGAAGAATAACAAGGTCAACCACTACATATAATGTCAACATGTATTGTAGGTTTATAGAAGAAGAATAATTATCAAGATACAGTTAAGTAAAGGCTATATGCGACCTCCGCTGACAAAGTTCTCGTCCATGAGAACTAATATTTTTGGGTTCAGTGCACTCAAAACGCAGTGCTAAAATACCGATACCTAATTTTTGGGTGGAACACAATACTTTCCCTACCTTCTATAAGTAGGTGGTAAAGAAAGTAATGTTTTTGTAATGCACAGAATATCGGAAATTAAAACCTCGCTGATTTTGCTTTAAAGAAACGTTTCTCAGTCTATAAAAGTAGTTATCAAACTTGCGTTGTAATATACCTACTAAAATAATTTAAAAAAGGGAAAATATTCAACAACGAAAACAAAAATCTGATGTGTTACATTCCAATAACCTTCTCTATCCCCTATCGTTTCTTAGTGGTTATACAAATTATTCTTACGAAATTTAATTTTTTACCTACAACACGTGATCAAAAGTATCCGGACACCTGGCTGAAAATGACGTACAAGTTCATGGCGCCCTCCATCGGTAATGCTGGAAGTCAATATGCTGTTGGCCCACCCCTAGCCTTAATGATAGCGTTCACTCTCGCAGGCGTACTTTCAATCAGGTGCTGGAAGGTTTCTTGGGGAATGGCAGCCCATTCTTTACGGAGTGCGGAACCGAGGAGAGGTATCGATGTAGGTCGGTGAGGCCTGGCACGAAGTCATTCCAAAACATCCCAAAGGTGTTCTATAGGATTCAAGTCAGGACTCTATGCAGGCTAGTCCATTACAGGGATGTTATTGTCGTGTAAGCACTCCGCCACAACCAGTGCAGTATGAACAGGTACTCGATCGTGTTGAAAGATGCAATCGCCATCCTCGAATTGCTCTTCAACAGTGGGAAGCAAGAAGGTGCTTAAAATATCAATGTAGATCTGCGCTGTGATAGTGCCACGCAAAAAAAACAACAACAAAGGGTGCAAGCCGCCTCCAGGAAACACACGACCACACCATAACACCACCACCTCCGAATTTCACTGTTGGCACTACACACGCTGGCAGATGACGTTCACCGGGCATTCGCCATACCCACACCCTGCCATCGGATCGCCACATTGTGTACCGTGATTCGTCACTCCACACAACGTTTTGCCACTGTTCAATCGTGTAATGTTAACGCTCCTTACACCAATCGAGGCGTCGTTTGGCATTTTCCTGCGTGATGTGTGGCTTATGAGCAGCCGCTCGACCATAGAATCCAAGGTTTCTCACCTCACGCCTAACTGTCATAGTACTTGGAGTGGATCCTGATGCAATTTGGAATTCCTGTGTGATGGTCTGGATAGATGTGTGCCTATTACTCTTTACGAGCCTCTTCAAATGTCGGCGGTCTCTGTCAGTCAACAGACGAGGTCGGCCAGTACACTTTTGTACTGTACATGTCCCTTCACGTTTCCACTTCACTATTACATCAGAAACAATGGACCTAGGGATGTTTAGGAGTGTGGAAATCTCGCGTACAGACTTCTGACACAAGTGACACCCAATCACCTGACCACGTTAGAAGTCCGTGAGTTCCACGGAGTGTCCCATTCTGCTGTTTCATGATATCTAAGGACTACTGAGGTCGTGGATAATGAGTACCAGGCAGTAGGTTGCAGCACAATGCACCTAAGATGAAAAACGTATGTTTGTAGGGGTGTCCGGATACTTTTGATCACATAGTGTACTTAATTTTGATCGAGATAAACCTCTGCAGAAATAGGTACGTTACGCATTTAGTTATATATACAAAGGGAACAGCGATAGTCAAATGTTTAAGAACTGAACGCTATACGCTGCCTTAAAATTCCATACGGTTTCCATGCAATCACGAGAAATAATTGAAAACGACGGGGCATGAATATAATGGTAGTGTTGAACAAATCGAACCATTAATAACGGATATTTCGGAAATAGCTGATGCCATTTATGTGTTCTACAGATATCTACACTTTTTGTGTAATACGTTTTGCCTATCAGTTAATGTTTACCAGTTACACAAGATTATACAAAATTCCTTTCGAATGAAGAGGACCTCACAGGCTTACTCCCAGAAAATTCGAGATATGCATTTTATTTTTTATGTAAATATCTTTAATGTATGGTATATTGACCAAAATAGTTGGAGCCATTTTTTAGAAAATCCAAAATTTCGAAAAATGTTTTATGTAAAGGGTAGTTTGTAGTGGAGGGATTTTCTTGAAAATCCTTTTGTCGCATCTTTGGAAGTATTGAACCTAAATAACATTTGTATTGGCATGTATCAGACTTTTCATTCGTTTTGTAGTTATGCTGTTCCAGACACACACACACACACACATGCGGTCGTTTCACTAAAAATACTTGTTTTTGGATTCATGGTGAAATCTCGATATCGATTTTTTGGGTGGAATGCAATACCTTCTCTACCTACTATGTACGTGGTAGAGAAAGTAACTAGCTTCAGAGGAATTTAACCGAGTATCACAAAATCTGTGTATAAAAGTTGGCACAGGGAGTGGTTGGAGAGGAATGAAACCAAACAAAAAAGGCGAAGCGGCACTTTGCTCATTACACCGCTGAAAGGAAGCAAGCGTTTTCATGGCACTTCTATTATCTTCTGAATGAGACAGGATTTGTCGCCGAGTATTAGCTCAACTACTGCCGTGAAAGACGTAGGACTCCCTGACATTTACCTATAACAGAAAAGGGCGCACTCTTTAGTATTATCAAATGATATCCACTCAGCATTGCCTCTATGAAGCTCAGTTTTCACAAGTTACTTTACCTCGGCGAGTGAAAACTTACATAAACTCAGTGACACATAAAATGAAAATGTCAATTTTAGCATGCAGCGTTGCAATCGTGGATTTATAGCACTTCTAAGTTCCGTTTATGCAACAGGATTTCACATAACGATGTTGAGAGACTGTAATTATGTGCCCTGAGTTTACGTATTATAACCGCAGTAGTCTGTAATATCGTATATTGTTCATTAAAAAGCTTAATTGATGTGATTTAATTAGCGATACGGGTGGCAGAGAACGTTAAGGCACGAACTCGGGAGGAGGAGGTGGCGGTTCAAACACACTAGGACTATTCTTTCTGTCTAAGGTTTTTTCAAAGGTTTTCTTCAGTACTCATAACCGGAAAATGCCGGGAAACTACCCTACACTTAGGACTGGAAGATTCCTTCACAAATTTCCTTTCCCAATTATTGTAATTTAATTTCAAGTAGCATCAGTGTCCACATGCTATGGTGCTGTATGTAGTTAGAACGAGCATTTTACACTATTAAAACATCTGTGTTACATTCATATAACTTTCTCTACCCTCTTCGTTTATTAATGAGTATACATATTCTTTTTACGAAAGTTCATTTTTCTATTTACTTCATTTTAGTCGAGATAAACCTTTGCAGAAATAGCTGTATTATACATTTCGTTATAGACACAAAGGGAACAGCGATAGTGATAGTTGGACGCTAAGTGCTGGCCTTAAAATTCCATACTCTTTCCATGACATCGCGAAAAACAACTGGAAATCGACGGGACTTAAAAATAATGACAAAAGTGTTGAACAAATCGAAGTAATAATAACAACCGATATCTCGAAAATGGCTGATGCTACAAAACCTTATTTGAAATAAATTGTGTGTTTTAAAAAGATCTACTTTTTTGTGTGTAGCACGTTTTCATCTATCGCTTAACATTTATCAGTTATACAAGATTATAGAAATTTCTTTCTGAATGAGGAGTATTTCTTAAACTATTCCCACAAACTTCAACATATACATTTTCTTTGTCATGTAAATATGTTTAATGTATGGTATTTTAATCAAAATGGTTAGGGCCATTCTTTAGAAAATAAAAAATTTGGAAAAATGTTCCATGTAAAGGGTAGTTTGAGGTGGGGGGTTTTCATGAAATCTTCGTGTCCCATCTTTGAAACATACTGAACCTAAATACCAAGTTGGGTATTTATTCGATTTTTCGTTTTTAATTTATGCTGTTCACAAACACACACACACACACACACACACACATGCACACACATACACTGACCTTTTTCTAAAAAATGCCTTTTTTGGAATTAGGGGTCTCAAAACATGTATTTCCGGCAAAACCGCGGTATCGATTCTTTGGACGGAATGCAATGTACGGGTAGAGAAAGTAAAACATCTGATGTGGTGCACTCACATGGCTTTCTCTACCTTCTGCAAACTATTCTAACGAAAACTTATTCTTCTATCCTTTTTAACGGATTATCCTCCTCTTTGTAGGTCTACACCACCAATGACTTACAAGCCAATGCCTTAGGTCGAGTAGCAAGCAAACTCTGGATCGGAACATATTCAGGATAGGTGATCAGCCCAATGCCTGGTATGGCGGTGAAGAAGAAGAAGAAGAAAATGAAATTTGGTGATGAAAGGGATGATAGGGAAATTCGTGGATCAAATTATCCAATCCAGCATTCCCTAGCGACCGTGGAAAACCGCGAAAAAACCTTTGGTCAGGCTGGAACCCGGGACCTGTCGAATGCGTATCGCACACGTTACCGCGGCGCCAGCTCGCCCGGTTATTTTTCTATGTACTTCTTGTTAATCCAGATAAACTTTCAGTTCACATATACGCATTTCGCTGTAGGATACATTAAGTAAAGGGAGTAAGATTTTTAAAGGAGGTTTCGCTATGTGATAGTTTTTATTTTTATTTATTTATTAATTTTGGGGGGGGGCACCTTTGGTCATCAAGGACAAATTGGCCATCAGAAAATCATATTTCTTGCTTGCTTTGATAATTAAATTAACGTCCTTTAACCGAGTAGTTCATATCGACGGTGAATGAACGAAATGTTTGAAATGATACTCTAATGTGCCCGGGATCCAGCTTAATTACCCGATATTGGCTTTCTCAGGATAAGGGGTAATCTCGGAAAAAAATTAATCAGATAAGCTACCCTAACTGAGATTTTTTTAAATCCATTTTTTTAATACGTTAGCGTACTTCAGAGAAGCTGAGATTATGAGCCTCGCCATCGGAGAATGACCCTACCGTACGAACACATCCAATGTTACCCGGGATTACACATGACATACGCCCTGAACAATTCCGGGGGCTAGTTTAATACATATGCTTGCTGTTAGTGCACATGTCTAAGATTGGAATGACTAGTCGTAATACATTGTTAGAATTAGTGCATATGTCTAGGTTAACTAAATACACTAATGTATAAAATATCATACATTATCTAAGTGAAGTGACTATGCATCTACTTCAAAATGTATTGTTGTACAAGTATATACAACGATTCTTGGCGAAGCCAGTCGTTAGGCTGGTCAGGTGTTCATCCCCTGGATAGGAACGACGTCATATTTTTAAGGTGGATGTTTTCCCAGGAAAATGCTCCCAGGTCGTCGGGGTTATCCTAGGTGTTCGTCAAGGTTTCCTTGTTCGCCAGTTCGTAGTCCGTTTTCTTGCTGTCCGTTGCTGTGACCACACAGATGAGCAGCCAAACCGTCTCGGCGCAGCTGGAGGGTGTCACACGGGGAGGCCTTCATCTCCCGGGGCCGCCTTGGCTGGGTAGCACAAGTCTCTGAAGACTACTGTTTGGACTGGATTATTTGTAACGCGTAAGAGCTCATATAACTGCTTAATTTTCCTGCTTATGCATAAAGTCATAGTTTTGTCAGTCTTAAAAAGGTTGTCTGAGAATTCTGGTACTTCCTCTGCATTTTATTCATCACTCATTTTCTGTCAAAATATATAGTGGTCTGTTGTGTTTGTTTGTGTGTCACTGGGCTGTAGTAATATTTAGAAAATTTTGCGTAAGTACATTACGTTAACTTTTTAAGGAACTGTTCTACACTGTGCATTTTTAGTTCCTCGTGTAACATGTCAGACGGTGCCATTCTAGGAAACCGCACTATGCGTAACAGTCTGTTTAGGAATGTTTGTAATTTCTTAATATAAATCGCAGCGGCGTATCCCCACACAGGAGCTGCGTAGGTTAGTATGCATCTGATCAGTATCTTATACACTGTCAGCCCTTTATGCATATTTAGTGCGTTGTTAAGATTTACTACAGGATTAAAGCCTACCAAATTGGGCATTGACTTTGTTCCTAACATGGTAAATGTGTTTCTTCCATGTTACACCTTGGTCCATTTTAACCCCTAGCCATATTACTGCATTGGTCCAATTAATCTCCTGTCCGAAAAAGAAGTAAGGGTCGCAGGCTATGTTGGGAATGGCGATGACTTGTTCGTTTAGTGAAAACTATTGCTTAGCTTTTAGGGAATTTACTTTTATTATCCAGTTGGTCAGCCAGTTCGAACTTGGGAACTCTTGAGTGTGAAGCAGATGTTCTATCCCACAACAATGAGGGGTGCGATAGCATTTAAATTCCATGTTCTTTGTATGATCACTTTAAGAAAGAAAGAAAGAAAGAAAGAAAGGAAGGAAGGAAAACGAATAACAGTATTTGAAAATCCAAACCAATAAGAAGGAATGCCTTGGAAATATTTTACCCCCCCCCACACACACACACACACAAACACACACACACACACATATATATATACATATTGTTTGTGTGTGTGTGTGTTTAATATACAGCCATATATTTGACACAAATTGTGTGCTTTAATGAGATCTATACTTTTTTGTAGTGCGATTTTGTCATATCTCTTACCAGTTGTTCAAACGTCATTCAAATGAAGAGGACTTCACAGGCTTTTCATAGAAAATGCAAGGTATACATTTAATTTGCATGAGAATATTTTAAACACACGGTATTCTAATCAAAACTGTTAAAGCTATTTTTCAGAAAATCAAAATATTCGAAATTTTTTCCATGTATAGGATAGTTAGATGTGTGGGGACTTTCTTGAAAATCTTTGTGTGGTATCCGTGGGAGACGATGAGCTTAAATACCAAGTTGGTATTAACCCACCTTTCTTTGTTGAGTTATGCTGTATACACTCACTCACACAAAACACACACACACACACACTCACACATACACACACAGGGACTTTTTCTAAAAATGTTTTTTTTTAGCTCAGGAAGCCTCAAAACTCCAATGTTTGGGTGGAATGCAATACTTCCTCTACTTACTACAAATAACTAGTAGAAAAAGTAAAATTCTGATGTGTGGCATTCAAATAACTTTCTCTGCTTACTCTTCCAAAAGCTTGTTCTTCTATCCATTGCTTGTTATCCAGATAAGCTTTCATTACACATTTCGTTTATCTAAATGTATTTGTTTATAGTCGCTAAAACGTCTTAGGTTTTCTAGAGACTTTTGCAAGGTAATACACGATGCAATAAATAGAATTGTACCTATACACTTTTCATTTATGTTTGGAACACATTAAGAAACACTGAGTGAAATACATGGTAATATAGATAGTGATATGGTTAGTAACCATAGTAACATGGTTAGTAATAATACAGTTGATAAGTGTACTTAGTTGTGGGGGGCCCCCACGATTGGGGCAGAGCACCGCACGTAGGCTCCCGGCCATTTGTGCTTCTACCGTGACCCTGGGAGGGTGTTATGAGGGGAGAGATTCCAAGGGCGACCAGATTCAGATGACGACGTGCGCAAGCACTAACGGTTCTTTCGAAAGCATCCGACGGCGCCCAACGCCACTAGAAGCCCCTAATCCCCGACGGTCCTCCGTAGAGGCGGGTCCTGACTGAGCAGTCGCCAGTAAGAAACCTCCACAAAGCGAACAACCACCGCCAGCCGCAACACTCCCAACACCATCGCCTGGTCCTACAACCTTGAAACAGATAACAATGAAGAGGATGATGGGCACAGGAAAGTCGTGGTAGAAAAGGAATCGGCATTTGTCTGCCGCCTTGGGGAAACAGAGAAAAACCCATGGGTCAGAGTGGGCGGGCGCCGAGAATCGAACCTGGGACCTCCCAATACAAGGCACACGCATAATCGGGAGCCACCTCACTCGGTTGTGAGACAGTAGCTGTATGAAGTGATATTTGGTGGTCAGTATGCAATATAGTACCTGTAGAATATGTTAAGAGTGATTTACAGCTTATTTCGTAACCTGGTGTCACTGAGGAAAATCTTCTACTTGAAATAAGCTCACGAATTTTCCATTGCTCTATGGAGTTCGAGGGGATTCCATACCTTTACTTCTTGAGGTCGATTTGTTGGCATCTTGTGGCTGTGTTCTATTGTTAAGGTAGCAGGGTAGAACTGACATTTAGGTGTAGTAATGACATGATGAGCAAGTCTTTAGTGGCCTATGCGAATCGTTGTTGTGATTTCATCTGGCATTTCAATATTGACGTATTGTAAAGAAAAGGTTTAATTTTAATATTCCTAGCTGCGTGAAATTTGCTGTTGGGAGAAAAGAATCAATGAAATTTACAATTGTTACGTCAAATTCTCTTGAGGTATGATATTAAATTCAGATGTGTAATTTTAATGAAATAATCAACGATGGTTTGAAGAACAACTCTTTTAGCTACCGAATCCGCTACTTCATTACCGGTGATGCCAACATGTGATGAGATCCAGACGAGAACTACATAGAGAAAGCAGGCTGGAAGAGTGGTGAATATCATGGAGCGTGAATTGATCTTTTATTGCTTGGAGGGAGCTTTTAAAATAAGTATAAATTAGAGAGTCTTTAGTATCAGACGTTATAACATATGACGGTACTTTCCTATGAGCCAATAGTTCGCAGGAGAATATGGAAAACTTGGTAGTTGTGCGATGGGAAGCAAAGTGTCCATGGTTGCTACTTAGTTATCCACAACCGTGATCCGTTCTTGAACCGTCTGTGAATAAGCGCTTGCCTTGTGTGTATTGAAACATCAACCCTCGGAAAAAACTGAATGTAAACATTTTCACTAGTGACGGATTTTTCTTTGTTCTGAGTTCCATGTTTATCTGTAGCGTATGGGTCCTCCATTGTGGACATGCAGATCCATTTAATGGGCTCAGTATTGGTGGTAATGAGGCCAATAGCATTTAGGATAAACAGGGTATATCCGTTGGAATGATGAATAACTGGAGGATGAGGTGTGTGAAGGAGAAAAAAAAATTCATATATCTGAGACTGTGGCCTGGATCCTACCTAAGTGCGTAAGATATGAGTTATTTTCTTCTGAAAGCCAGAGCTGGTTCATCGGTTTCGATTTGGAGAACTACTGTTTGGCTGCTTCTGAATGCTTCCAAGGTATGCGTAATGCGGTTGATGGAGTCTAACGTTTGTAATATGGGCTGTTTAGCCGATGGTAAATGATGGATACGTAATTTAGCTTTGAGCGTATATGGCTCTATAACACGGTTTGTCTAACTACAGCTCAGGAGCCGAACCCGGCCCGCGAGCTGCTTTTGTTTGGCCCGCTTACAAACTTCAAAAAATATAAACAAAAAAGAAACGGGGTTCCTGTATTAGATTAATTTATTCATAACTTCAAACGATTGAACAAAATTAGGCACTCAGATTTCTTAATTGATATACAGTGTAATAACCTACTGATGGACAAATGCAAGGAAGTTAATTTGGTTGATTCTTACAACCGTCTGCCGTATGACACACTTCCTCATTTTAAAGATTTGCACGAGGAACTAATATCAGTGTTCGAATCAATGTATATCTGTGAAAAGACGTGTTTAATCCGTTTTAATGATGGGCTCAAAATTAGAATCACAAAGTCTGGAATTATAGCACAGAAAAATAAATGTCATTCTTCTCATTGAATATTAACTGTTATTAACTAAAAATACTTATTGTAACAGATGTATGAGTGAGTGAGTGAGTGAGTGAGTGAGTGAGTGAGTGAGTGAGTGAGTGAATGTGTATGTGTGTGCCCTATGAGATTGTCATGAGACCATCAATGAAAGAATGATGATCTGTTAAGTGTTTAATTACCTCAGTTATTAATATGCCAGTGTAGACTTTAGTTCAATTGAATGCTGTGTTGGAAAACTAATGTAATCTGTGCACTCGTGCCTGTAATTTTATAGCTCCACCTTAAAGTTATGTAGCTTCATGTTCTGGTGGTTGATGTGGCCCCCATTTTGAAATGTTTGGCAACCCTTGCGCTATAGAAAGAGAGTAAGTCCTGGTAGTCTGCCCCCACCCCAATTTTGAGCCGTCAAGGACCTCGGGATGTCTTCTGGGGCAGTCTTCGTAAGGATCGAAAACGATGATACCTGCGAGCTTTTCGTTGAAAATCAATCCAAGAAATTTTAGAGTACTGGAGCAATTTTAGTAATGGTTTGGTTGTTCATGTTTATCATTAGAAGAGAAATTTGGACTTTGTCTCTGGACAAGATAATAGATTTGGTTTTGGTTGCAGAGAGTCTAAAACCTATAGTGTTAATCCATTCTTGCAGTGACTTAATTGTAATTTGTAATAGTTCTTGTGTAGCTTCTGGATTTTTATCAGAAACAACATATAGTTAAATAGTTCTCAAAGAGATTCACACTAACTGGTGGACTTATTACGTTTGGTATATCATTGTCTGCTACTAAGAACAAGGTAATATGATACATCCTTGAGGTACTCCGTTTACAATACTTGACGTGTTACCATTCATTCATTCGTTCATTCATCATCTATTCCGCAAGCAGTTATATTGATATAGTGTATAAAATGTATCGTATTTCCTGGAATTCCTATATATCAAGGCTAATAAGTCTGAGATGATTTCTGTTCCTGAAGGCTTCTTGTACACGATCAGGGTATCTAGAGTAGAATGGTGATGTCTAAAACTAAACTAAAACATGCTAAAAACGCTTGGCTTTTCAATGTCCATTTTAGACGCTTATTAATAATTTTCTCCATCAGCTTGTACAGTATAAAGGTTAATACTATTGGTCGGTAATTTTCTTGGAGGCTGTGGTTCTTATTAGATTTGGGTATCGGTATTACAATGGCCTGATGTCACTGATAAAATATGAATGCTTTACTTATGGACGCTCTTTAACTGCTGTGGTCCTTAGCGTCCCATTCTATATTGGACGTGAAAGATCAGTAATTTTGCTCAGAGATCTCTTTATCAGGCGTGAGGTTCTTTTACGTGCCGTAAATCTACAACACGGGACCACCGGCTTTACTTTCCTTCCTAAGGAAGTCATGCTAACGATTTTTACGCCCGAAAAACCCATCGCCCTCCGCCGGGTTTGAAACCACGACCTAGGGAACTAGAGACTGGTGCCACTGATCATACACTCTGTCCATATGTAATTTTTAATGACTGGTAGCTACATTTGCCTTCGGTTGGTAGATGCTGCAGGAGTTTGTAGGGTATTTCATCAGGGCAGGAGTGGTAGTTTAGCAGGACTGGAGTGCTTCGGTAATTTTTCAAATGATGGTTCTCATTATCAGGATTCATGATATTTAGTTGCAATTCAGGAAGTTGTGATGATTAGTAGTGAAGGTAGAAAAAAATTAGTTTTATTTATGGACGCCCTTTAACTACTCTGGGTCTTAGCGTCCCATTCTATGTTGGGCGTGAAAGACCGGAAATTTTGCTCAGAGGTCTCTTTATCAGGCTTGAGGTTCTTTTACGTGCCGTAAATCTTCGACACGGGGCCACCGGCTTTACTTGTATTCTGGAGAAAAGGCTTTTACGCCCGAAAAAATATCCATCCCCTCATCTGGGTTTAAACCCGAGACCTCGGGAACTATAGGTTAGCACGATACCCCTGGACAATAGAGGACGGTAGTGAAGGTTAGAATCTCTGGAGTAATTGAGCAGGTTTCGGCAAGGATCTTTTGTAAATGTGTGATAGGATGGATTGAATTGGAGATGGGTTATAAAAGGCCTAATTTCAAATCATTAATTACTAAAACACTAAAAAGGATTTACAAAGCCTTCGTTGTGAATGCCATGGAGTAGAAAATAGTAGGTTGCTGCTCAAATAGAAATTGTGTATGGAAACAAAAGCCGGTTAGTTTCTTTTACTTCGCAGTAAATGCGTGTAAAACAAAATAAAATAAAAAACCAAAGAAAAAGTAGAGAAAAGCTGGTTACATTTTATTCCAAGCAATATACGTAGATGGCCATGATGTAACACTTAAGCAATCAGAAGACGGAGCTTAAAAAGGGACACTCGATCCTATTTATGAGGGTACGAATTGTATGTTATATTCATTATATTTATATGACTGTCACTTATCAAATACTACATTAATGAAACAGTGCCAAAATCTCTGAGTTAGAGTAAAGATCCTAAATTTTTTTAGTGTATACGCTGAAATTTCTGATGACAAACTGACTAATAATCGTATAAGAAAGGTTTACTTTATTTCCTTTGTACTTATGTTGCAATCAAATACGTTAGCAGGACATGCTAAATAATTGTACAAAGGGAGAAAATTCCTAACATTAGAAATCAGTGAACGATATTTAATACTGAGAAGATGAATTTAAGGATTTCTACAGTATGTGATAAGCTTTTATGTTATTAAATAACTACCGGACTAAAGAGAAGGTACAAACATTTAAAATGTACTGTAATTATCTAAAAATCATGCGACCATTCTGACTTCGGATTCTTCCACCGCTAAAGGGTATGCAGTGTTTTCGTATCTTGTAAGGCTCGGAGGGGGAGTGAATTAACGAAACAATACGTTCCGCCGGTTTCAAATTCTTTTGAGTGGATATCAGGGGATTTCTCGTCCCTTATTAGGATTTGCTGAGGCTGTACAAAATTACAATTATAAGGAGTAAAAGGGGAAGAAAATTAATGAAATTAATCGACATGTGAGTTTAAGGAGTTAACCGTGCAATATCGGGTAAGCCAGCTAGTTAATGTACTATTAACCAAACATTAAAACATTATTGCTTATACGAGATAGAAGGGATCAGAATGTTAACTTGCTAAAAAATAGAAACCGTTTAGAGCAACACACATTCTGTTAATAATTTTGTTGTATTCTTATAGTTTTGGGGCTATTGATCATGTTTTATAGCTCCAAGCAGTAGCGTAGTGCAATGCAATGCAAGTCGCATGTTTAAACACTGGGCACGTGCGACTTGCAACACGTCTACCCACTGGAAATAACACAATCCTTCCAGTTTCTGACGAAACAAGAAGAGTAGAATAGCATTTTATTAACTAATGTGTTGAATTACCCTAGATAAAGAGATAGAACAGGTTAGATTCTAATTGTTGCGGACTTTTTACAATATGAAAAGAGTACATGAATGTGTAAAATTAAATTTATGACCATACGAAACTTCATATATGAAAATACTATTAGACCTTTTATTTTCACTACCACCAACCTGTAATAGGTAATACAGTTTTATATTCCACCCAAAAAATCGATATCGAGGTTTTACCAAAAATAGAGAGTTTGATATCTACTGAACTCTTAAAAAGCATTTTTAGAAAAAGGTCTGTGTATATGCGCGTGCGTGTGTAGATGTGTGAGCAGCATAACTCCAAAACGGAAATCGGATAAACGCCTAATTTTATACTAGAATGACATACTGTTTAAGCATGCAAGTGAGGTTTTCAAGAAAATCTCCTCCTTCCCAAACTACTCTTTGCTTGGAAAAAATGTTCTTTTCATTTTCTCAAACGTTTTCCTCCTTGGTTGCGCGCTGAGGCCCACTGTCACCTTGGGTTAACGTCGATGCCGAAGAATGAGACCCCTTCTTCAGTTCTTAGATCCGCGTTTTTAGAACTTCAGGCGCAAATCGAGAACCTTCATTTTATATATACTGATGGATCTAAGACTGATGTTGGAGTAGGGTGTGCCTTTGTTTTTGGTCAACATAGTTTTACCTTTAGTTTACCGGGGCAATGTTCGATTTTTACCGCCGAAACTTTTAGTGTTTATCAATCACTTTTATACATCCAGCGGCATGAGTTACGGCACTGTGTTCTTTGCGCAGACTCCCTGAGTGTACTTCAGAGTATTAACGCGCTGTACCATTACCACCCACTTGTACAGCGCATACATGATCTCCTCCACTCGCTCGGTGTTTCTGGCATCAGCGTCTCCTTCGTGTGGATTCCGAGTCATGTGGGCATCTCAGGTAACGAGTCTGCCGATGCCGCAACCAAATCGGCGCTTTTATCACCCAGATGGTTTACCTGTGTTGTTCCCTCCTCAGATTCTTATGTTATTTTACGCCAGCGCGTCCTCTCGCGTTGGCGCGATGAGTGGGCGGTCCTTAGGGGGAACAAGTTCCGGGAGGTTAAACCTCTCCCGGTTGTCTGGGCCACCTCTTCTCGTGCTTTTCGTCGTGAAGAGGTGCTTTTAACACGCCTTCGTATCGGACATTGCGTTTTTAGTCATAGACACTTGCTTACTGGTGATCCCTCACCACTCTGTGATCAGTGTGCGCCACCCTTAACGGTGCACCACATTTTAACAGAGTGTCTGGTTTTAGCTCAACTGCGCGTTCGTGTTTGTCTGCCTGTTGGTATAGCAAACGTTTTGGCAAACGACGCGCATTCTGTAGAATGTCTTTTACGTTTTATCCTTAACAGTGGTTTTAGTCGACGCATTTAACGCGTTGGGCGTCTTTTAGTTTTTTTGATTTTATATTGTCTATTTTAATGGGGGGCTGTTCACCCCTGGGGTCATATGGCGCTCTGGTATCTTGACTTCTACAGTTCCTGACACGTAGTTTAATGTTTTATGGTTTGATTTCCAAAGTTTATAGTGTGGTGGTTTTTAGACCTTGTTATGGTTTTTTATTGCTTCGACTAAGCGGGTTTGTGTCCCGTGTTTTAATTTCTGTATTTTCATTTTTATACCTTGTAAGGGCACTGATGACCTTAGCTGTTTTGCACCCTTAACCCCCATATCATCATATACCTAAAATGATCCCGTTACACATATACACTTGCACCATCAACGACTGAAGATCAACTTATCCAGTTCTTGAAGTCAGAATGTCCGGAGGTTAAGTGTGAAAAATTGGAGTCTAGGAATGCTGATGTATATGCCTCTTCTAAAGTTAGTGTAAACGAAGAAAATGTTGAAAACGTATTAAACTCAGAACAGTGGCCTAAAAACGTCTGCATTAGGCGTTTTTTTCACTACCCGAAACAAACTGCAGTTACGTAAGTAATGAAAATATAAATGTAACAGAGTCATGTGGATTAAATATTTTACACTGGAATTTACAGAGTCTTGTAAACAAGCTGATTATCTTTTAAATTTAGTGAACGAATATGATGTTGACATAATATGCATAGTTGAACATTGGTTAACTTCTGTTGAGTTGCACCCATTAAATATTCCAGGGTATTGTTTAGCTGACAGTTTCTGCCGACCAATGAGTAATTTGCATGGAGGTTCCGCAATATATGTTAGAAATGATATTACAAACAGTAAAATTGACCTTTCAGAATTAAGTTCACTGTATATATTTGAGCCTTGTGCAACCTATACTAATAATTACAACACAATTTGCATTTCCATGTGTTGTCATGGCAATTCTTGCTTTGATAATTTCTTAAATAAATTATATGAACTTCTTCATTTTGTTTTTAAAGACAATTTTAATAGACACGTTGTGCTAACGCCTGATTTTAATGTTGATTTTAAATCAAACAGTAACGAGGTCAACAACCTTTTTAACATATTTGACAGTTACGGTCTTTGACCTCTGATTTTTGAACCTACTAGACCTGGACGCGAGGGCTCAGTTGGTACGTGCATTGAGAATATTGTTTCCAATATATCGGATGATAGATGGATGTAATGCTAATGTTATTCCAAATATTGTTTCTGACTACAATGCAGTACTTCTGAAAACTAATATTTTAAGTAATGTTAACTAGAATATAAATTGTAATTTCAAATTTAAACGTTTTTATAACGCTCATAGCTTGTATTATTTTATGTTTTTGTTAAAACAAATAAGTTGGATAACATTGTATAGTATAAAAAACTTAAATGAGAAAGTTAGTTATTTTTATCCATTGTATCTGATATTACTGATAAAGCTTTTGCACTTACTGTTTGCAAGCCTTGGACTGAGAGGAAAACTATAAATAAAATGTGGTATACTGGCGAACTCAAAGCTTTAAAAGATAAATGTCTCTTTTATTATAATTTATACACTCACCATAGAATGACGAAATATAAAGCTACTTTTATTAATCTTAGAAAAGACTACAAGCAACTGTTGAAGATTGCCAAGGCCGATTATTTTTCTAAACTTCTTACAAATTCTAAAAATAATTCAAAAACATTATGGTCAGTTATTTCAACTGTAATAAATAGTACCTCAAAAAATATTTGTGAAGTTGATCTAAATGTTGAGGAAATAAATTCTTATTTCCTTGATTTTGTGGATGAAAGTGTTAACAGTAAAGCTACCAACATTAATCATGTTGATTTAATGGTCAATACAAATAAGCCAACTAGTATTTTTAAATTTAACCATGTAACAGTACAGGATGGTTATGCTGTTACAACGGTGCTTAGCAATAGTTCTTGTCTAGATATATTTGAGTTAAATGCACAAATTTTAAAGTATGCTGCCTCTTTTATAAGTGAGCGTCTGACACACATGTTCAATATGTGTATTGACAATGGTAATTTTCCGGATTCTTTTAAACTTGTTAAAGTCATTCCCATCTATAAGAAAGGTAGCAGAATTGACTATGATAATTATAGACCTATAAGTATCATCCCAGTTGTGTCTAAGGTTTTTGAGGTCTTATTAAATAAACAGATAACTCAGTACTTTGAAGAGAACTTTCTGTTTTCTCCCAGTCAATACGGTTTTAGAACAGGACACGGTAATACTGATGCTGTAATAGGTTTTTTAAACGAACTTTGGATGCTTTTGAAGGTAGTTTTCCATCCCATGGCCGCTTCTTTGATCTAACAAAGGCCTTTGATAGAATTTCACACGAAATACTTTTAAAAAAAGTTAGCCTACTATTGCTTTTATGATATTAGTATAAATTTAATACGTTCTTATCTAAGTGACAGATATCAGGCTACTTATGTTAGTGACAGAAAATCTGGTTTTAAAAGGATAAAGCATGGTGTCCCGCATGGCTCAGTACTGGGACCTGTTTTCTTTCTGGTGTATATCAATGATCTTCCGGAAGCTATACAAAATAAATGCCTAAAAACGTTTTTATTTGCTGATGATTTAGCCTTGAATATATGTTGTAATAACAATGATACTCTCACAAGTAAACTTAAAGATATAAATTTGAGTAAATCACTGGTGTGACTCTTAACAGATTAATACTTAATCAAGATAAGACTGTGGATCTCAGTTCTGCTGATTCTAATCCTTCAACAGTCAAATTCTTAGGCATAGACTACATCTCAGGAAAACTGAGTAAAGGACTGTTCATGCTACGTGTACTGAGCCAAACAATAACTAAAAAGTCATTACTGTCAGTGTATTACAGTAATATATACTCCATTTTAAATTATGATGTCTTACTTTGGGGCAACCATTCCTATGCTAATAAGCTTTTTATTTTACAAAAGAGAGCGATAAGAGTAGTATGTGGAGTTCCGCCAAAAACACATTGTAAACCTCCTCTTCCTTGTATATATATTCTGAATTGTCTATTCTATATTAAGAGGAATCTACAACAGTATAATCTGTGTGAAACTGTTCATAATTATCCGACACGAAGTAGCAACAATATTTATTTTGGTAAATGTAAGTATAGTAAAACACAATATAGCTTTGAAGTATCATCCATTAATCTATTCAATAGTTTACCAGATAAAATCAAGACACTTACATACGACATGTTTAAAAGACAGATTTTAATGATATTGAAGAAACATCCTCTCTATAAGGTCCAGGAATTTTATAAGATTGAATTATTGTAATATTTAACATCTGACGTTGCTATACATGTGTAAATGTTTTAGCAATAAATATCTATCTATATATCTATAGCAATCTAAAAAATTTGACAGAAGTATTTGATTCATAAAGGTTTTCGCTATGTATGTTTATACTGTCAGAATGTTGTATTTTTAAGCAAAATTATTTAACTGTATTTCATAGAATAACAGTTGGGTGTTACATGACAAATTAAGTGAATCAATCTCTCAGTGAAATACACATGTATTAATGTATATTTAAGAGCCCATAAATAACACAATTTCGGGGAAAATAACACACACATTTCCTTTTAAAAATGGCAGATGTAATTATATCGATGCCTAATATCAAGCATTATATTCATTACTTAAACAGCAATTAAAATTACAAATTTTAAAAATATTAGTTAACTAGATTCACATTTTTAGGTTCTTTCTTCCGGTTATTAAGCCCCTTTTAGGATATTTTAGGTCTTTTTATAGTTTCCTTAGGCAACATGTGTCTTCAACTTCCGAACCCTATGTAAATCGAGATGAGAAAAAACAAAGCATTTCTATTTATGCTTGCACACCGTAAGCTCATATAACCTTGCTTATTTGAGTGATAAGGAAGGAGGCAATAATGGTTATTATGTTCAACTGTAGATGCCTTTGCCTACGTTAACTCGCATTAGAAGCGGCTTAGCTTTTCGGAGAATATTGGTGTTGCTAATTGCCTAACTTGAATCACAGTTTTATACCGGAAAATTTTTTGTGGGTACATTCACATCACTTTCTCTACCCAGTATCAGTAATTTTATTATAACTTCTTTCAAAGGCTTATTTTCTCTCTACTTAATATTAATCGAGATGAACATTTGCAGATATGGTTTCATTACACATCTGGATCTAACAGGGATAGCGAAAACCGAAAGGATAGTCAGGAGGTTTAAAAGTGGCTCGCTATATGCTGGCTTGAAAATTCCATACTCCTTCCACGACAATTCAAGAACCAAGAAATTGGGACAGCACTGTAAAAAGATCTTATAAGTTACGTTCACATCCACTATAGCTATATAGATAGATAGTTTCTATCCACCATGGCTTACTTTTATACACCTTTTGCAAAATATTCTTTCGAAAACTTTTTTTCTAACCATTTCATGTTAACCGAGATAAACCTATGCACCAATAGTTACATTGCATATTTTGTTGTAGGTATAAGGGTGTGAGAGGAAATACAATTGACAGCAGATGTTTAAAAGCGCGGCGCTACTGCTGGCCTTGAAATTCGATACTCTTTCCACGACATCGCAGAAACAATTGGATAGTGTTAGCACTTTAAAAAAAATCTGATGTGTTACACTCAGATGACTTTCTCTACTCTTATACAAACTATTTTTACAAACGCTTATTCTCCATCTACTTCATGTTAATCGATATCAAATTTTGCAGTAACCATCGTATTGCTAATTTTCTTATAGGTGCAAGGGGAATATGGTAGATTTTAAGCGATAGTCAAATCTTTTAAGAGCTGGTTGCTATGTGGAGCATTCCAGTCTCTTTGCGTGTCCAGGACATTAAAAATAAATAAATAAAAATAATAACGAATTTCCATTTAAGTGAAAGTATAAGTATTGGAAAATTCAGACATATAACAAGGAATATCCCTGAAATGGTTCACTCGACAAGAAACTGTATATGACATAAAATGTATGTTTTGACGAGATCTACATTTTTTGTGTAGTAACATTTTGTCTATCTCTTACAGTTTACCAGTTATGCAAAAACCATTCAGAAAGATAACTCTTGCGGACATTCCCAGAAAATTCAAGATATACATTTTGTCAGAAAATATTTCAAACGTATGGTATTTTAATCAAAATCGTTAAGAGCCATTTTTGAGGAAATCGAAATTTTCAAAAATGTTTTATGTAAAATGTAGTCTGGGGTGGGAAGATTTTCTTTTATGTAAAATCTAGTCTGGGGTGGGGAGATTTTCTTGAAAATCTTCGTGTCGCATCTTTGAAAGATACTGAACCTAGATACCAAGTTTGGTATTTATCCGATTTTTCGTTTTTGAGTTATGCTGTTTACAGGCACACAAACATGGACCTTTTTCTAAAAGTGCTTTTTTTATTCAGGGGGCCTCAAAACATGTATTTCCGGTGACATCTCGATATCAAATTTATGGATGAAATGTAATACTTCCCCTAACTACTATACGTAGCAGAGAAAGTAAAAATCTGATGCCTTGCCTTGCCTTTCTCTACTCACTTTTATACATAGTATTCTTGCAAATGTTCACTTCTTGCTAACAGATATAAGCTTTCATTACACACACATTTCGTTGTAGGTATAAGAAGAATACAGTAGGCTAAAGCGATAGTCCGATTTTTAAAAAGCGGGTCGTTATGTAATGGCTTTTGATACGGGAACGATGATCGTCACTTTTGAAGCCGTTTACTTTACCTGCTTCATTATTGATTTTGCTGCCGTGATCTCGTAGCTCGTTCTGTTGTCTCGTGCACCAGCTGCTCTGGTCGTAAACTACGACATCTTTCTCTCAGGGTATACGTGGGCGTATTGTTAAAGGATAACACAAGTTTAAATTGACTGAGAAATTTAATGTGTTCTAATACCTGAGCTATTGAAGCAAGTTGGCAACCGTTTCACGATAAAGGATAAAACTAATTATGAATCGTTGTACTCGAAATCGTAACTGAATATTTATACCTACTAACTTCTGCAGTATCAAAGTTACGGTTTGAAGTAACCGTTTCTGCAAAAGAAAGAAAGAAGAAAAAAAAACAGTAGGTAATCTCCCGTGAGTCGTTAAAATGCTTATCGGTAAGACCTCCCGCAAAAGCCGCGAAATCTTAATCAAACACATTTCACTAGGCGTTTAAAATACCACACGAGCAGTACGTATCGTGGCGGTACCAGAGTAAGTATACACAACTATGTGCACGGACAATGTAAGTAACAGTGCCGGTACCATGGTGAGAATAACTCTCTGATCTAAACTTGCACGCCTTTATTACTTTTAGCTCTGCCTATATGGTACTTTACATCTTGCCCGGGCCTATACCTAAAATCTTACATGTGCCTTTGTTACCACGAGGCTTAGCTAAATTCTCAGAACTTAAATGCCTTTCTGTTTTCCAGAATTCTACTTACGTGATCCTGCAAACGTACTGAGCGTATAACCTAACTGAATTCCCAAAATCTTTAAGCTAATGCGTTCATACTTCGGCTGTTACTAATGACTTTCGCTAACCTAACTTCCTAATTACCTGTTTCTCGGACAAATCTTAACAATTCAAGTTTGTTACATTACACATTGATTTTATATGCGGAAATTATTTATTGCGATTATTTTTCTATCATACTGTTATTTCTGTATTTAATTATTTATATATTCCAGTCGATAATTACGTTATCACTATGAAATTCCATGCTTCTTGCTTGATCACGAGAAAAAACGAATAGCAACTTACCGCTTATAAAACTCTGATGTGTTGCATTCACAAGACATTCTCTACTCACTCTTTTACAAACAATGTTTACAAAAATTTATTCTTCTAACTACTTAATTGTTAATCAAAATAAACTTTCATTACACATTTGCACATTTCGTTGTAGGATGGAACAGGTAAAGCGATAGTCGGATGTTTATAAAGCGTGTTGCTATGCGATGGTTTTGAATCCATGCTCTCTGCATGACCACAAGAAAAAACGAATAGGGGCTTTCTTCTTAGAAAAGTATAATTATTTGAACATTTATGCCAATAACAAGGAATATCTCGGAAATGTTAACGCCACAAAAAAGTTAAACATGATTTGTGTACTTTACCGAGATCTACAGTTTTTGTGTAATAAGATTTTGTCTCTCTCTTACGGTTTACCAATTATACAAAAGTCATTCTTCAATAAAGCGCACTTCACAGTATATTCCCAGTGAATTTAAGATATACGTGATATTTGTCATTTTAACGGACCTTTTCGTTTTGAGTTATGCTGTTCAGACGCAGACACGCACGTACAACATTCACAAACTTTTTCCTTAAAATGCTTTTCTTCTTATCCAGGGAGCCTCAAAACGTGTATTTTGCGGTGAAATCTCGGTATCGAATTTTTGGTTGAAACGCAATAATTCCTCTATATACTATAGGTAAGTAGTAGGTAATACAAACAGTAAAAATGTGTTCATGACTTATAAACCAATGCTCGTATCTACACGGCTTCTTGCTTTTGAACTGTGTTCTTCACAGATACAACAACAACAAAAACTTTTATTTATACACGGGTCCCAGCATAGGTCTGAGTGGGCGGTCTCCAGGAACAGAACCCGGTACCTCCTGAATGCGAGCCTCGCATCTTACCGCGGAGCCAACTCGATCGGTTACACTCACAGCACTTTCTGTACCCATTAAAACACCCCACACCCATTGTACATTACAGTATTGTATAAACACGATTCTTCTATCCATGTAATTTATTCACGATACATTCTTGCAAAGACAATCACCAAATGTTTATTTAGAAGTCCTAGATACGAGCTCATTCGAAAGAAAATATAGAGGAAGAATCTCAAACTTTCAAGTATGTTCCTTCAGATTAGACATTCAGCATGGATATTTCTAAAACAGCCTAATAGATGTATTCTAATGACTTTCTCTACTCAATCTTATAAAAGACTTCTGTTTTTTCAATTATTTATTTATTATAGTTTAATTACAAGCAGTTATATTGCAACATACAAATTAAAGAACAATGGATTATATGCACTATAACAAATTAATTCAACATAATGCACAATAGAGCATTTAAAAAAGTAAAAAATAACAAGAATTGTTCCATGAAAGGAGTAGTTTGCGGCGGGTGGAGATTATTAAAAATTTCCGCATTGCATTCTTGAAAGAAGCTGAATTTATATACCTAAAGTTTGGTATTTAACCAATTAAAAAAAAAAGTTAGGTATTTAACCATTTTCCGTTTTTTAGTTGTGCTGTTCACAGACAGACAAAAAACACACACACACACACACACACACACAAATATTTATGATTATTTATAAAACTGCTTTTTTTTTCTTTTTTGTTTGTTTGTTTGTTTAGAATTCAACAAGCCTCCAAACGTTTAATTGTGGTGAAATTTCGGTATCAAATTCTTAGATTGAATATAATATTTCCCCTACTTGCTACAGGTAAGTAGTAGAAAAAAGTATAAGTATTTGAAAACTCAAACTAATAGATAACAAAGAATATCTTGGAAATGGTTAACGCCCCAAAAACATGCATTCGATATAAAGTCTGTGCTTTAACGAGACCTACATTTTTCGTGTAATAAGATTTTGTCTACCTTTATGGCTAACCAATTACTCAAAAGTCATTCAGGATGAAGAGGACTTCACTTCGCAGGAAATGCATGCAAATATCTTAAACATAACCTCTTTTATTCAATATCGTTAGAGCAACTTCAACAAAATCAAAAATAACGAAAAATGTTCTATGTAAAGGGTAGTTTGAGGCTGTGGGATTTTTTTTTTTAATTTTTGTGTTGCATTCTTGGAAGACGCTGAATTTAATTGGTACTTTTTGTTTTCTAGTTATGTTGTACTTGGGTAGACAGACACATGGACCTTTTTCCAATTTTTTTTAATTCGGGGACCTCAAAACGTGCATTTTCAGTGAACCTCCTTGTCGAATTTTTGGGCGACATACAACACCTCTTCTACTTACTATAAGTAGGGAAGCAGGAAGAAAACTTACGTGTCACATTCACATGACTTTCTCTACCCACTAATGTTTATTTTACATAGCTTCTACCAACCATACTTACGGATGCTTATTTATGGGGTTCATTTTAATCAAGATGTTTTCCTTGCAGAAATAGTTTTATTGCACATTTGGATGTAGATACGAGGGACTCCGAATCCATGGATTTAAAAACCTGTCGCTGTAAGTTGGGCTTGAAATTCCATTGTCTTTCAATGACATTGTTAGAAACAACTGAGTAGCGACAGCACCTTAAAAGTGACAACAATGTTGGAACATTCAAACCAATAATAACTGATTTCTCGGAAAGGCTGATGCCACAATAGATTTATTTGAAATAAATCATATATTTTAAAGAATTCTACATTTCCTGTGTAGTAAGTTTTTGCTTATCTCTTATCGTTTACCAGTTACACAACGGTTTCATACTTGTGCGCTACTTTGTCGTTCTTGCCAAATGACCAGAGGTGTACAAATCATTTGTATTAACTAATACATTATATTAAGCCTCGTTTATACGTTTTATCTACGAAGATGCTTGAACATTACTTACGCATCTTGTAAACTGGACTTTGTTCAGACATATACATATGTATGTGGAAACAATATGGTTGTACATCATCTGAGTTAGATTTCCTTGAAGTGTGAACTTGTTTCTTTGTTGTGTACAAGACAACGGCGCCATGCTGACTGAATTGAACGCCAACATTAGTGCTAATAATGGCGTTACATAATCTTCATAGCAATATTTGTCAAACTTTACCAGGCGGTCTTATCTGCTCAAAGATAATAGTTTATAGGAAGCTCATAAAAGGGAACAATGTAGTAACAACAGAATACGTTGTAAACTTGCTTTACAAGTGGGCATACGAGTATTTTGCTACCTGGTTATATATTTGATGCTTAGGAGGCGTATATAACAGCAGCATAATTCCCAGTCGGTTTTAAATAAGTTTTGGTTTCCTGATTGCCTGCAGCGACAGGTAATCCAGATACTCTCAGACCATCTCAGTGCAAATTATTTCAATAAAATTAAATAAATCTTCTTCCTGTCTTGGAATTTTTTCTCCTTTCGTCATAACATTGAGCAAATTTTGTTTTAATAAACAAGCATTAACAGAGATAATTAGTTCCTGAGAGGTAACTTCTGGCTTATGACGAAAGAGATTAACTTTCTTGAGTGTGCTAACAAAATGAATGCATAGATTTACAGCAGAAACTCCGAAGTTAATACTGATTACCTCAGACTAATTACTCTTATGATTGTATAAAATAAGTTAACCCCTCAAAACTTAATTTCTCTACGAGGAGAAATCCTGTAGGAGTAGTGATTTTCGCGGGTCCCTCCCTATTCATGTTTTTTCCGAAAATAGCAGCATGCATCACTCGTACCTATATAATATTCTTGATCCGCGCCAAAATAAACCCACATGACCAGTGCTCCGTGGTATAGCACGGTGGCAATGCGCATAGGAAAGTATTTCCATGCTAATAATCTAAATTTTAGAATGAATTTATCCTTAAATGGTATAATATTCTATACAACAGCACAGACACAGTATTAACATAATTGCCGATGAGCAATTAATTGTTCCATAGTCAAGGCTGCCGATTTGACCTTGGGTGTTAAAGGCGAGTCAGATTATAAAACCTACAACAATTATAACCTAAGACTATTTAGAAGTCTTATTTCGTGCTGTTAAAAGAATTTGGCCCTTTCCTTAGAATGCAAAGCAAATATTTACTATAAATGAAGTTTAATACAAATATGTTAACTCCAGCCAAATTGCTATCAAATGCAAGAAAACTATTCCTGGAAAATTAGATAAAGTTTCATGTGGTAGTACCAGAATTTTTCCGAACAATTTTATAAAATGAAATTTTAAGAAAACAAGCTACGGGAGGTCATCCCATAAGTAAGTTATCCTGTTGTGGAAAATTTCTTTGTTTATTTTAGAAAAATTCAGTAGATAGAATTCTCCAACTCCTAAGGTGTGTTTTTACATATTTATTACCTGTTTCCAGGAATATTTTGGTATCGTGACACCAAGGTATGAATACCTTGTCTGTACCATCCCGTGTCCTGTTCATGCGATTCTTAATTGTTCATATTTTCTAATCGTTGGCCTCCGAGGTGCGACTTAAGGAAAGAGACGGAAATCACTAGGAGCAAGATCAATAGAAAGGGTGGATGAAAAAAAAATTCCCACTTGAATTTTGTAAGGAGGTCCTGGGTTCTTTCAGGTGAGTATGGGCAAGTGTTGTCATGAAGCACAACTTTGATGTCAAAAGTCCAGGGTGTTTTCGTATGTCACGACTCTTAATTTTATTCATAATGTCACAGCGTTCATTGTGATTCTAGCGCTATCAACCTCTCTCTAGCTACGTTCCACAAACTTGACACGGATATTTCTCTTACCGCTGCATGCTCGCAGAAATCTGCAGTTACGCCAGGACTTCAAACGCATCTACACGGACGGCTCCAATAGTGAAGCCAGCTACGGAAGTGCGATAGTTTTTCCTGACCATACAGTACTTTACAGACTACCAAAGCATCTTACCATCTTCTCTTGCAAACTCTTCGCCATCAAGTTCGCTCTGGAATATATTCTTGGTAAAACGTATCACCACGACTGTACAATAGTCTCCGATTCTATGAGTGCAGTGTTAGCTCTTCAACAACCATCATCTGACAATATGCTAGTCTACGAAATCAGGATCCTATCCCATAAGAATGCAGCTGTGGGAATTCAGATAATTCTCATTTGGGCTCGTTCCCACACTGGAATATCAGGAAATGTATTACCCGACAAGCCGCTAAATAAGCCACAAGACAACCATTTATTTCTCAGATTCTTAAGACTTCACATAACGATTTACTGATCCACATCAGACGAAGCATACCCTGTCAATGGCACATCAACCAGCAAGCTACACAATATTTACCCAACTCCATACATCAGTCACCCAATAAAGCATCTTCCCAGAAGAGACTAATCATTCATTACACGCGTAAGAATCGGACATGCTGCCTTTAGTCATAGCCACCAACTACCTAAAGAACCTCCCCCTTTATGCAGCCATTGTCATATTCTACTAACAGCCGAACATCTAGTTACAACCTGCCCATTGTATAATGAAGAGAGAAGACACTGCAGAACTTCGGACTGCATCCAGGCACCTTTAGGGATTATAATGAACAGAAGTACTTTTTATTGTGATGTTATCATATGATAATTTAAACTGAGTCGTTACTTATTAATTCCCATCACATTAGCACTAGATGCTAACTAAGGAGCGCTTTCGGGAGATATGTTTCTCCCATCTTCAGCTTTAGGGAACCTATCCAATATCAGAAAAATAATCCTTTATATGAAACTCACAAATCCATACACAAGTTTAATTCTGCCAACACAATGTAACTCTCCCTTTTCATATAACAATATCTTACTATAACATATACTAACAACATGTTATGCTGTTAATTTTGCACGGTCGCGATAAGACTAAATTGTCCAAGCGACCTTAAATAAATAAACAAATAAATACAGCAGAGTTCTTGCGCAAACTTCACGGAATTCAGTTCCTGGGAGAGGACTTTTCCGATACATGAAAGTCCAATTTCAAACTAAGAGGCAGACGCTAAATAATTTCAACTGCAGCACGACTATCCTCTTCAACGATGTTACGAATTACAACAGCAGCATTGTCGTTAGTTGCTGCCCCTGGTCTTGCTCGTCATGCACATTTTAATCAATAAAAAGAGATTAGTTCACGAGGTGTTCATAGCAGTTTCATTTTTTGTCATGTAAAAACGTTTGACTGCTCGTCACAATCAAACACGTTTCGCAATGGCAACTCCATGTTGTCTCATTAACCACTGCCAACCGCTCCATTTAAATGAAACTAGTTCAGAACTGCCAAACATACCATAATGAAATTTCTCTGGAACATTATTGTTGCTGTTTGTTCTTGAGAGTTAAGTAGAGCGGGAAACTTACTCAATGGATGGCCCAGGTACAAAGGGTGCATTTAATCATAACCAGGTACCGGAATTTGTGACCTAAAAATGTTTGAAGTATGATCTATAAAACGACTTTAAGTATTTTATAAATAACATAAAACTGAGGTTTATTTAATTTATTAAAATTAATGCACAGAAATTTATAACAATTTATACATGGGCATAACTGATATAAAAGTAGAAAAAGTAGCTACAAGAATAATGATGAGATAATGTAGAACATTAATTCAAAATATATTTGTCTCGTGTTCTTGTTTGAAGAATCTGGGAAGAACTTTATTTTTGAAGCAGATCTCATAAAATTATAGCATTAATTCTTTTGAGTTCTCAGATTATACAAAATTAATAGTGAATGAAGGGGAACTTCACAGCCTTATGGCAAGAAGCACAAGGACAATATCAAGTTGACTCTACGCACTTATGTACTAACACGAAAAAGGATAAACTGGCATTCTACATCTATAATTTGGGTCAAGAATATATAACAGTAGGTAATTATACTTGCTCCTCTAACAATAGACTCCCCTACCTACTGGCAGCACTTTCCAGAATAACTATTGATACAGGGACGATTGCACCACAATGAGGCGACAGTTTGATAGGGAACGAATTGCGTCAAGATGAGGTGACAGTTTAAAGCAATATTGTTGATCGTCACTTTTGAAGCCGTTTACTTTACCTGCTTCATTGTTGATTCTGCTGCCGTAATCTTGTAGCTCGTTCTATTGTTTCTTGCGCCAGCTGCTCTAGTGTTATGGATATGAGCTCTTTCTCTTAGGGTATGTGATGGCCGTATTATTAAAGGATAACAGCAGTTTAAATTAATTGAGAAATTTATTGTGAACTGATATTTGAGTTGCCGATCGTTTGAGATAGACTGACTCTGAATTGTAGCACTCGAAATTATAACTGAATTATTATACCTGCTCTAACTTCTGCAGTGTTAAAGTTACGGTTTGAAATGACTGTTTTCGCAATAAAAGAAACTAGTAGCGTAACCTGCCATTAGTCGCTAAAATGCTTATCGGCGAGACCTTTCGCAATAGCCGGGAAATCTTACTCACACAAGCGCGTCACTAGGCGCTTAAAATATCACACGAACAGTACGTTCCGGTGACGGTACCAGAGTGAGTACGCACAACTGTATGCACGAACGAATGCACAAAGTCTTATTCACACAAGCGTGCCACTAGGCGCTTAAAAGATCGCACGAGCAGTACGTTCCAGTGACGGTACCAGAGTGAGAGTAACTCTCTGATCTAAAATTGCACGCCTTTACTACTTTTAGCTCCTCCTACATATTATTCCCCCTTTCAACTTTACATCTTGCCCGGGCTAATACCTAAAATCCTACGTGTGCCTGTGTTACTTTGTTACCATTGAGCTGGGCTAAATTCTCAGAACATAAGTGCCTTTCTCTTTTCCAGAATTCTCCTACGTGATCCTTCAAACGTACTGAGCTATAACCTAACTAAATTCACAAAATCTTAAGCTAATGCGTTCGCTACTTCGGCCGTTACTAATGACTTTCGCTAAGCTGACTTCCTAATTACCAGCTTCTTGAACAGATATTTCAACTCAAGTTTGTTACATTATATATTGATTTTTATATGCGGAAATTATTTAATGCGATTATTCCTCTATCTTATTGTTATTTGTTTAATTAATTGTTTATATATTCCCGTCGATAATTACGGTATCACTGAAATTCCATGCTCCTTGCATGACCACGAGAAAAAAAATCTGATGTGTTACGCTCACATGACTTTCTCTACTCTTGTACAAAGTATTTTTACAAACGCTTATTCTCCATCTAGTTCATGTTAATCGAGATAAACATTTGCAAACTCTATCTTATTGCTAATTTTCTTGTAGATGTAGGGGAAAATATATTTACAAGGGCAATATAGAAAAACAGTAGCCTTTGAGCACATACATATCTCTTAATAGCTGGTTGCTAGGTGCAGCACCATTCCCTTTGCCACAGATTATAACTCTTTACATATCCAAGACAAAAAAATCTGATGTGTTACACTCACATGACTTTCTCTACTCTTCTACAATCTAATTTTACAAACGCCTATTCTCCATATGCTTCATGTTAATCGAGATATCGAGATGTCAATCTTATTGCTAATTTTCTTGTAGATGCAAGGGAAATAGGGTAGCTTTTAAGCGATAGTCAAATATTTTAGCGCTGGTTGCTATGTGGCGCATTCCATTCTCTTTGCATGTCCAGGACATAAAAAAAATGAATAACGAATTTGAGAAAAAGTATAAGTATTGGAAAATTTAAGGAAATAACAAGCAATATCTCGAAAACGGTTCACTCAACAAAAGAAATGTATATGGCATAAGTTGTGTATTTTAACGCGATCTACATTTTTTGTGTAGTAAAATTCTGTCTATCTCTTATGGTTTACCAGTTATGCAAAAGTCGTTCACAATGAAGAATACTTTTGGAGACATTCCCAGAAAATTCAAGATATATATTTTATTTGTCATAAAAATATCTTAAACATATGATATTTTAATCAAAATCGTTAGAGCCATTTTTCATAAAATTAAAATTTTCGAAAAATCTTCCATGTAAAGGTTACTCTGGGGTGGGGGATTTTCTTTAAAACCTTCGTGTCGCATCCTTGGAAGATACTGAACCCAAATACCAAGTTTGGTGTTTATCCGACTGTTCGTTTCTGAGTTATGCTGTTCACAGACACACAGACACACACAGACAGACACACAGACACACACGGACATGTTTCCAAAAATCCTTTTTTTGGATTCAGGGGGTCTCAAAACATGTATTTCCGGTGAAATCTCGGTATCGAAATTTTGGGTGGAATACAATACTTCCCCTACTTACTATACGTAGTAGAGAAAGTAAAAAACGAATAAGGACTTTCTTGTTGAGAAAAGTATAACTTTTTGAAAATTAAAACCAATGACAAAGAATATATCGGAAATGTTAACTCCACAAAAAAAGGTTGACATTAATTGTGTGCTTTAACAAGATCTACAATTTTTATGTAGTAAGATTTTGTTTATCTCTTAGGGTTTACCCTAGAGTTATTAATGAATGTATGCACGAGGGTACGTCGATCAGTGCCCGTGCCGATACTAGAGTCAAAGTAGCTCTCTAATCTAATATCGCACGTCTTTATTACTTTTAGCTCCGCCTACATATTATTCCCCTTTCAATATTATTTCACCCCCAGGGCAATATTCAACTCTCTTCATGTGATTCTGACTTTGTTGCTATCTGAGCCTTTCACTTTTTTCAGAATCATGGTCTACGTGACTGCAAGTGCACTGAGCTTATAACCTTAGTTCCCAGAAGCTTTAAGCTAATGTGATCTCTATTCTTAGTTTATATTCTTAGTTTTTATTTCGCTAACCTGACTTCCTAATTGCCTTCTTCTTTCCGGACAAACTTTTCAACTCGAGCTTATTACGAGTACATTAAGCATTGATTTAATATACGGAAATTATTTATTGCAATTATTGCCTTATCTTAGTTATTTCTTTATTTAATTATTCATATCTGTGCATCAATAATTATTGTATCACTGTTAAATAGGAATGACATTTTTCAAGAATGCAAGTTATTTTTATTTGTCAGTTGAAAAGTGACATTTCTGATGTTTGAAAAATTATCTATATTAGTTATACATGTAATATACAAATCTTTATACTCTCAATGTGAATGCAGAGAATGACTAAATAAAGACGCAAAGGGCAAGAAAATTATAAATTAATGACGTAAAATCGAAAAAAAAATTGCCCTAAAATGGAAAAGGGTATAAATTGACCAAAACATAATAATAAATATGCATTTTCGACCCATGAAAGGACTTATGTGCAAATTAGCAATGCTAATGATGCAACAATTAAAAGATGACACCATCTTTTTAAAGATGATGATCAATTTTTCGCAAGTAAAACGGAGTAATTAATTTCCTTTTTGCTTTATTTGCGCTAGGATTTCAGTTTAATTATCCTAAAGTGTGTTACACAAATAAAATGTGAAATAACTAACTTTTACTAACCTGAAATAACTTTTACTACTTGTAAAAAAAAGTGGCTGTGTGAACAGTGTTTGTATGTCTCATGTTCTTGGTAATTGTGTGCACCAGTACCGGTTATTGATGAAAAATATAAAGCATAACCAGAAATATTTTATTAGTGTAGATTATCTTTTGATTAAGAAAAGCACCTTGATGTTTGTGAATCAAAATCTATGACAGGTGATATGCAGTGAAACAAGCCAAATGTGAATTCCACGGTCGATTTCACTGACATTGCAATTTGCAAGCCCACAAATTCACGGCTGCAAGATCTTTTTTCAGCAACTTTCCTCTGAAGTGAATGTGAAGGTAACTAATAGATTTGCACTGTCATTAATCCTTTTCATTTTCTCAAAGAACTTGCACAAATCAGCATGAAACATCAAAACAGATAAAGCATATAAATAGAGATATGAAGGAAGTAGAAAGAAATGATATCTTTGAAAAGTCTTCCGCTTGTTGGTTTTGCTCCATTTGTGGTTAGCATGACTGCCTTACGATACACGAGGATGTAGTAGTCCGCAGGGAAAAGGAAGACATGTCTGATCATATCTATGTTAATATGCTTCGGTCATAGTTTTGAGCATGCATGCCATACTTAAGATCAGATTATTGTGATAGTCGACTGATTCTGAAACGTAGAACAAAATTTTAAAACGCAGTTCGTTCAGGAAAATACAGACGAAGGAAATATGCAAGAGAAACTGACTGAGAGTTTGAAGAAAATAAATAAGCCAAACTGTATGTTAGATGTGTTATGTTCCTAACACTTACAGTTAATATTTCGCTATCTCCATTTTAAGCTGTAATCCCAGATTAATGCTTCAATTGCTAAATAACACAACAGTTTTTCTTCTAAGTCAACTGGTTGCACTATGCAAGCTTAATCAGTTTCATTATGGAAGAATGCTTTTCTCTAAATGAATTAGAGTATGGATGTATTTCAGATTACAAATATTGGAAATGGTGCTATGTTTTACATTCTACTGTAATTAAATGTTATTACTGCGCTTCGTGTTTTAATGCTTAATTTCTGCAACCCTCACCTAAAACACAGGAAGCGATTGCATTATGTGAAAAAGTGATAATATGCAGAAATACTTTTTAGGTGTCTTTCTGATTTTAGGACAGTTCTGTGTTTATCTGAGTGTTTGTCAGTCTCTCATGAAAAGGGTGTAAATACGGAATTCTATACTTAGCCCAGCACCTTCCGAAGTTGCAGTGCAAATTTTTCTGGGAATTTTCCGCGTTGTTTGTTCTAGGTAAATTATTAAAAAACGCATAGCATTGAGATTAACATGCGGTAAGCCAGAAATATTTTGCTTAACTTTATTAATAAAACATGATTAAACACTTAGGAGTCAGTTTGGGCGGTGCCTCACAAGATTTAAAACCTGTATTAAAAAAATCTGATGTGTTACACTCACATGACTTTCTCTACTCTTGTACAAACCATTTTTACAAACGCTTATTCTCCATCTACTTCATATTAATCAGATAAACATTTGCAGACTCTATCTTATTGCTAATTTTCTTGTAGATGTAAGGAAATATATATTTACAAGGGTAATATAGATATACAGTAGCCTTTAAGCACATATATATCTCTTAATAGCTGGTTGCTAGGTGCAGCACCATTCCCTTTGCCACAGATAATACTCTTTGCATATCCAAGACAAAAAAAATCTGATGTGTTACACTCACATGACTTTCTCTACTCTTGTACAAACTATTTTTACAAACACTTATTCTCCATATGCTTCATGTTAATCGAGATAAACATTTGCAGAGTCTATCTTATTGCTAATTTTCTTGTAGATGTAAGGGGAATATATATTTACAAGGGCAATATAGAAAAACAGTAGCCTTTAAGCACATACATATCTCTTAATAACTGGTTGCTAGGTGCAGCACCATTCCCTTTCCCACAGATTAATACTCTTTGCATATCTAAGACAAAAAATGAATAAGGAATTCCCTTTTGAGAAAATAAGTATTGAAAAATTTAAGGGAATAACAAGCAATATCTCGAAAATGGTTCACTCAACAAAACAAATGTATATGACATAAATTGTGTATTTTAACGCGATCTACATCTTTTGTGTAGTAAAAGTTCGTCTATCTCTTATGGTTTACCAGTTACGCAAAAGTCGTTCACAATGAAGAATACTTTTGGAGACATTCCCAGAAAATTCAAGATATACATTTTATTTGTCATGAAAATATCTTAAACATATAATATTTTAATCAAAATAGTTAGGGCCATTTTTGAGAAAATTAAAATTTTCGAAAAATCTTCCATGTAAAGGGTAATCTGGGGTGGGGGGATTTTCTTAAAAACCTTTGTGTGGCATCTCTGGAAGATACTGAACCTAAATACCAAGTTTGGTGTTTATCCGACTGTTCGTTTTTGAGTTATGGTGTTCATAGACAGACAGACAGACAGACACACAGACACACACACACACACACACGGACATGTTTCCAAAAATGCTTTTTTTTGGATTCAGGGGTCTCAAAACATGTATCTCCGGTGAAGTCTCGGTATCGAATTTTTGGGTGGAATACAGTACTTCCCCTACTTACTATACGTAGTAGAGAAAGTAAAAAATAGACGCAGTTGACTAAATATATGTATTTAGTTATATAATCAGAGGGTTTTCAGAGATTGCTTTGCTTTTTTATTAATAAAATTAGAACAGTAATTTAGTTTTGGGATCTAAAAATATGTTTGTATTGATTTTGGAGTTTATTTTATTTACATTTAAATTCATTGAACTTAAAATGAATGCACAGATTATGATAATAAGAACACTTCTGCTTTAAATTCCTGAGTTCATTTCTGTAACATTTGTTGGACACATCTGCAGAATTATTGATGCTATAGAATTGAATACGATTTATAAATCTTAATTTATAACTAAAATGATATTGTTATAATCATCAAGTGGCCTGATTAAATTTAAATTACAGTTATCATTTGTTTTTATAATATTACCATAAATAAACGAGAATAAGACTGCATTATGATCAGATAGTGTGGAATATCGTAGAAGAACATTTATCACTGTGCTGTGATGTAGGTAATTGTATTGTCCAGACAACTCTCAACAGAATCACTTCTACCTGGCCTAGTAACTTCATATAGAGTTACGCGTAGCCCAAAACTCTCAAGTAGGTATGTTATTAAATTCATTAATGCCATTTGAAGCTACAAGAAAATCAAAATTAAAATGAACATTAGAATTATACTTACAATATACTTAAGAATTCATAAAATCGACTAAAATATTCGTTAATTTGAGTTCCTTTACTTTCGGGCTAACTGATTGATGGGCACAGATTGCAAGACGCGATAAAGTTAAAGCGTATTTAAAATGCAGAATATAGGGATATATTGGTATTGGTATGAAAACTTTTTAATCCAAACAATCCTTTTTATAAAAACAGCCAAATCACCATGACTATCTTTCAGTCTACAGTAGCTGTTAGACAAATAACAACATAACTAGGTTAATCTCACCGTAAGTTAGCCAATGGCCTGTTATGCAAATAGCGTATACTTGAAATTTACTAAAAAATATTTAAATATAATCAGTTTTATTAGAAATTCACTGATCATTCCAATAAAGTGTATTAATTCCATTAGCAACAACAGTTTTGAAACTAGGCAGATTTGCATTACTACAACATGCTAAGTTGCTTCCAATGGGGCACGTCTCTTCTGAAAAAAAACATAGTATATAACTAAAGTACTAAAAGGGCCAGACTGTAATGTCCAATGCCTTACCTAAATTACTTGCATCATTTGCACACAGGTGAAATAAAACGAAATTTCAATCCTCGGAACGTTCCAGATTGAGGAAAGCAGACGAAAAGAAGAAAATTGTACTTGTAAGCAAACTCCTCCATTAAAACTGCGATCAGTCTTTCTTTTTCATAGAAATCCACCAGTCTTAAGGGAGGTCACAGATTTTCAAAATAAAGACTTGGCAATTTATATATTGCTTTTATATTCTTATTAGTTTGTTTCTCTCTGGGCAATACCGTAATATACTGACCCATATTTAACTGTTCTTTTATTATCATCGTGTTTTTCTTCTATTTTAACGCTTATTACTGCAATGAGTGTTACACATTCAACACACAAACACCCATGCCCATGGCGGGACTCGAACCCGCGGCCCTCAGCTTGGCGGAGCGTCAAAGCCAAACGCTCCAGCGACCACGGCTACGAGGGCGGGCCTGATTTTTTTATTGTTTGTGTCTATATATTTGGATTATTTAATTTTTCAACCATTCTGCATGGTTTTATAGAGAGCTAAATAATGTGCATACGTGGAAAATTGGGAGCTTTAATGTAAAGCTAAAAATTGCATTAATAAATTCGACTTATCCTAATATATCCATGTATATGTTAAATGTTTTCAGGTATTACTCATACTATATGGTTAATGCATTAGGCAACACACAAGAGTTCAAATCAGTCATATATATCATCAGACATAATACTTGAGTGATTGGGTCTCCATTCGATGACATTGCTCTGAAATCAGTTTAGTCCTTATCTTAGAGACTTCCGCGGAATGCTTTTATTTTGCCTTAATCAGCTTATCTTTTGCGCATATTCCATTTTCAAAGCGGAATCCAGTTTGTCTGACAGTTGGGTATTCCGTTGTATAAGAGGATGTCTGGTTGGTGTGTTTACCATACCAGTTATCAGTACCATGTTGTGTTAGCATTCTCGTTCATAATGAACACAAACAAGGCAGCCAACTATAATACGGTTAGTTCAGGAAATTTAGAAAGGTTCAGCGAAGGTCACTTATTCCATTATAACACTACTGTATATTATTGCAGTCTGGCATAATAATGAATACACCTGCCAAAGTTGCTTTGTTCAAAGTATGAAACTTATGTTTATTTCACTAAAATATTAAAGATGAAGTAAACACTTCATTGCTGGAATATAGGCATTAATTCATAGGCCATTTCGTACTTTTTCATTTTATATATCAATTTTGAGACTAATAACCTTGTATTTAAAATGCTTTAAAATCAATGGAACACATGTAGGTACATTTTTCATGACCACATATCCTACCTCAATACGCCAACAAAAATAATTTTACATACAAAAATAATGCTATAAAATGGATGTATACAAGGTAAGAAAATTAATTTATTGCCTAACTACTCTAAATGAACTGGTTAAATGTAATAGTATTAACTGCACATTATCTTCTGCAGAGAATTTCATATACAGAGGAGGTATCTCGTAGGAAAATCAATTTTCATTTAAACGTTAGCATAAACTCGTAAGGAACAACATATCATTAATCTGCATAGAGTTGAGCAACATAGCTCTGCGGTAACATGTAATGCTCGCGCTTGTGATCCAAAGGGATGGCACTGGATTTTTATAGTCATTAGACTTACGATGTTGGAATGTTTATTTGCACCATGGTTCTTGCTTTGCATTGCATTTTGATTCAATTCTATTCCATAACAGCGGTCACATAAATTATTTAAATTGGATAGGGCAGATACACTCGGAAGGTGTTAGAATGACCATTATGTGTTTACATACCAGCCATTCCGTAGTTGTTTACCACAGGGTAAGCAGGTAAGGCAAGAAGGCGAGAAGATTGCTGGAATGTCAACATTTCCAGAGAAGGAATGCACAGTCTAGGCTATGTGGTAAAAGATGGCTTCATCTGTGATTGCACTTTGGCAAAGTTCTCCTTGGTCCGCTGCAGAGAGTTCCTGTAATACCGCGGCCTCATCGAGTGCTTTAAGCATTACCGTCCATAAGGGTCGTCCTAGCAATCGCTGAAATTTCTCTCTGGCGTATGCTCATATCTCTGCTGCAGCCTAATCATAACGTCTCTTTGAAACTTTCATTTCGCCCTTCTCTCAAGGGAACTTTCTTTTACTTTTTCTGTCGCTTAACTAAGGTAGAAGTTTTTCATTCTACCCAAAAACCCATATCGAATTCTCGCTGGAAATATGCGTAGTAAGTACTAACGACGCAGGGCGAAAATTTTCAGGAAATTTCTGCCATCCCAAGGACTAAGACTAGGACCAAGACTAGGATTATGAGCTAGGGGGACTTGGCACGTCGACCAACGAATATCTTTTGTGCTTAAGCCCATGATCGGGGCACCCCCGGAGAGGGTGAAGTGAGCGAAGACAGAGGGCGGCCGGACCAGGAGGCAAGACAGTCCCAAACAACTATTTGCATTGAAATCCTTTGGATAGTTTTTATGTCCTCGGAAGTATGTTTGACCCGGCTTGTCAGGCAAATGCTGGAGTGTTATTTTGTCAGCCCCCGAAATTCTTGTCCCTCCATTCCGTTCCATATTTCATTCACCCTTCATCCCGTTGGTCTCTTTCAGGGTCGGAAGTGTCGGTAACGTGTTATCGGTTCAGCGTGGCAGGGGAAAACGGATGCTCACTGTAACTCTCTCTGTCCCTCAGCTTTCGAGTGGCTACCGGGGTATCCGAACGCCCTTGAGGGCTGTTGGAACCCCTCTGTGTGCGGAGTGGGTCCCCATTCTGCCTGTCCGACTGCCGGGGTGTCTATATTTGGAAACTTAGGGACCTTGTCATTTGCTGTACTGTCGCTCCTGCATCCGGCAGCCCGGTGTCTCCTCTCGCCTTATCCTTCCTCACGGTGAGACCCTCTCGCGGGGCGTAGGATCGGTGCCGAGTCTCCTCCGTTACAGATGATAAGATAAGATGATTTAAATATAATACATTTGAGATGCACCTATAATAAAAGTATATCTTGACCATTTTTTTTATAAATAACCTGCGAGGCTCTCTTTATTCTCAGTGAACTATATACTGAGTGCGGCAAAACAGTGTAGAGAAAACTATATAGTAGAAAAACAGTAAGTACTAAAATAAGCATTTTGAGAATAGGAACATGGGATCGCAGAAGCGTCTTTACTGTGCTAGGTGCGTTAACATTAAATCAGACATGCTGGAATCAACATGAAAGCACAGCGGTTTGTGGCGTGTAGACGTAAACAAAGCGCACTCTTTGGACGAATTGTAAATCTTGGTAACATTGTAAAACGTAAATACAACCCAAATTGACAAACCTGTATACAAGTTATGGACAATAAAGCATTATTATTATTATTATTATTATTATTATTCGCTAGGTGTGTCTGATGTTCCTTACAGCATTTGTATTGTGAAGCCCTGCTGGGTGAAAGGTAATATCGAACGCTCGTCTTGTTCAGTACAAAGAGTACAGCACAGTAAGCGCATATGATTAGTTTCTCATAGCGTACCAGTATTCATTAGTTGAGACAGTGCGTATACACTTGTCGTGTCAGCTACATTTTTAGTGGCAAATGAAAATGTTTCTTAATTATGTTCAATTTACAATTTTCTGCACTTCTTTTTTTGCGCTCTGTATGAATATAAAACTACACGAGACATTTTCACAATGTTTACATTCCTTTTAAATTGTAAACTTTGTAATTTGTAAAAATCTGCTCCACAATGGAAGTTTGTAAAGCTCAACTTTACAATGAAACTTAAAATATTTGCAAGAAATTTTATAGAATTTACGAGTGTTTTGTTTCACAATCAAATAGTAATTTCACACAATTGTAAAGTGTATTTCTAAAGTAAGTATTTTGTCTACAAATGATTTAAGGTTGTAAATGATGCTATATTTTAATAATATTTTAGCCAAAAAGAACAGTTAAAATGTACGAAATTTGTTAGTAAGTACACAGTAAAATATGACAAACTACATGAAATGCTATTTAGCAACTGTTCCAGTAATTCAGTATAATGGATTCATGCAAAGGAAGATAGAAGACTAACATTTTAGGCTCAGAATGAATGACTTTACATTTGTTATGAATAAATTGATAGGTTTCGAAGGAGTCCTTTAGCAATGGAATTGCCATTTCAAGATATTAGACGTCACATTCAACGGACACAAGTGGAGCCTTAACCTCAAAATATTTATGTTTTGCTGACCCCGTAGCTCAGTCTGTAGAGCACCTGCATGCAGTGCGAGGGATCCCGGGTTCGATTCCGGGCTGGGGGTGAGAATTTTCTCTATCCTCCTCAGAGTCCGTAAGCATGAATATGAGTGTGAATGTGTTCTAATGTATAAAACCCAAAGATAAACCAGAAATACAATGGTAAAGGTATACGAGTTAAACTTTGCCAACACGCAATATGTTCCAAAGGTAAAAGACACGGTATCTCATTGCAGTTAAAGGCGGGGTATAAATTCAACAATTAAAAAAACAAAAGTATGTTGCTTTGCACTGAATGGAAACTGGCTGTCAGTTTCATGCAATGCAAACATATGACAATGTAGCTGATAGTTAAATCGTTCCCTAATTTTCTCTAAAATTAATTTCGTTGTGACCGTAAATGGCGTCAAGTTGAACCTAAAGTGAAAATCTTGCGTTCGCGCTTAGACCAATCAACCCAATGTATGTACAGTATAATAAAGCAAATTCAACAAACGACCTTTCAAATGACAGGTCATCAGCTTAGCCAATATACTACTCGTACAATACGAAAATTTGTAATTGTGTTCTTAATATTTTACATCTTTTATCCTCAAACATAATTGAATAGAATTAATTGTTCTTTCACACAAGCCATGTGTTGGACAAGGTTGGAAAGGTAGAATCAGGCCATGCCATAGCCGGGATTTGAACCACGGATCTCCCGGTCTCCGTCCGGTTGCTCTAACCACTGAGCTACCATGGCAACATGCCGACACGACATTAAATTCTCCAGCTGATTCGCATTTTTCCGGCTAAACCACAAGGAGATCTTAAATTGTATTGAGATGTCATACCCCAATGGCAACTTACATTCATTGTAAGTACTTTAAGTCCCGGGCTTTATAGTTACAACCACTATTAGGTCAATCAAATCCCGGCTATGGCATTGAATTTTTCAGCCTGATTCTACCTTTCCATAATTGAGTAGCTTTATATAATTTCAGATTAAAGAAACACACAATCGAATGTGTTGGAAGTATGGGGGGACTTAAAGAGATTTTAGTGGCTTTTGTAACGCGTACTTGGTGTTGTTTTGAAAGGGAATTGCGACATAATGCGCATAATGTTTACTGTTGTCAATTTGTTTATCTGGGCTTGTAAAGTTAACAAATTGTTATTGTGAAACAGATTTTGCAAATATTTTAATCTTTTTCTAGTTAATTGTAAATTGCTAATGTGTAAATTGCCAATAATGTGAAACACCCGGTTAAAAAAATGCAATTTACGAGAAGCAATTATTATTATTATTATTATTATTATTATTATTATTATTATTATTATTATAATAATAAGAATCCATTTTTGTCAACCCATATTAACAATCATCAATTACAGTTTTCTGCCTCCCCTGTTTGTCCCTCTTTCACTTTTCTTTTCGTCTTCCTTAAATTGCCTGCCATCTGGCCCCTCTTCAGCACCACATTCTTCATTCACGACCCTTTACAGTGAATTACTTAACAAGCAGTTTCTTCACACCCAATCTTTTCCTGATCTGTTTTAGTATTGTTCCTCTTCGCCCCACTCATTTTAAAAAGATTTATTACGTATTTTGTTCGTTTGTTGTTTTGTTTAGTTTTAAATACTCCATTTTCTCTGTTTCCGATTTCAAATAATTCCAATTTTTCCTCATTATGTCGCAGAATGAAATTTTCTCCACTATACACACATTGCCACATTCTACACAAAGCACAAATCCCTCCGTCAGCTCTTCAAACGTGTATTTTTCTATTTTGCTAGTGATATTCTGTTTGATTTCCTGAAGCCGCTCATATTACTAATATGCACACATCGGTACAACCTCAGTATCCAAAGTTGTGCTCTGATGCCACTAACTCTTTTCGAGTTTACAAGTATATTGTCTTCTTTGCTTCTCTTCCAATAAAAGCTGTAGTCTGCATTTCTCCTACTTATCTGTATCAAGTTTCTTCAAAGTACTTTTTGTTTTTAAATATTTTCCTTTACATTATTCAGTGCAATATTATTAGTATGATTATTCGATTTATGCTTCTCCCCTATAATACACTCCTATGTTGTTCTGGTACAATTGTGTAACAAACATTTCACACAGTATACCAGGAAAAAACATGTTCAGGGAATTAATTTTTCGGACGCAATACCAGTGAACATTTGCATTTCTCTGTTACAACATATCCTCACTTCATAGCCAAATTTCAATTTATTTTCGACTATAGCTTTCCTTTTTGACAATCAGAGGTATCAAACAGTTAAGGTTATTCCTCCAAACCGGAATGTTTAATTGAATAAAACATCTATAACCCCATAAAACGCACATTTTTGTTTTTCGGACTGTCGGCTAACTTCAATTAATTGGAAGTTAAATTCATATAGATTTGGCTATTTATATTTTGTTTCGAACTTCATACATTATTTTTGCTATTGCATAGATTAACTAGAGTGGATTAAAATGGTGTGTTTATTGGTTTTAAACATTCTGCATATTGAGACGCCTACAGCAGGGACGTATATATAAGTCGTCCTCCGTGGACTAGTGGTACCGTGCTAGTTCCCAAGGTCGCGGGTTCAAACCCGGCAGAGGGCGATGGATTTTTTCGGGCGTAAAAATCCTTGGCATGGCTTCCTTCGGAAGGGAGCAAAATTACCGGTCTTTCACGCCCAATATAGAATGGGACGCTAAGAACCACAGCAGTTAAAGAGCGTCCATAAATAAAACTCAATTTAATTTAATTTTAACGGACGTATGTGCATGCTTATACAATTCACTGTAGTCCGCACATGTCAGTATTTTCTACATTCATCACACTGAACTCTGAAATTAACTGATATGTATTTTATAAGAACTGCAAGAAACAAAGAAATCAACAAAATTCTTATGTATTGAATTAACATGACTTTCTTGACTCACTGTTCACCTTTGACTTGACTCACCTTTGCAGAAACGTTACACATTTCGTTGTAGACACAAGAAAGATACAAGGAAACCGAAGCGATAGTCAATGTTTAAAAGCGAGTCGCTATGTGCTAGTCTTGAAATTACACTTTCTGATTCAAATCAGTAAAGTCGGTTAAATACTAAACTTGATATTTCATTTCAGCATCTTCCAAGGATGCGACACGAAGATTTACAAAAACTCCCTCCCCCTCGCCAAACTATCTTACATCGAACATTTTGATTTTCTCAAAAATGGCTCTAAAGATTTTGATTAAAATACCATATGTTTAAGATATAAAATGAGATGCATATCTCGAATTTTCTGGGAATAGCTTCTGAGGTCCTCTTGTATTGAATGACAATTACATAACTGGTAAACCATAAGAGATAGACCAAATATTACTATACAAAACGTGTAGTTATCGTCAAAGCACACAATTTATGTAAAATATTTATGAAGTTAACAATTTCTGAGATATTCCTTGTTATTGAATTTTCAAATGCTTACACTTTTCTCAAATGCGAAGTCATTATTCGTTTTTTCCTCGTAGTCATGCAAACCGCATGGAATTTCTAAGCCATCATAAGGCCACACACTCTTTAAATATCTGACTATTACCTACTGTATCGTACAACGAAATGTGTAAATATGAATTGAAAGTGTATTTGGATTAAAAGAAGTAGCTAGAGTACTAAGTTTTTGTAAGAATAGTTTGTAGAAGGTAAGTAGAATGTAATATCAATGTAACGCATTAGATTTTTTAATTTTTAGTAAAGTTAGTGGATAACTAGAATTTATAAAACTGAAGATTTAGTTAATTAATTCATTTAAGAAATTATTTGTTTCGGAAGGTCGAGTTGATTAAAATTATTTTTTCAGTTACATTGTTTAAAAAGTCGATATACCTACTAATATTACTTTTTGTTTATTAATACTGTGAAACTATACTTCCAAACCCTCCTGCGCTGCCGGAGTTTAAAACAAGGAATTGCGAGAGATCGCTCGGTAAGAAAGGAAGCCACTACGGTTGCAATTTATCGAGTACGGACGGAGTTACTGTTGGTCAACCATGCGCGAGGTAACAGTGCCGAGATAATCCCTGACCTCATTCTGACCCATTCAGGCTAAGTGCCAGAAAGAAAAACACTGGCAGATTGTTTGCTTCTACCATTCCAGCGTTTATGCTGTACTCGAGACAAAAATAGGATAATAAATTACGGAATATTAATAACTTGGATAACCAGGCCCCAGTAATTACACTCATTACTGTTTTTCTAGATATCTCCATCGTAATTTATGTATAAAGTTCTATATGAGTGTCACTTTTGTTTATTTAAATTAACGCGAGTGTTTCAAAATCTTTCATCATTCCGTCTACACATCCGATCTTTCATAAGCTGTTATAAGACAACTCCTTTGTTACTTTCTGTACTACAGTTACCTAACTCAAAAACGAAAGTTGGTTATATACTAAACTTGGTATTTAAGCTCAGCATCTTACAAAGATGCGACATGAAGATTTTCAGGAAATTCTCCACACACCAAACTACCCTTTACATGGAAGAAGTTTCAAATTTGTTTTATTTCCAGAGAAATAGCTTTAATTATTTTGTTTAAAGTAACATATGTATAATATATTTTCATGATAAATGAAATGTGTATCTTAAATTTTCTGGGAATAGCCTCTGATGTAGTCTTCATTTTGATACTTACATAACTGGTAAACCGTAAACTATAGAGAAGTCTTATCATGATAAATGTAGATCTCGTTAACGCACACAATTTATGTAAATTTTTTGTGAAGCTAATCATTTCAAAGGTATTTCTTGTTATTGGTTTTAATTTTAAAATACAAGTACTTATACTATGGGAAGTCGTTATTCGTTTTCACTTTCTCTACTCTTACCTATGGAATGTAGAGGAAGTATTGCATTCCACTAAAAAGTTCGATACCGAGATGTTTTTGTCCATATTTGTGTATAGAGAGAAAATGTGCGTATTTGAGTATATAATGCTGTAGTAGGTAATGTTACAAATTCAACTGAATTGGATTGTGAAGCGAAAGGGATTCGGCACCGATCCAGGATGAAGGATATTGTACCGACATCCCATGAGGGATCGCCTCCGGAAGGGAGGGATGAGGTGAAGGGAGACACCGGACAGCTGGAAGCAGAAGTGACGGCACAGCAATGGCAGGGTCCCCACATTTTTTCAGATATAGTCTCCCCCGTAATCAGACAGGCAGACCGGGGACCCCGCCCCACACAGGGGTGGTCCTTATACCCCGGCAACCAGCCGAAGTCCGGTGGATGGTGAAAGTTTACAAAGAGCATCCTTTTCCCCTACCACGCTGCTCCGAAACACCGTCGTCGACACTTCCAATCCTGAAATAGAGCAAACGGGGTGAAGGATGAACGGAATGATTGATGGAAAGAAATGTAGGGTCAGGAAATTCAGGGAATGAAAGAAAACACTCCAGCATTCGCCTGACGACCGGGAAACCCCCCCAAAAATCCCATAGGTCAGAGTGGACGGTCACCGGGAATCAAATCTGGGGCCATCCGAATGCGGACCACAGACGTTACCACCTGAGCCATCCCGCTCAGTAATTAACTGCATTGAATATCATGATAAACTGTCGACAAAACTCCAAATCTCAGTGCTACTTCTGTCACTGATGTATCGGTTTTTCAAAATGCATCCGTGCAACGCTTGGTAAGACAGCTAGTAAACAAATAAAACGTTTCTGTAAACAGCTATTCGATTTACATGAAGTAGATAATAAAGTGGTGGCGCTCGCCTCTCACCAAGGTCCCGGGTTCAATCCCAGGGACTCACATGTGGGATTTGTGGTGGACAGAGCGATGTCGGCGTGATTCTCCGGTTTTCCCCGCCATGTTTCATTTCACCGGTGCTCCATCATCACCTTTCCTATCATTCAACTCTCATCTGCATCTATCCTCCACTTCCTCACTCCCATCCCAGGCGTTTGGCTGATCTCGCACCCTGGTCTTCCACTCTCTGATCCGTGGGCCCTCTGCCCCCGTCAGGCGTCTGCCTCGTTGTCACGTTGTCATAAGTCCTGGGAAGTGTGAATAGGAAGGTAGGCTCTGGCCCATTTGGGCTGTTTCAGCCTTGTAGTTGATTTTTAGATAATAAATTCCGTTAACCTGGTAGGTCAGATCAGACGATGGATGAAATGAAATGATGTTCATATAAGCGTCGGGTCCATAGATCTTGGTTACCCAATATTCGCCTTCTCAGGATAAGGAAACACCATTATTCAGGTAACTCACCCTAATCGAGATTCGAACTCGGGATCTCCTGAATGTGAGGCAAACACGCTACCTGCAGATTTCTTCTTCTTTCTTTTTTTAGGAGCAAAGAACGACAGATGGCCATTCCATAACAAGCCAGGAGTAACAAGGTAGATGATTCACATTGAAGGTTTTAATCTGTATGATGCACGTTTGGCAGGTTACCAGTCTAGATACTCCGTGTACATGTATGGAGCCAACCACAAGACTTTTATCAAACTAAAATCTTCTTCTTAATTCGTTGACCGTTGCTCTCTTTAATTGGGATTTGGCGTTGATAATGAACAGAGTTAAGCGATACAATTTCTGCAAGAATTCCAAATGCTGGTACACTCGCTTCCATTTATGCTGTCACCGCAGCTTTGGGAGCATTCTTTTGGCCTTCACAGTAGAATGTGTATATTAAGGCGGAGGTGTGTGTGTATCTGTTTACCTTTTCGCGCATGCAATTTCATCCTGTTTTACGCGCACAATTCCAGATTATTCATATATGAATATATAACTTTGAGCAATAGCTTTACTCGTCATCACTTATAATGACCATGTTTAAACATATAACTAAGTAAAACCCTGCACGAAAAAATATTTTAATGGCAATATAATCTACAACTGAAATACATTATGCTTTTTACTCTCAAGGAGGACACATTTACTAGACATTTTTAATAATCTGTCCAATCTTGTCCAATACCTTATTTAGCCGCCTAAGCATTGAATCACTCGTCGCCCTCTGGGAACATCATGCTATGTGGGAGTATTTGCGTTTAGAGCCAGAGCTAAGTGACCTAAAATGTCCTTAATCGGTGTTTTCAGATCTTCAAATGATAATTGCGCATTTACCGGAAGCTCCAACTATTGTTGCTTCCCTTGCACATTATAAATATACACAAGAAGCTATTCTCTGTTAGGAAAGCGCGAATCCGCCAATCAGAGAGACTTTGGATACAGTTGCTAATTTTCAGAAAAGAAGTACAGTATAATCTTTTCTTCCTGGTCCCTACTCAGCTGGATGCGCAGTGGTTGACGGGTCCATTATCTCCCGAGAAGGGTTTGAGTTAGTGGTAAGAACTGATACGCATTTTAGGCATATTTGCGGCACCGCGCTAGGTGAATGCTACCGGTCTTTCTCCCCTCCCCTCTCCAACCTTATCCTCGTTTGCGTTTCTGCAGGATCTGGTCGAAAAAGTCGTACTATACGTAGACCAGTGGGAATTCCATGTTTTTCGAAGCTGCAGAGAATTGTTAAATGCCTTGAAGACATGAAGCTGATTTGTTCAGTACTGCAGGGAGAAAAATATAGAGGAAAATTAAACCTAAAACCTACAGCATTATTATCTATAATCTATGCTCCAATTATATTACGTTGTGTAGAACGTGTTACATAATAATAGGAAATCAGTCATTCTAGAAACTTTTGGCATATATGCATGTAGCTATCTATTGCAACGCAACCCCCCAAAATAAATAAAAAAGTGTGTGTGTGTGTGTGTGTGTGTGTGTGTGTGTGTGTGTGTGAGAGAGAGAGAGAGAGAGGTTATCTGCAAACAAAAGAAATAGTAAAGTATATTGTGTGTGTTCTATGATGCTTATTGATAAGGAGTACTTTGGTGAAATAAGGGTATAAAAAAGTCGCTAAAATAAAAAAAAACGGAAAAAACATTATTGGTATTAGTATTAATTAAAAACTATTTTCAGATTTCTTTTTAAATTTCCGGGGTTGCTGCAGTCTTTGCCGCATCCCGCATTTCTATCGCCATGTCTCTATATCACTCCATTCATCTTCTCCAATAGCCCTACCGAGTACGTCGTTCTAAAACCTTCTCTCCATTGCGTTGCAGGTCTTCATCTCCTTCCGTTCCCTGGATTATAATTCAAAACTCTTTTTGGCACCTTTCCTCTTCCATTCTTTTCACATGATCATACCATAATAAATGCCTAGTTTCTATTCTGTCAGCATTTATAAATCCTTCCGGTTCATTTTCGAATCTCTGCATTGGGCACATGTTGTAATTTAGAAATCGTGCATGATATCCTTAGGAAGTCTATTTCCACTGTTACAATTACCCTTTTATCTTTCTCCGATAATTGCCAGCATTCAGACCCATAAGATGGTATCGGTTCCACTACAGCACTGTATATTCTAATCTTTGTATTAATTTTCATTCTCTTTGACCTATTTAAAAGGTAAATAGCTTTCTTCTCTTGTTGTGCACGATTGTGAATGTCTTTTTCGGTTGTTCCTTCCGTTGATATAATGCTTCCCAAATATTTAAACTCGTTACATTCCCGGATATACAAATCTAAGTCTTCTTGTTCTTCTCCTACTCTCAGGTATTCTGTTTTCACCATGTTCACATTGAGGCCCCATTTCTTATACGCCTCCTCCAGTTTCTTCAGCATGTAATCAACATCGTACTCCACACTAGCTATAATTACTTGATCATCCGCATACAAAAGCGTCGTCAAACAAGAATTCTCCACCTGAATTCCCATTCCTGAGATTTTCTTCCTCCATTCCTTAAGCGTTTCTTAAATATACATTTTAAATAAGGTAAGAGATATGCAGCAGTCCTGTTTAAGTCTCTTTATAATAGGAAACGATCCTGAAATAGTGTTTCCCCTGTTTAACAGCACTTTTTGTATTCACATATAACTTCCAAATAGCCTTAACGTAGTCATATTAAGGTCTTTCTTCGTCAGTGCTTCAAATAACGTTTTCAAAGGTACTGCTACTTTCCTATTCTTTGATTCTTTTAGCGTCCTTTTCGTTTCTTGCACTGTAATCTTTTACCTGTGTGCTTATTATGTTGCTAATATTTACATCCGTAACTTCAAACTCTTTCCTATTTTCGGTCAGCAGCTTCTTCTAATAATTCTTTCATTCTACTATGCTTATTAAAGTTGCATTACTCTTTCTCCCTTATTTCCTTAAATTGTTACTAGTCTTCCATGCTTCCGATACTTCGTGTTTCGCATTAAGTGCTCTTTACACTTCTTTTCCCACATTTCATTCTTACATTTCAAAATCTCCCTTTAACTTCCCTATTTCAGAAGGCACGTCTTTTGATGTCATCCAAATTATGTGTATGAAGCCAGATCTCGTAGGCTCTTTTCTTCTTTGGTATTATTCGTTTCACTTTCTCTGACCACTTTTCTGGTTCTATATTCATATCATTCGCTGACCCGTTCTTGAAAACCTACTGCTCTTTCAGCCACTTGGTGTCTCTTTATCTGGTCATACAACTCTCCTGCGTTCTTATTTAGCCTTTGCCTTCCTGTAAACTGATGACCAGACTCAATTTATAAAAAAAATGTGTTTCGTGTTTTGAAACTATCTAAATTGTATTTATGATCGCCTAAGTTTCTATTTTTATCACCTAGTTTTTTTTACTTTCTCTACTACGTATAGTAAGTAGGGAAAGTATTGTATTCCACCCAAAAATTCGATACCGAGATTTCACCGGTAATACATGTTTTTAGACCCCCTGAATTAAAAAAATCTGATGTGTTACACTCACATGACTTTCTCTACTCTTGTACAAACTACTTTTACAAACGCTTATTCTCCATATGCTTCATGTTAATCGAGATATCGAGATGTCAATATTATTGCTAATTTTCTTGTAGATGCAAGGGGAATATGGTAGCTTTTAAGCGATAGTCAAATATTTAAGCGCTGGTTGCTATGTGGCGCATTCCATTCCCTTTGCATATCCAGGACATAAAAAAATGAGTAACGAATTTGAGAAAAAGTATAAGTATTGGAAAATTTAAGGGAATAACAAGCAATATCTCGAAAACGGTTCACTCAACAAAAAAAATGTATATGACATAAATTGTGTATTGTAACGCGATCTACATTTTTTGTGCAGTAAAATTTTGTCTATCTCTTATGGTTTACCAGTTATGCAAAAGTCGTTCAGAATGAAGAACACTTTTGGAGACATTCCCAGAAAATTCGAGATATACATTTCATTTGTCATGAAAATACCTTAAAAATATGATATTTTAATCAAAATCGTTAGAGCCATTTTTGAGAAAATTAAAATTTTCGAAAAATGTTCCATGTAAACGGTACTCTGGGGTGGGGGGATTTTCTTGAAAACCTTCGTGTCGCATCTCTGAAAGATACTGAACCTAAATACCAAGTTTGGTGTTTATCCGACTGTTCGTTTCTGAGTTATACTGTTCACAGACACACAGACACACACACACACACACACACACACACACACACACACACACACACGGAGATGTTTCCAAAAATGCTTTTTTTGGATTCAGGGAGTCTCAAAACATGTATTTCCGGTGAAATCTCGGTATCGAATTTTTGGGTCGAATGCAATACTTCCCCTACTTACTATACGTAGTAGAGAAAGTAAAAAGTATTTTTGGAAACATGTCCGTGTGTGTGTCTGTGAACAGCATAACTCAGAAACGAACAGTCGGATAAACACCAAACTTGGTATTTAGGTTCAGTACCTTCCAGAGATGGGACACGAAGGTTTTCAACAAAATCCCCCCACCCCAGATTACCCTTTACATGGAAGATTTTTCGAAAATTTTAATAATCTAAAAAATGGCTGTAACGATTTTGATTAAAATATCATACGTTTAAGATATTTTTATGACAAATAAAATGTACATCTTGAATTTTCTGGGAATGTCTCAAAAGTATTCTTCATTGTGAACGACTTTTGCATAACTGGTAAACCATAAGGGATAGACAACATTTTACTACACAAAAAATGTAGATCGCGTTAAAATACACAATTTATGTCATATACATTTTTTTTGTTGAGTGAACCATTTTCGAGATATTGATTGTTATTCCCTTAAATTTTTCAATACTTGTTTTCTCAAATGGGAATTCGTTATTCATTTTTTTGTCTTGGATATGCAAAGAGTATTAGTCTGTGGCAAAGGGAATGGTGCTGCACCTAGCAACCAGCTATTAAGAGATATGTATGTGCTTAAAGGCTACTATATTTGTATATTGCCCTTGCAAATATATATTCCTCTCACATCTACAAGAAAATTAGTAATAAGATAAGAGTCTGCAAATGTTTATCTGGAATAACATGAAGTAGATGGAGAATAAGCGTTTGTAAAAATAGTTTGTACAAGAGTAGAGAAAGTCATGTGAATGTAACACATCAGATTTTTTTAGTATACATCTTTCTATAAGATATTAGCATTTTTGCCACTACTAAATGGTGGTCTGAGCCATATTCTGCTCCACGGTAAACGCTTAGCTCCAATGTTCTCAATATAAATTTTTGTCGTACAATTACGTAGTCAATAGTAGACTGCAGTCCTCTAGTTGACACTACTATTGTAAATTTGTGAATGTCCGTATGGGAAAAGAAACAATTCATTACTTTCAATGATTTAATCTGACGCAGATCTCTTAAGCTCATTCCATTGTCATTCATGGCTAATTCGCCATACTTTCCTACCACTAGGTGTTATCCCCTTCCCAGTTCGACCATTAAAGCCCCCCAGCAAACAAACACATTTCTTTCTGATCCTTGATCTCTGTTAGGATCATTTCCAATTTTTCATAAAACTCGTCTTTAATAGCTTTATCTGCATTCTTCACTAGGAGCATACAGGCGCAGAATTGTTATACATCTGCCATTCTTCTCCATTTCCAGTTTTATAATTTGTTCACCTATGCATTACCAACTTCTAATATTTCTCTTAAGATATTTATGTATAGTTACTGAAACTCCTCTTTGCTTGCAATCCTTCCGTACCCACTATATATTCTCCTATATTCTCTTCACCTTTAACCTTCTTCTTCGTTTCAGGACACAAATATCAGCTCTCATCTTCATTAACTCTTGGAACACTTCTGCTTGTTTAGTTCTTAAACCTTGAATATTCCAGGTAGCAAATCAGATTGTCTGCTTTCTTAGCTTAGTCGGCTTTGTTTAGATCCTCCCTGATTCCGAGACACGTTGTCGAAGTTTTTAGCATTTGACTTTTCTACAGATAACGAGGAGCTGGCCCGTTAGTGCAACAATCACACTTGAAGAACCAGAATTTTCTGTAGGGGTTTTCTCCCCTTGCCTTTGTAGTACCAAACACTGACTACAAGGCAGCAGTACTGGCTTTGGTTCAGATATAAAAACCTAAATCTTAGACATGTGGCCCAAAATAAGAAAAACAGAATAATAGCTAGTAGTAATAATGATCCTCAAAGAAATAAAAAACAGCCCGCTTTGTGGGTGTAGCGAGCCTAAAATGAAGGCTAACAGAACCTAAAAATCCGGGCCGTAATAATAAGAATATTAATGCAATATTCCGTAATACATTACAGTACAACAACCACAATGCACACAACTATTATATTTTTATCCCTACCAAACTTGCGTCACTGTCTACGCAGATTGCTCCGCTCCTCTCTGCTTCCGCTTGTTTTTACGAGGTCCAACAGGCTCAAAGTAGTGTGTCAGTTTATCCTTATTAATTTTTAAAAATCAGTGATAAAGAAATTAGAACCAAAACCAAGTGATTGTTTAGAAACGTTATTATGCAAACAGAAAGGATAACCTCAGAATATAACAATGTTCAGGTGCTTGTATAGTAGCTGTCAGGTACAAAATACATTAGCTTGGTAAAACCATTCTTGTTACATCTTAAAATATTTACACCAGGAATGGAGATAAATTCCATTTAAAGGTTCATAAACATACGAGGAAGATCACAGATCAATGATTCTTATTTTTTTTTGGAATGCAGGAAATGTTACGCCAGCAAATATTCATCGCCTATTGTGTGAGATTTATCGGGAAACAAGAATGAATGACAATGCCCAGCCACACACAAACAAGCCAAACAAACTCAAGATCTGATCGCATCATTTGGTTGAGAACAATTCGTTATATAAGAAATGCATTTTAAAAATCCTTACAGTCCGGATTTGGCACCAAGCAAATTTCACATGTTTCTTCATCTGAAGAAATTCCTTGGTGAAAAATTTTTCAACGACGATGTTGTGAAACAAGAAGTGCAGAATTGGCTTTCATCATAGACGGCATCATTCTTTGACGAAGGCGTACAGAAACTGGTTTCCCGTTAGGTGCCTGAATAACGGAGGTGACGGTGTGGAGAAGTAGTGTAAGGTGTGAATGATAATAAGGTATTTGGAAAATAATGTTATTTTTTAAACAATTATCGGTACTTATTTTAAAAAGACGCCTCGTATAAATTAACCTTAAGAGATCTAAAAATGTAAACTTTTATGTATGGTTTTTCTGTTGATTAAATGTTAACTAGTTTGGGGATATTTTTCCCAAAAACGTATTACATAATTACCCATTATGCAGAAATGGAGGGCTCAAAGAGCAAAGCCGTTCATTATTTACTGAGAACATCACGATGAGTTTTTTTTTATGATCATGTGCTAATCGTAAGATACTTGTGAAAGTGATAATATGCCTCCTTAACGGATTTTTCTTGTCTGCCCTATCCACACTGCTTTCGCTGTTACCACCATCTTTTACCACCTCGAATGGAGGGCTAGGCATGTTGAACGCTACTGGTAAGCCAGAAAAAACTTGGAGAAGAGAAGTAAATTTACGGCGCGACAGCCTTGATCTGAGAAGAGTGATATTAGGGGAGAGGTGTAAACAGAGCTAAACGTAACCGGCTGTAGGTAATTTATTTTCTTATTCTACTTTATGAAAGTTTTCAGATATTGTTACTATGTTGTATTTATTTATCTTTCTTAAGAGTTCGTCAACTAATATAATAGGGCATAACAACGCATCGTATTACGATTTGCATTTGTTGTAGGGTTGTTTTTATTTAAATTGTTATATTTAAATATGCTTATCTTACTTTTTACTTGCAATGGTTTCCATTTTTGTCTTTTTTATTTATTCGTATTTTCTTTGTTTATTATTCTGTGCTTTATAAAAGCGCATACGATCTTTAGGTTTCGTACGATTGTTAGGAATCAATCTCTATATACTTTAATTTAAATAGATCGTCCGTCCATCCATCCATTCGCAGAGGATAACGAGTCACAAAAGCAGTGATCTCCAATAGGTAGACGTGCGGGTAGTTTCGCCTATCAGACGTTTTTATCGCAGAATATTAGTTCATGAAATGCATGTATCGTTTATGATATAAGAGAAAATTAACACGATCCGTTATCTTTACTCTTCATCACTGAGCCCAAGATACTTGTCCTCATATGTATCTTTCCCGTTATGTAGCCTACTTGCCTTCTTTGTTTGGCCCCTCTGTGGGATCGTCAGTAATAAAAGGTATTTTGAGCTCAACTATGCTACATATATCTAGTATTCCAGAGTATCAATACCAAGAGGCAAACGAACTCTACGATTTGTTAATTAAATTTACTTTTTAATTCTAAAAATTAATTTTTGTAGTCAGCCAGCTTATGGAGACAAATAATTTCTTCTTTTTTTCTTTTCCTTTTTTCCCCTATATATGCTGTTTAGTTATTTCCTTGTTATCGGGGTTTTTTACAGCACAGCACATTTGAAACTGAAATAGAGAAGCACATATTTAAGAACTTAGCAGAATGGGTCACATTCGGAAGTCACGGGTTTAAATCCAGTGTACCAGCCAATTTGAGCTGGGATTTTATTTCGTTTCGCTCAGTCACAATCTAAATACTGTATTGGATATTTCAATACCGCGACTCAAGGTGCCATTTTCAGATGAAAGGAAGACCGATAGTACAGAAAAACAGCTATATAACTAAGGCCATGTGTTTAGCACACAGCCATAATTTGTTATGTATTAAAGGTATCCGTATGCATCACTGCGACATAATCTAGCCTTAAAATGACGTGAAATAAAAAACTAATGTGCTACATTCACATAATTTTCTCTAACCTTCTTCAACAAACTATTATTACAAAGCTTATTCTTCTATTTACTTCATGTTAAGCGAGATAAAAACTTGTAGAAATGGTTTTCTTACATATTTCCTTGTAGATACAAGGGGATTAGGGCGATACATTAGGCTTAAGCGATAGTCAAATGTTTTAAGAAGGGTCGTTATGTGATGGCTTTGAAATTCTACTCTCTTTACATGACCACGAGGGGGAAGGCGAATAGCGATTTTCCTCTTGAAAAAAGTATAAGTATTTGAAAACTCAAACTAACAACAAAGAATAATATCTTGGAAGTAGTTAAAGCCACAAAAAATGTATTTGGCATAAATTATATGCTTTAACGAGATCTACGTGTTGTATGCAGTAAGCTTTCTCTTTCGGTTCACCAATTATACAAAACTCATTCACAGGCTATTCCCAAAAAATTCAAAATATAAATTTAATTTATCATAAAAATATCTTAAACATCCCTAGTTTAATCAAAATCGTTACAGCCATTTTTGAAAAATTAAAAAAAACAAAGAATTTGCCATGTAAATAATTTATTTAGAGTTTAGGAGATATTCTTGCAAGTTTTCCTGTCGCATTTTCGGAAGATATAGAACTCAAATACCAAGTTTGGCACAATATATCGTACTGTTCGTTTCTGAGTTACGCTGTTCACAAACAGATAGACAGATACACACACACACACACACACACACACACACACACACACACACACACGCTCGCGCGCGGACCTTTTTCTAAAAATGCTTTTTATGGAGGTCAGGGTGTCTCAAGCATGTATTGCCAGTTAAATGTGTTTTGATGGAATACAATACTCCCTCTATTACTGTAGGTACGCAGTAGAGAGAGTAAAAACCTATTTATGTTATTGAACATTGAGGCAACTTTTCAAGGGGACATTTAATCTACAACATGCACTGTTTGAAGCTATAAGAAATGCATTTTATTAATTTGTCCATGTTTCCTTGTTTGTATGGATGCACAATTATGTAGTTTAAAACCAGATTTGCCAAAATATTGCTTTAAGAACAGGAGTAGTCTTAAATAAGGTGAGTAAACCGGCTCTGACATGCTAATCCGTTAATCTTATAAATACATTTGAAAGGGGTAGAGAAAACAGAATATTTCAGATAAATACAACTATTATAGTTTTCTTCTCCGAGTAAGAATTTCCACGAAATTTGTGTCAGAAATCCATTTATGGGTACGTGTTTGTGCATGTTTTAGTTATTAATACCATCATAAAGGAACATTTTTTATAAAAATGTTCACACAATTCATTATTTAGAAGAGAGAAAACGAAGCATGTTTTATGTCTGAGCTCCATTTAAATCTGTTTCTAACCACAAAATGTAAACCAGAATTAATCTTAACTGTTTGTTTTATGAAAAAAAAACATTGTTGAATAAGTATTTTATGGCATACTTATAATACGCTGTACGGAAACTTAAAAGTAGGTACCTGAAGATCATCAGTGGGGCTCGAAGATCAAACATTGTTTTCAATTGTATTAGACAATTTTGTTACCTATACCCTAAACAACCCTTTCATAAAGCTAATTTGCTTATGCTCCTTCCATTCTGCAAATAACAATTAAACTAAAATTAGTAAGTCTGGGGAAAATATGGTTTGATCTCTTCTTAGTATAAATATATAAATCTGAATCAGATTTTTAAATCTCAGTGCCTGAGAGCATTTAAACCTAGGATCTTCGGCTCTCCATACCGACGTTCAATCGCTATGCCGACGCAACAGAAATCCAAACGCTCATTAAACTTTCATCTGATTCATGTATCCCAATAAACACCAAGGGATCACATATACTAATATTTCTTTTAAAGACGAGTTATAATTTTGTAAATAATTTTAATTTCCGGCTATAGTTAATTAACTATAACTTCGTAGCAGTTTCCCTTAGCATTTAAGAATTAATAATTGTGATTGAAATTTATATTTGTTTTTTCCATTCATTTTGCACGAGATACTTTAAGAAATTTACTTTTATCTTATCATAACTATGTTTTATTATGCAGTGGAATGATTTTAAGGGTTTATATCAATCGGCTGAATTTTAATTACACTTCGCTTTACTTGAAGGCTACTAAGATAAAATCTCGCTTTGTCGAATTCCATGTCCCGAGTTAGGATCCCATGAACACAAAAAGTTGAAAAGGGAAGAAATTGAAGCTCAGAAACCAATTTCAGAAGCATTAAATAAAAATAAATAAATTAAAAAGCAACGTGAGGGAATAGCATAATTATGTCATCCTGACATCCATAATGCACAGGTCTACTTTGATAGCACGTACTTTAGTAATTAGGCAAATGTCTGTGCATATACATGGAAGAAAGGTGTATTCACTGACCATCTTTGTTGCAGGAAACATCAGCGCTGTGTTCACCTTCAAGGACCGAGGTGAAACTCTGGCACGTTTGGTGGACAATGGTACACGTGTTATGGTGTTTCTTAACGTCGGGACGCAATGCGGAAAGCCTACCAACATCAACAGGTGAGTGAGTATATTGCGAAATCTTAAGACATCGCGTGTCTAATGCAATCAAGTGGAGGTTAATGGAATCTCTTATGATATACTTGGTCCATAGATACATTCTCAATTATTGTTGATCTCTTCTCTGTGCTCTCTTATGCGTGATCTTTTCTTTTGGAAATACCCTCTCACTTTGATCATTATAAACAGCATCAGGACCAATAACATTAACCACGAGGTGGAAACCATCAGTAATCATATTTTGGTTTCAGAACAGAAAATAAACAAGCACCTGGTGCCGTTTTCTATGCCCGCACAATTGCGTTCAACGTGTAAGATTTTTCACAGAAGTACTTTGATATGCTGTAACGATCGGTATTTTGTTCTGGACGTGTTGGTGTTTTAACCTAGGTGGGAACTACATACTTACATAGTTAGTCAAAGGGTGGTACAGTCATGGAAAAAAATTAAGTGCATTCTAAGAGCAGAATATATTTTTAAGTCCCACTTCATATTGCAGCGCGGTTTACACAAGTCGATGTTTCCAGTAAGTAGCTAGACTTTATTAACAGCCTCTGTGGCATGCGTTATCGTCTGTCGAACACACAAATAGGCTGTGTTTTGAATCATGTGTATTTGTTTCTGACAAAGAAAGGGGCGGTGCGGCAAACTAGTACTGTGGGGAGCATTCTTCGTTAGCCAATGCGTCAACAGAACACAAAGGTTCTGTTTCAAGCTTTGTTCAATGGTATAACTGGCTGTGACAACAGCCTTCAGAAGCCCAAGCATATAAGCTCAGAGGTAACGCTCACACTTTGGGCACTGGTAAACCTTGGTTCAAATCTCGGTGAAGACGTGCTTTTCTTTCTCCTATCTTCCATATTTACTTCTTAATTTAAACTAATATTGCTTTTCCACAATATTGAGCAGTAGATATATGCAGATATATCTATATCATAGCCAACGCCTCCAACTACTGGTAATAAACTTGATTCTATCATTATTTTATTTCCTTTATTTTCGTGTTGGTCACGCACCTGCTGTTAGTTCCATTCACCACCGAAAGAGTTCGTCAATCACTACTAGTACCCTAAAACGGCGCATTCATTCGTATTTTGCCAGTGGCAGCGGCCGTTGATAAACGTTCTGCTATTCTCAACCTGGTTTCACAGAGCTATACAGCCACCAGACCAGGTAGTATCTGCGAGATCAAGTTGCTATGTTTTTCTTTGTTTTCTACTCGTAGTTTGCCAGAACAGCAGGTATGATTTTACACATCATTTACTGTATTCGAACCTACTTTCCAAGTAGCACACCGAGGTTCAAACGCAGAACGTTAGCACTGAGCCATTACTACTGCGGAGAAACCCTTACTCTGTTTATATAGAACTGCAACAGACAGCTCAACGCTCAATGTTTGGTTTAGTTTATGAGTATTTACTGTGCATGTTAGTGCAGAACCGTTCTTTTAATTGTTCCCTAGTTGTTATTTTGTAATACAACATAATCAACTGTGTCTTACCTCGCTGTGTACAGTCTGATTTATACACAGAGCGCAGCCAATAACAAGCATAGCGCAAGTGCACGTGTGAACAAAACTGTTAACTTCGTGTACTTCCGTGAGGGCGAAGCGACACTTAAGATTACAGCGCTCAATCATTTTTTCCATGATTGTACTAGGATCCCCCCCCCAAAAAAAAAATATACCAGCTATTCTCTTGGTTACAGCTGAGGTCTATGTCCTCTCGTTAAGGCAAAAAGCATCAACGTTCAGCACAATGCGATTACTAGTCAACAAACTTTTGCGCCTTCGAATAACATACATACAGGTGCTCTCACTATTCTTGCGATAAACAGGAAATTGAACCTCCTGTTGAAATTTTATACTCTGAACGTTTCGAAGTTTTCATGATAGACCATTCAAAACCATAGGGCTTAATATTCTTTCCTACAACTTTTAAATAATTTAGTATTCATTAGCCACAATACATTTTTTGGGGTGGGAAAATAACACCGATGAACAAAGCTAAATGAATAAATGAAACGATAGCTCCACTTTCGTAAGGAAAGGCAGCACATTACAGGTAAAAAGTGGCCGGGAACCAGAATATAACATCACATCACTTCTGTAGTTCTTGGTTTGAAGATATGCATGGTATGCACGAATTCGCGCAATGATTGCCGGAGTAATAATTCTTTGAATTATGACTAAATTCTGAATTATTACTAATATCTTAAAGGAGGTACCAGTGTAAAGTTTAGTTGCACAAAAGCTCACCAAGCTCAATGAGGCACTGTTTGGACAGCTGCAGGTGGACCTTCACTCAGTTAACCGGGCCTAGTTGGAAATCTTGAACAGCAGGAAGTGCCTGGAGCGAGAGTACAGTGCCATTAACTCCTCTACAAGTTTTACAACTGTAATAAAACAATGTTTAACCTTTGGATATGATTTTTAACGCTTTTGTCTCTGTTTACGCGTAGAAAATGACCGTGGAGGGCTGCGTGCGAAACCTTCTTGACATATATATTGTGTATAAATACATGAAACTATAGAACTCCTAGGGCTTGTACTACGATCGCCAGATAACCTGTTAGTCACGCACACTGCAGTTTATCCACTTGAAAGATAAATGTTTTCTCCTGTACTGCCAACAGATTTTAACTAGCGCATTAGAATCTGCAAGATCTGGTATTATTTTTATTGAGTTGGCCACAATTCACACCAAATATAGTAACTCTGGGCTTGTAACCTAGGTACATCGCTCGTTTGTTTCCTTCCACCTCTTCCGTATTAGATTTCAACAGAGCTTTTCTGAATGTGTTATTAAGCACTGAAGCACTTTAGCATTCCAATTATTCATAAGAAAATTACCGAAGTGTATTCATTAAAACATGTTTGTGAATATGTAAAAAGCTTAAATTCAGAATTCCAGTCATTAAAATAAAAGGAACATGAGTGTTTCCTTCAGTCACTGAAATAATACTCTCATTTCATGAGAAAAATACTACAATTAATTTTCAGTTGCAAACATACTGTGTTGTAAATTGTAATGAAGCATAAGATACAGAAATGAAAAAACCAACCTCTGTTCCGCGCAATGAATAGTTCCAATGAGTCATGTACTATTTCACGCCGCTGCATGCTATAGCTTCCACATAATCGCGAGGATGATATTTTTGACAATCAAAGATAAATCAAAGATAAATAATGGGGATAATGGCATTTTATGTACGTGCATAAAATGGAAAGCATTGACTGAAATAAAAAATATGTACAAAGGCAAACGAACCCAAAATGTTCAATTTCTTTAAGCACGAAATTGACGCCACTGGTTTTAAGAATTCAGCTTACCCACTAGTTCGAGGTTAGCTTATAATAATAACATCGTTCCGCTGTAGTTGAAACACCGCCACATTATATGCTCTGTTTAGTTCAGTATTCCCCTAAATTAAGTAATCAGTAGTGCAGCTGCAGATCGATTTTAAGTAGTTTTATAATATTTCGTACATAGTTGGACATGAAAGGGGAATGAAAGACACGCAAATCTTCGAAGTGGGTAATCTGCTACTTAGGTATTTTGGCTTCTACTGCTATTGAGTTAGATTGCATGCTCTCCACGGAAGCATAAAAGTTGTGCATTTACTTTCTTAAAAGAAGTACATAAAAAGAACTTTTTCTAGAGCTTAAAGGTTACAAATTAAAATAAAGCGAATTAAGTACCCCGAGAAACTTAGCTTCTTTGCTTCCTTGGTACATCCCTGAAGAGTGTGAATGGCATGACCAGTTTCCTGCATGCTGTGTTTTCAGGTTGTTTAGTAGGATTGATAAAAAAGGAACAACTTTTGTTTTCACAGCAAACATTTTGGAAAAGGAGAAACATATCAGTTATATGTCAGAAAAGCACTATATTTCGGCATATCTGAGTTCGTCTTGAAGCACTCCCGAGTTATCTGATTCAAAGAACGTTTAATGTGGATTCGGTCATGTTACCATCTTAGAACAGTGACCCCGTGGTTCGAGTCCTAGCTATGGCATCTAGTTTTTCAAGTCATACCCCACATGATAAAGTATCCATATTCTATACACTATTTTCCTCTCGTTTTCACCATCAAATTATACTGAGCTTACATGTTTTCAGAGTAACTGCTGCAGCGTGGCGGCTCGTTCCATTTCTATTAAAAAAATCTACTTTAAGCATTAGGAAAGGCTTAATCGCTCTTAGGTGGATGGGAGGTGGATGTCTGATTTGCAATTGTCTTATTGCTTGCAAAAAATTCTTTGTATATGGTTTCATATAGAAGGCTAAACAAGCTTCAGATTGGTGCTGTTATAAAGCAGAGACATCTGTAAAAACCTTGTTCTATTTAACATAATTAACATTTACTTAACTTCAAGAACTACATGTATTTCCATTTTCCTATTTAGATGTAATCTTATTAAAGTTTAAAAAACAGAAATATTTGTAAGAAATATGAAAAATGATCGTATTATCAGCAACAAAAGTTAGTGACTGATTTCGCATATTGCAACCTTAGAAGAATTTCTTTCCACGAAGTCCTGGAAGTACGTATAGCCAAAATATTTGATCTGGCATGCTTTATGTATTACAAACTCACTCACACACATACACACACGTATGTATATATATGTGGTATTATATATATATAAACTATAGTATTCATACAAAAGTGAACATTCTATGCACGTTCTGCTTTCAAATTCAGCAGTACATTTTGACAACATGAGGAATAGTGTTTAATTGAAGGCTTGGAGAGCTAAATTTAGAAGTCTCTTAGCGAATTTTTGAGAAAGAAAAAGAAGGAATAGCAAAATTTCAAATGTTCAGTGAGTACGGTAGCTTCATTTATTAGTTCTTCCTTGCGCGCGCGCGCGCGTGTGTGTGTGTGTGAGTGTGTGTGTTTTGCGATCACATTTATTTCTAAGGCACTGCAAGCGATGATTGGGGTGGTTGATTAACGATGTCCAAGATGAATCCTTTGCTCGAAAGTTACATATTTGGAAAGAATCTTTCCGAGCGAGTGGAATCTCGGAGAAAATCTATTCAAATAATCTGACTCTACCTGTAACTGAGTGAACGAATGGAAGTTGCCAGAATTTTTTTTACAAAAAGAGTGAGACAAGTCCCTTTAAGAATGGGATTAAATTCAATTAAGAATACTATGTCCCTATCTTGGTTGCCTAATTTACACATGGGATGTACACAATCTTACGTTCTTGTATGTGTATTTCCTATGACACCAGTGTCACATTTTGTAAAATCAGCTGTATCAAAAGCCCTTTATATTGCATATACTGCTAACAAGCAGTACAAAGCTCGAGATTTACTTCGCACGTTAGAACTGTGAAATATAAAAGTTTTAGTTGCAATCAATGCATACGGAGAACATTTGAGAACCCTACTTTAAATCATCGTGTAACAAATGAAAATAGTGTCAAGAAACACTAATGTTGTAACGCTTTCTTGTTACTTTCTCTACTACGTATAGTAAATAGGGGAAGTACCTATTGCATTCCACCCAAAAATTCGATACCGTTTTGAGGCCTGCGGAATCCAAAAAAGTATTTTTGGAAACATGTCCGTGTGTGTGTCTGGCTGTTTGTGAACAGCATAACGCAGAAGCGAACAGTCGGATAAACACCAAACTTGGTATTTAGGTTCAGTATCTTCCAGAGATGCGACACGAAGGTTTTCAAGAAAATCCCCCAAACCATATTACCCTTTACATGGAACATTTTTCGAAAATTTTAATTTTCTCAAAAATGGCTCTAACGCTTTTGATTAAAATATCATATATTTAAGATACTTTAATGACAAATAAAATGTATATCTTGAATTTTCTGGGAATGTCTCCAAAAGTATTCTTCACTGTGAACGACTTTTGCGTAACTAGTAAACCATAAGAGATAGACGAAGTTTTACTACACAAAAAATGTAGATCGCGTTATAATACACAATTTATGGCATATAATTTTTTGGGTGAACCATTTTCGAGATATTTCTTGTTATTTCCTTAAATTTTCCAATACTTATACTTTTTCTCAAATGGGAATTCGTTATTCATTTTTTTGTCCTGGTAATGCAAAAACAATGGAATACTCCACATAGCAACCAGCTATTTGACTATCGCTTAAAGCCTACCAATTCCCCTTGCATCTACAAGAAAATTAGCAATAAGATCAACATCTCGATATCTCGATTAACATGAAGCATATAAGCGTTTGTAAAAATAATTTGTACAAGAGTAGAGCAAGTTATATGAGTGCAACACATCAGATTTTTTACTTTCTCAACTACATATAGTAAGATTGTATTCCAACCAAAAATTCGATACCGAGATTTCACCGGAAATACATGCTTTGAGACCCCCTGAATCCAAAGAAAGCATTTTTGGACACATGTCCGTGTGTGTGTCTGTGTGTCTGTGAACAGCATAACTCAGTAACGAACAGTCGGATAAACACCAAACTTGGTATTTAGGTTCAGTATCTTCCAGAGATGCGACACGAAGGTTTTCAAGAAAATCCCCCCACCACAGATTACCCTTTACATGGAACATTTTTCTAAAGTTTTAATTTTCTCAAAAACGGCTATAACGATTTTGATTAAAATATCATATGTTAAGATATTTTCATGACCAATGAACTGTATATCTCGAATTTTCTGGGAATGTCTCCAAAGTATTCTTCATTGTGAACGACTTTTCCATAACTGATAAACCATAAGAGAGAGACAAAATTTTACTACACAAAAAATGTAGATCGCGTTAAAATACACAACTTTTGTCATATAATTTTTTTTGAGTGAATCATTTTCGAGATATTGCTTGTTGTTTCTTTAAATTTTGCAATACTTATACTTTTTCTCAAATTCGTTATTCATTTTTTTGTCCTGGTAATGCAAAGAGAATGGAATACTCCACATAGCAACCAGCTCTTAAAATATTTGCCTATAGCTTAAAGCCTAGCAATTCCCCTTGCATCTACAAGAAAATTAGCAATAAGATTAACATCTCAATATCTCGATTAACATGAAGCATATGGGGAATAAGCGTTTGTAAAAATAGTTTGTACAAGAATTGTACAAAAGTCATGTGAGTGTAACACATCAGATTTTTTATATGCTTTTAGACTCATTTTTGCATGTTGTTAGTGTGTTTTAAATTGTCTTCATTTCTGTTAATGGGTTCCGATCTATTTATTAACAATATTTTGAAGCTAAAATGAGATTTCTCTGCACATGGAAGATATTATAATCAGGATTAGGATGTTTAGGTGAGCACCTTTTTCCTTAGGGAAGTTAAAGCTGTGCGGAAAGATATCACAGTGTGAAATTTTGTTTCTAGTTGCGAAAAGAGGCATTTTTTCTCGCACCTTTTTCCCTTTTTTAGGACCTTTACCCCTTTTTGGCACCTTTATTGCATTTTATCCCAAACATGCTCATAATCCCCCTTTTCCCCCTTTTTACTTTTAAGCTTCATTCCAATTTATTCTTTAACTTTCAATTAACGTCTCCTCAGCTTGCTGTGTACGTGCGAATAGTAAGTCTACCTCTTTCAGTAAATGCCCCGCGGGAATTGAAAGCACACCCGCAACAATGGAAAATAATTCTGTGTTCGACGAAAACCTCTTTCTCTTGCTTTACCGCTATAAAGTAGCCCGCAATAATGCAATTGACAATGAGTGATTCTATCCCACCAGAATCAGTAGCCTGCTGTTCGTGAATGTGAGTTTGTTACTGTGAGAGACGTCATCTGTTTGCGTAGAGGCGAAGGCTGGGCACGCAGAAACGACAGTAACCTCACCTGTGCAATTCCGAGAATTATTAAGTCTGGGTTCTGCTCGAAACTACTAGAAATCGCTGAGACTGAAGTTCCAGCATGAATGAGAACATTCTGGTAATTGTCGCAATGTTATAAGAGAATGTGGACAGCGAATGGGCGCAAGACTGAGTTGTGTAACAGTCGCATGTGTTAGCAAGTGAACTAGTGTTAGCTCTCCAAACGAGTGTATTAGTATTAGATTTTACAATGCCAAAGGTATCCACCGCTCGATTTATTGTTCTGGCTGAGGAATTCAAACAAGATTTCATAGACACTGATGGAACTGTTATGCGATGTACTATTTGTGATTCAGGAATTTTGTTAAATGAAAAACACCAGCGAGATCGCATCAAACAACACATTTCCAGCTTTAGCATCAAATGAACAAGATTCTTCAAGCAAACAAATCACGGCAAACTCTATTACGAAATGCGTTTCAGCAGAGTTCTTCAAAAAGCCAAACTTTGAAGGAATTAAACATTGATTTGTGTGCAGCTCTTACACAGGTAGGAATTCCACTCAATAAGGTGAACCATCCAGCCTTCAAGGGATTTCTTAAAAATACACAACGATGTCAATGCCCGATGAGACTACTTTAAGAAAAACTCTGATGTGTTACACTCACATGACTTTCTCTACTCTTGTACAAATTATTTTTACAAACGCTTATTCTCCATATGCTTCATATTAACAGAGATACCGAGATGTCAATCTTATTGCTATTTTCTTGTAGATACAAGGGGAATTGGTAGGTTTTAAGCTATAGTAAAATATTTTAAGAGCTGGTTGCTATGTGGAGTATTCCTTCTCTTTGCATTACCAGGACAAGAAAAAATAACGACTTTGAGAAAAAGTATAAGTATTTGAAAATTTAAGAGAATAACAAGCAATATCTCGAAAATGGTTCATTCAACAAAAAAATGTATACGACATAAATTGTGTATTTTAACGCGATCTACATTTTTTGTGTAGTAAAATTTTGTCTTATCTCTTATGGTTTACCAGTTAAGCAAAAGGCGTTCACAATGAAGAATACTTTTGGAGACATTCCCAGGAAATTAGAGATATACATTTCATTTGTAATGAAAATACCTTAAACATATGATATTTTAATCAAAATAGTTAGTCATTTTTGAGAATATTAAAACATTCGAAAAATGTTCCATGTAAAGGGTAATCTTGGGTGGGGGGAATTTGAAAACCTTCGTGTCGCATCTCTGGAAGATACTGAACCTAAATACCAAGTTTGGCGTTTATCCGACTGTTCGTTTCTGAGTTATGCTGTTCACACACACACACACACACACACACACACACACACACACACACACACAGACACACACACAGACACACACACAGACAGACAGACAGACACACACACGGACATGTTTCCAAAAATGCTTTTTTGGATTCAGGGCGTCTCAAAGCATGTATTTCCGGTGAAATCTCGGTATCGAATTTTTGGGTGGAATACAATACTTCCCCTACTTACTATACGTAGTAGAGAAAGTAAAAACTACATGGAGCCTGTTTACTAAGAAATCATAGAAAGAATCAAGGAGAAAGTGTCTGATTGCGATGTGGGAATCGTTGTGGATGAAACCAAAGACTCAATGGAACGGTATATTTTGAACATTTTAGTTTATCCCTTAGCAGGGAAAGCCCATGTTGTTAAAAATCTACGAGCTGCAGAAAGCCATGCCAGTACAGTAATGCAATCCATTATGGACTTCTGCCAAAAACTCTGGCCTACTGGTATCGAGTTTGAAAAGCTTCTTCTTGTGGTTACGGACCAGGCTTCATACATGATTTCAGCTGTTAACCAATTGAAACCTTTATTTTTGTGAATCCATAAGGAACGAATACGACATCGCAAATCAATTCATCTCTGCCCTGAAGAAGATTCTACTGAAAGCTCCGAGCCATGCTGTTTACTACAGGGAAATCACTGGCCTGCACCTTCCAAATTTCCCGGTCATTACTCGCTGGGGATCTTGGATTGAGGGTGCTGCTATGGTGTGTGAGAATTTTGACAAAATTAAAGAGTTTGTGCTTTCTTTGGATCCATCCGACGAAGGTGAATACCTAAGGCACAGCAACTTCTGTTACCGGAGAAAATACATAATTTGCTGACAGAACTATATTGTGTCCATAGTTACAAGTACTTGCCTGCAGCTATTAAACGATTGGAAGAACAAGCTCTGGAAAAGGAAAAACAATGGGATATTTTTACTTCCGCGAGGGAGCAGTTAGATGGCTTTGCCAAAGACAAACTTGAATCTAGTCTTCAGAAGAATCCAGGCATTGAGGAATTCGCCACATCTGTAGAGTTGCTATTCCGGGTGAATACAAGGTTTGCTTCACTGGTTTCTGTGGGTGTTGAAAGAAACTTTGGCATCTACAAAGACATTCTATCTCCTAATAGAAACAGACTTACTTTTAAAAATGTGGAGATGCTTAATGTCTTGAAGTAGAACAGCTTCATGTTTTTTCCTTCCTTTGATGAGTGATAATTTGATGTACTTGTTTGTAGTTCAATAAATTAGAATAGAGGAAAGAGAAATCGTTAAATTAGTTAAGGGAATACACAACTGAAATTAACCAAAAATCTCAAAAAATCTAAATAAAAAAAAGTTCCCAAAAATTCTCCATTGCTTGTAGTTTTAGAATCCACTTTTAGTTTTGACCTAGCAAACGCTTCAGGGTCGTTACGAGACTTTTTAAATACCCTTGCGCATTTGGTTGCTAGCTGTTTATATTTTTAAAACTTCATTTTAAGGCATTTCTTAGTTTTAGCATTTCTGCATATTCAAAATGTTCCACACGATGTAGTTTTCATTCATTCATATTGACATTTTATGCTTATTTCAAAAACCCAAACAAATAAAACTGTCATATAATTTTTCTGTGTAATGAATAGTTTTTGCGCTACTAATTTTTGAAGCTAGCAATGAATACAAAAAAAGAGAAAAATGCAAATACAAAACTGCCAAACTTTTTTTTCTCTTAAACTAAGAATGGTAGAAAAAATTATATGACAGATTTGTAGTTCCTTGACATAGAAGCAACATAAGATAGTTTTTTTAAAAAATGCATCATTTGTTGCATTTTGCATATACCCATAATTTTATATTTTGAAAATGAATAACTTGAAAACTAATTAAGTGTTTGAATTGAAATTCACGAAAACAATTATATCTAAAGAAGACTGACATGTGGTTAAAATTTCAGCCCAATTGAATGGATAGTTTAGAAAATAGCAATTTCAGTTGTGCATCCCCTTAAATAAAGCAGCACCTTATTGTTCCTTTTTCACCTTATTTGAGCACCTTTTCCCTTCCTTTTTTCATCTGAAATTTGCAACTAAAAATCCTAACCCTGATTATAATATACATATTGTATTACGCCTCTAGTTCACATTAGCAAATAGCTCTACTGAATATTGATATAGCTCCTTTTGGCATTTTGCGAATACAGAGTGGGACAAATACGAGCCGTATTTCAAAACTAAGGTCTGGTTAAACAATATTTAACGAATGGTAGGCGTGGATGACGTTTCACACCTGCAGCGCTGTCTAGCAACTACTTAGGAACCTACCGAAGCGTTGGTGTGACACAGTAGGCGTTTGCCAGTCGGTGAGAGCAGATCGTAATGGCCGCAACAATCGTAGATCCCGCCAGTTGTGAAGTACGTGGTGTGATTAGATTTTTGCTGGCAAAGAATCGTCGGCTGCGGACATCCATCGTGATTTATGCGTGTATGGACCGGACTTAATCAGTGACAAACACGTTCGACACTGGTGTCGAGAATTTCGAAATGGCCGCACAAATGTGCACGATGAACAGCGGAGTGGTAGGCCCAGTATTCGGACCGACGACATCTTTGAGCAAGTGAACCAAAAACTCCGAAATGATCGGCGTTTGGCGATTAGTGGTCTGGCTGATGAATTCCCAAATGTTGCTCGAACCTCACTTTACAGGATTGTCACTGAACAGCTTAGATATCGGAAACTTTGTGCGAGGTGGGTGCCAAAACTGCTCACCGGTCAGCACAAAGAGCAACGAATGCGTAGTGCACGACAGTTTTTGGAGCGCTATAGACAAGTTGGAGATGGTTTGTTTTCTCACATTGTTACGGGCGACGAGGCATGGAGTGCGTAAACCAACGCAGAATCAAAACAACAGTCAATGATTGTCGCCGTTCCGGTTCACCCAAACCAAAAAAAGATAAGCAATAGCCGTACACGAATCGTAAAGTGATGGTTACCGTGTTTTTGGACGAAAAGGGTGTCCTTTTGATTGATTTCATGGACCGTGGATCATCAATTACAGATGACGTGTACTGTGCAACGCTTACCAAACTGAGACGTGCAATCCAAAATCGACGCCGCGGGAAACTGTCGTCTGTCATCATCCTGCTGTACGACAACGTCCGCCCGCACACCGCTGCCAAAACTAAAGAGGATATTCAAGAGCTTCGTTGGGAACTTCTTGACTACCCTCGAACAGACCCGATCTGGCATTAAGCGATTATTTCCTCTTCTTCGTTTTGAAACGGTGGCTGGGTTGACAACGATTTCAAACCGATGATGAATCAAGAAGAGCGTTACCAACTGGTTTAAGTCCCAGGCGGCAGACTTTATGTCGAGGGGTTAAAGAAGCCGATGCAGCGTTACAGCAAGTGTATAGATGCGAACGACGATTATGTGGAAAAGTAAAGCATATATGTAGCTGTCAATAAAAACCTTGTCTCATGAGCGATGTTGTTATTATGGCCAAAACGGAGCTTAGTCTCGTACATCGTGTACCGCGCACTGCATTATGCTATTAACGTCCAGCAGCTCTCATGCACCAGCATATATAAATGGGATAAACCATAGATAAAATAGGGGAAGTATCGATATACATTCTGGACTTGGTTCCTACAAAACCTATACTGTTTCTGGTTCAGTCCTGTATTAGCAGTATTCTAAAAAGCATAGAGGATGTTAGGCGCATTATGTCCAGGCCACAGCATTGGAGCAACGTGCTCTATACAAGTATAACTTTTAAGTGCGAAAACGCACTATCCAAAAACATTTTTTTAAAAGTGCATTCAGTAGTGCATTTCCAGTGCTGATATTCTTAATAATATGAATAAGTAATTATTTGGGGCCTATATGAGCTCAAGCCTTGTTCAACACCGAGTTACACGCTACCACTCGTAAGCGAATCATGCTGAACCGTCAACGATATAAGCATGGCTTCCTGTTTTTCTTTAGAAATATTAAAGCATTTAATATTTTCGTCCTTTAATTCAAACAACAAAACACAAAAGCTTCTGCTACAAAAATACGTTTACTTCTTTCGCTTCCGAAAGTAAAAGATCATTCTTCAGCCTTTTGTACAAATTTTATTGTTACTTTTCGTGTGATAACTCTATAGCAATGTTTGGGCACACAGTTAAATACAGTTATTGCAATAGCAATGAAAACATTTGCTTCATTCTCAATTTAAACTTTCATTAAGGCCTTCCTAAAAATGTAGGAACGTAGGTAGCTACAGTAACTTCTGATAGACGATATCATTTGGATTCTTTGTTTCAATCTTCATGAGGATTCCACTTGGAAAGAAGGTACCAGTTTCAAATCTGAACCGCTGCCACCGTAACATCAGAATTATGGAATTTTTGTACCCTTAAGGAGACACTACACCAATAATAATAAATTATATAATAAGATTTTTGTCTTATACACACATTGCTCACTCTTCGGTAACATTTTAAATGTATTTGCTAAATATGGAATGAAAATTAGATATACAATTACATCGAAGGGAGCACCTGATGAACATAATATAAGTTTGCTCTCATTAAATAATGTTGAATAGACGAAAATAACTATTTAAATCACAGCGAACTGTGTTTTGTATTGCAAGCGTTTATTTACTATGCTTGATAACTCAAAACTACACTGATTGTTTGAATGCCATCGAGAAGAATAAACGTAAACGTCAAAGATATATTTTGTTATATCTATTGCCCGATCTAACCTCTGAGCAAAAGATGAAAAGACCCCATTACCACTACATGAGTTGCAACAAATAACACCAATAATCTTGGCCAGGGTCCATGGAATCCACAGAGAAGTAAAACGGACATTTGTGATTTGGACATTTAAACCTTCTTCTGTATGCAATGAGATGTCACACCGGAAGCATTTTTATAGTGCAGTAGTCTTGTGCAATATATTTGAATTTTGGGTAACACCCTACCAGTAACAAATGTATTTTAAGAACTAAACCTATCAGCTTGCTTAATGCACGGTAAGGCATGCATCTCAGCATTGCGTCCTCTTGTAGTTCGAACATAGCGACGCCTTAGACGATTGAAAAATTTGTTCAAATTAAGCAAGTATCCTTGAAAAGGCACCCAATGAAAAATAGCACGAACATCGCCAAAGAATAGATTACCACAAAGAAAAGGGGAAAATCGCATATGTGTTATGTATACAAATGCTAATATTTCGAAGATTAATGAGGATGATATGACTAACAAATCTATCTAAAAGTGCACATATCTATGTTTGATAGTTGTCAAGGTGTGCATAATCATATTACGCGTCTGACATTGGTAAGATGCTACATTACTAAGCAATTTCTGCGATCGTTTTAGCTATCCTTACTCCTGCAGCGTGCAGGATAATACGACCGACAGAGGTACGTGTATTCTCGCACTTTTTATGCTGCAGACATTCACAGCACATTAGTTCCTGAATAATTAATGTGACTCATTTATACCCTAACTAGCAGTAATAGAAATGATAAATGGATGTATCGCATTGATTTTTCGTTAATGAATATCAAAATAGTTGTATTTGTTTTCCTTCAACCCTCGCAAGCTAAAGTTTCATTTTCTCAATGCATGGCCAGAGTAGGAGCAACAATTAAGTTTCTGTGTGGATGGATGTTGAAGCAATACGCTGAAGCAATAAGGATAATAATATATAAAGTCTATTTGCGCATCACCTAAATAAATGTAGAAACATGTAACATATTTTTATAAGACTGAGAGTAGGTATACGCCGGGAAGTAAACATACCGTTAGGGGACTGGAATACCGGCCGCACATTTCTTTTGTCTAAGGGCACCGTCTGACTGACTTGGGGAAACAAGGCGGTCAGAAAGTTAGGGTTAAAAACCTTAAGGAATGCGGAGCGAAGGCTAAAGACAAGCACGTGTAATCTGGAATCCGACGCGAGCAGACGTGCACAACACACGGGCTATCATGTGGCTATAACTTGATTAGCGATAGTGTAGTTAAATATATTTGTGTGACCGAATGTTAAATATATTTGTGTGGACAGATCGATTGCAGGAATGGTTTTGAGGAGGACAGAATAAAACGTATTAAATAATATAAATGTCATCGGTTAACACGACCCGAGATTAAGAGAACCCTATATATATATATATATATATATATATATATATCCATTCTCTTCCGATATTTACCGACCTCCTTTCTTTCCCCCTGCAAAACCGATACTGTACAAATATAACACCCAACGAAGTCCGTCCCAATATGGCACCCAACGTGTCAGGTTCCGATGACAACGATCGAGTGACAGGGAGCATCGAACCCCAGGTGCCGATCGCCGGAAGAAATCCCCAGCATCCAGGTCAACGCAGCACAGATCAACCCAGCATCCAGATCAACCCACCACAGGTCAAAACGGTGCAAGTCAAGGGAGCACAGGCAACGCAGCAAAACTAAGCTACACATATTCTTCTGTAGTTTTCCCGAAATAAATACCTGCACGTAACAATTGAATAATAATATCACTAATTAATGTTATTTAGAAATAAAAAGGTTTTAAAAGAGCTTCTAAGTGCTAAAGAGATGTAGAAAAAGATAATTGAAACCGAAAACTTGCACGCAGGGCAGGTAGAAAATAGATAATTATGCAGTAGGGAAACAAATATTCCGGGAAATATCTAGACAATAGAGCTTAACGCTATGACCGAAAACAACCTTGTTTTAGTTACACAGCAAATGTTCGTCAATTTAAGTGAAAGTTTACAAAATCAGAACAAAGAATTGCAAAACAAAAATAAAGCATTAACAGAAAAGCTAGATGAAAGTTTACAAAATCAAAATAAAGAATTGCAAAATCAAAATAAAGCATTAGAAGAGAGATTAAACAGAAATTTGCAAAGTCAAAATGAGGTTATGGAAGAAAAATTAGGAAATACATTAGAGCAGATGATATGAGCCAGGTTTGAGGTACAGCAAAGAGAGATTAGGGGTAAATTAGAGGAAATTAGATGTTATCAGAATCTATGCAGGAAGATGTTTTGTTAATTAGAGCTGAGGTAAAAGATTCACAGAATGAGGTTGAGAAACGCAAAGGGCAAGTACATTATATCACAAACAACATACAATTTCATAGACATTAATGCCTAAACAACGTTTATCTCGTCTATCTATTAAGTTGTAAATTATGTACATATTCAAGATATCTGTTCCATGTTTGAAATGATTGTAAATAATTATTTTCATTGTAAGTTATCAGTGCTATAATTTTACTTAATCAGTCGTCACTGGGGTTATCTTAACTGTCATCGTTTTAGTAGTGTTTTTAATATCTGCATAGTAATTTCAAAGATGTTGTATATATATATATATATATATATATTGTACTTAAATGCTATTAATTTACATCCTCAAAATAGATCCGACACACAAAGTACATATACTCTGAGTTACATTTGGGTATAGTAATAATGATACTTAAGCAAAATTTAGATATGGGAACTTCCGAGAAAATCCTTCTCGTTTTCTTCGAAGCGACAGCGATTCCCTCGTGGGGGCATATTGAAGCGATACGTTGAAGCAATAAGGATAATAATATATAAAGTCTATTTGTGCATCCCTTAATAAATGTAGAAACATGTAACATATTTTTATAAGACTGCACAGAGTAGTTCTTTTGTCTGAGGGCACACTCTGACTGACTTGAGGAAACAAGGCAGTCAGAAAGTTAGGGTTAAAAATCTTAAGGAATGCGGAGCAAAGGCTAAAGACAAGCACGTGTAATCTGGAATCCGACGCGAGCAGATGTGGACAACACCATGGGCTATCATGTGGCTATAACTTGATTGGCGATGGTGTAGTTAAATATATTTGTGTGGCCGGATGTTAAATATATTTGTGTGAACGGATCGATTGCGGGAATGGTTTTAGGGAGGACAGAATAAAACGTATAAAATAATATAAATGTCATCGGTTAACACGACTCGAGATTAAGAGAACCCACACAAATATATTTAACATGTATATATATATATATATATATATATATATATATATATATATATATATATATATCCATGCTCTTCCGATATTTCACCGACCTCCTTTCTTTCCCCCCTGCAAAACTGATACCGAACAACTGATACCCAACAAATTCCGTCCCATTGTAGATAAAAGAGGGAGGGGTTGTGTTTACCAATAGTAAGAAAACGGTTACAGAAATGATTAGGACAGAAAGCAAGTAATTATTCAGTAACAGATACAGAGCAACGCGTATAATAACTATGGATACCATAGTCCCTAGAAACTACTCCTCATTCGAACTCGTCAACCAAAATCCATTATGTAGTATTGTACTGTTTCTCAAGAATGCGTGGCACTTTCATTCCATTATGCTCAGGACCAGGTCCTGCATGCAGCATGTAATCTAATTAATGTTTATAGCGTGCTTTGCAGCCCATCTGCCTCTTGCTTCCAATTAATACCATTAATCTGGTCATGAAAGGAAATATGTGTATATGATATTCCGTCAGCAAATAAGTAGGAAACCATGTCACGTGGATAATTTTTTCCCGAGGTAGTTATTTTAATAATTATTAAAGTAAAATAATTGTGCAAAATTTATCTTGCGATGATGAGTCACCGCTTTCATCTAATGTTACAGAATAACAGATAATTCCTTGTAGCAGATATAGATTAGTCGTTGCTGCTAACAATATCAGCTGACTGCAAACTAAAGCGTTAATATTTTAGTCGTTACACGCAAATCAATTACGATAATCATATCCAAGCATAGGAATTTCTAAGCAGTAAAGTCAGAACGGAAGGAAATAAGATTGAGCTGTTGGACTGTAGGCAGGGACGTCGCAGGTAACAAACATCAACCCCCTTCCCTCGTACAGGTCGATTTTTTTCAGAAGGTAGTCTCGGTGGGGAGAACGGCTGGCAGTATTCCCCTGACGTGGAACGTCGTCCTCCGTGGTGTAGTGGTTACCATGCTAGCCTCTAGGTCTCGAGGTCACGGGTTCAAAACCGGCGGAGGGCGATGGATTTTTTTTCGGGCGTAAAATTCTTAGCATGGCTTCCTTCGGAAGGAAAGTAAAGCTGGTGGTCCCGTGTCGTAGATTTACGGCACGTAAAAGAACCTCGTGCTAGATAAAGAGGCCTCTGAGCAAAATTATCGGTCTTTCACGCCCAATATAGAATGGGATGCTAAGGACGACAGCAGTTAAAGAGCGTTCATAAATAAAACTCAATTTAATTATTTTCCTTGCGTGGAACAACGCTCACTCGGAACGCGCGGTGATGTCATCTTATTCCACGTTGTATACGCGCCTGCAGCTCTGTTACTACTGACGCAACACCCCTCCCAGAAGATAAATGGACTTATCCAACTACTGCGCATACAGATAAGCGCGTCAGGACGAAAAAATCAGTCTGTACAGTTTTTTGGCATTTGCAGACAGCACTCAGACCTGTTTTTAATGTGCGTATCAATGACTCTTGCGGCTGTTGTTTACGTTCGTTGTAGGATAATGGTCTGAGTGTAGATAACTTGACGTCAACTGCTTAAGAATTCCTGTGCCTGGTTATAACAGTTACACAAAAAGAACGATTTGTCACACAGCTTATACACGAGTTTTAACGGTGGAGGGATGAAGCTATTTTAAGAGTTTTACTTTCACCATAGAAGTAGCAGTCCACCTCAGAAGCTATGGCAATAATGTCTCTAGATCATGTTCTTTTTCCTCCTTTCTTTTCATCACGCTTTCTTGTTGCGATATGATAGGCACGAATAAAGTACTGCTTTAAGATGGCCCATCTTTTTATCTACTCAGATTTATGATAAGCTGTTGTTATCGCATGAATCAAAATGACTTTAACTGTGGTTGTTCAGCAGGCCCGGTCCCTTTGCTGTGTCATTTACAACGTGGCCGACACCCGCTGGCAGAGCCCGACACGATTACACGGACACTAACCGGTGAGTAATGTGACTCTGATGCGATCTCTTTTCGTGTGCCTGCTTCAAGGGAGCAACGACAATAAAACCTCTGAAAGAAATATTGTCTAAAAGCGTTTCGAGTATCCTGTCAATATTTACTGAGTAACCTTCTATATTTTTTGTTTATACCTCTAAAATGACTTTGCCAAATGTCCTGTATGAATGAGAATGTAAAATATTTCCTACGAAAACCTGTCGAGAATCTGAAATAGACTTCCACATACATAAGGAATAGCTGGACACTTGCATGTTTTAGAAATAAACTACAGATACACGCCTTAAACAATTCGCTAGGAGTTAATGAGGTACTGTTTTCTGCGTAGATAAGTCTTCAGCTTTAAGATTCGTTATAAAATATTTATTTTTACGTATGTATTAAAACGTCTAACATGTTCATTAATTACAGTTTTTTCTTCCAGGTAACTGTAAATTGTATATCGCTTTTCTGTTGCCATGTTTACTCTAGCCATTACGTTACTTGAGTAATTATTTCTTTTCTATATAATACTTGTAATGATTTTCGTGATCTTTAGTGAGATGAAAGAGAAGATGTAAGGAGCTTAAGCTTGTCAGAGAGGACTAAATAAATATAAACGAGACTTCACTTCTTTGATTTATCAAACCAAAGTGCAACTACAAAACAAGTAAACTGATTATTTGCACAGATCACAGTTATTGATTTATATTTTTGCCAGCGGGTCGGGAATTTCGCACTCCTGCCCTCGCAAAATGTAGAAGCGTCTACATCATGAACATCTCTACCATAACATCGTCGTCATATGCTGACTTCTCTTTGATCCAACCATTTGGCAGTCACAAGAAGGTGGGTCAAAAAAATAAATGGGGGATGCTCAAGAAGTTTCTTTTTTTTCTGCAGATCGGTTAAATGTAAAATAGATTTTGTTGAGCTTATTAGTCGTCCTCCGTGGTGTAGTGGTTCCCATGCTAGCTTTTAGTTCCCGAGGTCGCGGATTCAAACCGAGGGATTTTTTTCTGGCGTAAAAATCTTTAGCATGGCTTCCTTCGGAAGAGAAGTAAAGCTGGTGGTCCCGTGTCGTAAATTTACGACACGCAAAAGAACCTCAAAACCGATAAAGAGGCCTATGAGCAAAATTACCGGTTATCCACGCCCAATATAGAGTGGACGCTAAGGACCACAGCAGTTGAAGAACGTCCATAAATAAAACTAAAAAAAAAAAAAATTTGCTTATTCTATTCTCCAACGTCATGAATGATCAATTTTCCAGGACTTACACCTAATGCGAAGGATATTTCAGTTAGGAAATAATGATTAACTTCAGTCAAGGTACGAAAAAGTCAAATTTATCTTTCTTGGTGGCGTTCGTTCTTGATAGTTGTTGGTGGCTTTCGTTTGCAGGAGTTTCTGTTTCTCAAATATATTATTTCAATTTTCCAAATTAATTGGTGACTTTATAAAATACCAGAAGTATTGTTTATTGTGATGTTGTGTAGTATTTAAAGTTTGAAGTTGGAAAATGTTGATTCACATCACAGATCAGAGATCTCTCGAAAGCGCTCCTACGGTAACAACTAGCGCATGTATGTGATGTGAATCAACTTTTTCCAACTTCAAACCTTAAATAATTGGTGACTCCCTTCACGCCTTTCCAACGATTCATCAGTTCGTTTGTTTTGAGTGAACGCACATTGCCTTATGTGACTCTAGCTCCCCTATCATGCTGTTTATTGCCGTGTTAGCAAGTAATCTGGCAAAAGCATGGAGTCCATACACGCACACTATTATTACCTCCGCCTTAAACCTGCTCGCATCGTTGCTGGCCATTAAAAATACATCACTAAAAATTTAAGATTTCTTCATCACCTTCTGTAAACGTGATCAAGCATCCTTCCCTTTCTTTAAACTTTAATTAGACTGAAGGTTCCTTTTGAAATGTATTTTATGTAATGTTTATTAGATTCTGTATTTAAAAATGTATTTCTTCCCGAACTTTTATATTTTACTGGTTTATCCAATATGTTAGCTGCTACGTTTGAACACGCGTGGTAATAGCAGCGTGTCTTTAAATAAAAGCATTTATATCATTAGTGATTATAAGTATTTTATTACTGTATTTAATCATAATAATAGATATCCCACTTTCCAAGTACTAATCAAGAAGCGCAAGGAACTTAACACATGTATTCATTGGATTCATGGATTATGGAAAGCTTTCAACACAGTAAACATAAACAAATTATTTAAATCTTAAAATTGATTGGAGTATTAGGTATGCTGTTATAAATTTACAACATTATTTTTACTTACTCTACCGTGTTAGGTAGACGAAGTATTGTATTCCACCCACAAGTTTCATTTCAACGTAAATACGCGTTTTGATGTCCTTAAATACAAAAATGTATGTTGTGTACGTGTGTATGTGGTGTGTATCTGAGGGTGAGAGAGAGAGAGAGAGAGAGAGAGAGAGTGAGAGTGAGAGTGAGAGTGTGTGTGCATCATAACGCAAAAACGAAATATTGGTATTTAAGTTCAGCACCTTCAAGGATGCGACACGAAGATTTTTCAAGAAAATTTCCTATCCCAAACTATCCTTTATATGAATAAATATTTCTAATCCTTTATTTTATATTTTTACTGTAACAGTTTTGATTAAAATTATATATATATATAAGATATTTATATGACAAATGTATATCTTGAATTTTCTGGGAATTAACCTGCGAAGACCTCTTCTTTCGGAAAGAATTTTGAATAACTGGAAATCTATAAGAGATAGACAAAAACTTGCCACACAAAAATGTGAATCTCTTTAAAACACACAAACTATTTCAAAGAACTTTTTTCTGTGGAATCAGTCGTATTCCAGAGATATCCATTTTCCTTGGTTCGAACTTTTCAGTACTTTGTCATTTTTAAAAATGCTGTCGTTATTCAATTGTCTTTTGCGATATCATGGAAAGTGTACGGAATTTAAGGCCAGTAAATAGCTGCCAGTTTTTAAACACTGTATTGTCGCTATTCCCTTTGCACCTATAACAATATACGCAAAGAAGTTATTTATGCAAACGTTTAGCTTTTGTAGAATAAGCTTTTGCAAGAATAGTTTGTAGACGCTACATAAAAATAAATGATTGTGAGTAGAGAAAGTCATCCGATTTTTTAAAAATAAGGTCCGATTGGCTATAGTTATGAAAAGTCATGCTTCCGTCGAAACGCGCATGCGCGCCGGATCTCGGCATGTCTCGCGCAAAAGTCGACATCATTGGCAGTTGTAATATCACTTTGTAAAACTTATATTTCGAAGCAATCTTTCTTGCTTTCGGCCTGCAGAGCATTTCACCATTGTGAAGTATGGTTTGTGATTTGAATTTTGATAGCAAGGAACTCCGCAACAGCGGACTTTCATCGACAAACGTGGGCTACTGTCGTCCAGAGTTGTGTTGCTGTACGACAATGCACGACCTCATTCTGCTGCTCAAACTATAGAAGGGAGAAATGAATCACCCACCATACAGCCCGGACCATGCGCCTAGCGATTACCACCTGTTCCACTACCTGAGGAGCATCTTGGCGGTCAGCGTTTTGACACCGACGAAGAAGTGAAAACAACGGGTAGAGCTCGGTTGTCTTCACAGGCAATTCTGTGACATGAGCATAAAAATAATAGAACACTAATTACGATAAGAATTTAAACGAACAAGAGAACTGTGTAGAAAAACACTCAAGGTGTAATGAGTGAAATAAAAATTTGACATTATCTTTATTGGTATTGTTTTATTTGAAAAGGATTTTACTTTTAAAATAATCCTCCTATAAGACATGCAGTTATAATAACATTTCAATGGCATTCCAATAGACAATAAACTAACGGTTGAAAATCTATAAATAGATTCGTCACGGATGCTGTCTATCGCCACTGATTTTTACTTTCTCTACTACGTATAGTAAGTAGGGGAAGTATTATGTTCCACCCAAAAATTCGATACTGAGATTTCACCGGAAATACATGTTTTGAGACACCCTGAATCCAAAAAAAGCATTTTTGGAAACATGTCCGTGTGTGTGTCTGTGTGTCTATGTGTGTGTCTGTCTGTGAACAGCATAACTCAGAAACGAACAATCGGATAAACACCAAACTTGGTATTTAGGTTCAGTATCTTCCAGAGATGCGACACGAAGGTTTTCAAGAAAATCCCCCCACCCAGAATACCCTTTACATGGAAGATTTTACGAAAATTTTAATTTTCTTAAAAATGGCTCTAACGATTTTGATTAAAATATCATATGTTTAAGATATTTTTATGACAAATGAAATGTATATCTTGAATTTCCTGGGAATGTCTCCAAAAGTATTCTTCATTGTGAACGACTTTTGCATAACTGGTAAACCATAAGAGATAGACAACATTTTACTATACAAAAAATGTAGATCGCGTCAAAATACACAATTTATGTCATATACATTTTTTTTGTTGAGTGAACCATTTTCGAGATATTACTTGTTATTCCCTTATGATCGGGTGCTGTTTGCTAGCTCTGAAGATAAACTGTAAAACATCACTACGCACCTTAAATAAAATTTCTGCTCACTATGATAAGAAAATATCACAGAAAAAAACTAAAATTTTGGCCTTGCGTGCCTATTCATAATAAAATGTATCTTAGTAGTGTACCACCCAAAAGAGCCAATTGCTTCTCTATCTTTAGCTGGCTAAAGTAACATATAAAACAAAATTATCAAATTTTTAAGCATTGTCTTATGCCAAATTTGTACCAAACAAGATCTGATTAAAGTTCTACAAAACTCGAGCCCGCCCTGTACTAGGTAGATGTGAAGCATGAACATCAGAGCACGAGACTGAATCATACAAATGGGCTTTGTGAGAACTGTGGATTAGATCAACTGGAAACAAGAAAATAATTTAAGTTTAAGAAGAGCGGATTATTACGAAATATATTCCGTCTTATTTGAAGCTTCATAGCAAAAATCCGGCAAACCATGTTAACAGAATTGATGGAAAAGAATCTCGAGACACATCCAGAACTATATCTCGTGGCAGAAGATACAGGACTGCCCAATCTTAAACGTATATAATCCTTGGAATAAATTTAATAATGTCAACTTTTGATTTTCAAATAAACCTACACAAGCTAAACATAGATATGTGTGATGCCTGTTTTTACTAACATGTATAGGTTTGGCGCCATAGCCAAAAAATCAGTGGTTAATCTACATTGCTTATGCAAGAAACAGTTTTCGAGAATTCTGGCTGTAATCGAAAGCTATGCATAAAACGCTATTTATAATATGAAAAACATTAATGTTGATGTATACAGCGTAGCTTACCAGAAATGCCATCCCCTGTTTTATTCACGAATCAGTATGAGGAAAGAAACTATATTGCAGACCTATAGCGTCGCACAATAATTGGGTAAATACCGCATCCTAACGTTGGAAACGCACAAGCAACTTTATCCTATGTTAAGAACAGGAAGGGCGTGCAATGTGTACGTTATGGACATTACCAATAATTCTACAGATAGGTATACGACGAGCCACGGTACAATAATCTATCGGGCGTTTTTATAAACGTATAAATGCGGACAAGGTAGTGACTTAAGGACAATGAACGAGGTCACAATAAGTCGCCCAAGTGCACGTTCACAAATGTTGCGGAATCGTATGGTGTTTTGTACAAAAATTTAGCACGGTAACGAGGTTAAGGTTGGATGAAAGCTTGAAGTAGGTTTTCGATTCATTCTTTTGAACTGCAGCTACATGCAGCGATTACAAGGACAAATACTTTGTAACTGCGAGTGATGTGAAGTGAGTAACAAAGCAAACACACACACCGCGCGCGCGCGTGCATGTGTGCATATCTTCGGGTACTAAAAGAAATACATACTGAAAAGGATTAAAGGTAGCATTTTGAAATAATATATTTCGAAAAATAAATATTATCAAGGGTTATTATAAATATAAATAGCTGACTATAAAAATCTTAATATTGTTCAACATTTTATGTATTTAACGACGGAGCAATTGAAGCTTGATACTTGGATTCCGTGGGCCCTTGACGAAAGTGCCAAGGAAATTGAGTTTTATTTATGGAAGCTCTTTAACTGCTGTGGTCCTTAGCTTCCCATTCTATATTGGGCGTGAAAGATCGGTAATTTTGCTCAGAGGCCTCTTTATCAGACTTGAGGTTCTTTTACGTGCCGCAAATCTACAACACGAGACCACTGACTTTACTTCCCTTCCGAATGAAGCCATGCTAAGGATTTTACACCCGAAAAAAATCCATCGCCCCCCGCCGGGTTTGAACCTGCGACTTCGGGAACTAGAGGTAACCATACACCACGGAGGACGCAAAAGTGCCAAGGACAAGATTAACGAAGTGCATTAGGTGGTTACTGGGAATTTACAGTCCTGGAACTTGAACATTGCTGCGAAGTGAGGGAAAAGAAAAACGGGAGCATTGATATGCAGATATTGAGAAAATTAGAACTGTTAGTGAAATAGAGATTTGTGTAATGTATCTCTTTTGGAAAGGTGGGCAATGACAAAAATACTGACACTGATCAGGAAAAATGAAAGACAGCAGACTAGCATATTGAATCAGGAGCTGCTAGCTAACGGTGAGTGAGAAAAATATTAGTAATTGAAGATATCTGGTTATCAATATCAAGATAAGTGGTTCATATGCGGAATCGAAAGGTAAGCAGAAACGATAAAAGAATAAAAGGGGCGTTTGTAATAAAGCACCTTCCTTAGGCCGAAACATACGATTGATTGAATGATTGATTACCATACTGCATTTTATAGTTAATTCTGACATGTCTTGAATGTGGGATGACTTCAAATAATTTGGAAACTTGGCATTAATTTTCTATCGACTGGCTTATTTCTTTGTGTGTACCAGTATGTATCCAGCCTGCATTGCGAGCGCTGCTGGTACAGTTTGTTGAATAGCAGAAATCGCTTCCTTTGTTCAATACTGTTTTGACGAGGCATTCAGTTAGTGTTCTATTATTTATATGTTTAAAGATTTGACAAAATTCTGGTTAATATTACGTGCATATGACTAAGTGCTCTTATGTAACATTGTAGAGAGGTTATAATTTGCAGCATAACACTAAACAAGAACGAAATATTATTATAACATGAAGGTTTCCGAAACAAAGACGAAGCAAATAGCATTCATCAGATAAACCGCCTAAGGAGTTAGCTAACAGCTCGTGATGTAATAATATATATATATAATATGATATAATTTTACTTATATCGAAAGCAGATGTAGATAACATTTGAGTAGAATTTTTTTATTAGGTGTGGTGTATTAAAAACACTTAAAATAACACAATTCAAATGCAATAAAGTAAGACCTGTGCCTGTAATAAGAGATTCATATGAAAATTTTCGTTTAAATACGTCAGAGAGAAGAAGTTCCGGTAGCAGGCTGTGCATTAACTAGACCGAAAAATACTGATGAAATGAGAGTATACAGCCCAATTGAAAGAATCCAGAACTTGCAAACAAATACTTATCAGCATGTACGGAGAAGGGAAAAGAATACCCAACGTCCTGTTATATCATCCATCAAAGGGAAGGAGAGGGGTAGATGGATACAAAAACTGCCGACTGGAAATAAATCTCTGATCTAATTATTTGAAGTAAGGGAGAAGAAGATTATATTTATCTAATGTATTGTTTTTTATGCTATGATTAATAACAATTATATCCTCTTAATCAGGATTTATAACACGGAACTTTGGTTAACTCCGCAACGCTCAAATGTTGTATAATCCTCTGCAGTCCCCATCTTGTGGAATGTTCAAGAATCAGATGCAAGAAATCATGTACCCATTAGGAGAACACAATAGCTCATTGATATGAAGCCAACATGCCTTTAAATATTGCAAATCTAATTAAACTATTCTTCTGTTTTATTGATAAGCACAAGTTTGCTATTCGAATTAGCAAAATCTGTAAACATTTCGACAGTTACAATGTGAAATCCATACGTTCAAGATCTTGAAACCTTTGTGCTCAAATTTCTGTCAGATCTCGTACGAAGACCGAGCAAAAATTCAAGATTCCAATGAATTGCTTGGGATTTGAAATCCATTTTGTTATATTTACAAGCAGCGTAGGGTTCTTTGCATGGTCTTTAGATGCAAAGTGTTTTAGTTTCACATTACAGACTACTAAATTTTGTTTATAACAAACTTAATAATGCCCCGGTAAATAAAGTCTGGCGTCATTCTATGATTCCAGTGCAATGTGTATTCGAGTTATTTCCTTACTCAGGAAGTTAGTATGCATTCATTCTTGTTCTTTTCTACACTATAGCATAAACTTCATTTAAAACGTTTATTTTCCATCTTAAAATATCTTTCGCCATTGCAGTACTGATGAAACGGATATTGCACACTTAATTGAAATCGCAGAGAATAAAACTCATCTTCCAAGTATTCAGAAATGTCTTTTGGTTTCTAGCCTCCAGGTTGTCTTCGTACATTAATTAGAACTGTTCACATAACCAAAAGAAGCAATCTAATTACTCTCTTGACTGAATTCGGCGCATGATTGGTTATAACAATTCCGGAACTGTTTGCTAAGAAAAGTTGCTGCTGCATTTCGGATCGTTTTATTTAAAAGTATTGTCATGTAAACAAATGTATAAAACACAAAGTACATTTAAAAAGCGACTGGTGCATCTAGGTATTTGTTCTACCCGGAGCTGATTTATACTTTGTCGCGGTAACTGTTCGTGTTATCTTTTTTTACTTGGCGCCTGTTATAGTTTTACTATTTTGAATTTTGGGTTCTTTGTCCTCCGGCTAGCTATTATTACTCAGTCGAGCAAATATCTCTTGAACAGGGTGTGTAAACGGAAAGGAGTTGTTACTAAAAGACAACACAAGAATTTGTTTTTACACTTTTATTGCCGTCACTCTCAATTAATTTCACATATTTAATCTTGATACACGCCTAACTGAAACTGTTATATTTTCGAATGTAACTACAATCACTTATTTGCCGCGCACTATTAATTCGCGTATTTCACATTTTGTAACTAACTTTACGACGCGAGAGATTCTGTAGAATTGCGTAATGTGTACTTCATGAATGCTTCCGTGTAACTCGCGAGAGAGATTTCTTAGAAATGCGCGACGTTTGCCTTGTGAATGATTCTGTAGAACTGCGCGATACTTGCCTTGGCTCTAGAATTTATACTCCCTCACCCCGATATGCCTAAACAGTAAAACAGAGCTGCTATTTGTTAATAAATCGCGCCAACATTAGCGTCTATTTCGTCAGCCAATCAAAATTACAAGAACATATGCTCTAGGGAAGATATTCCCTTCATTTCTAAAGAAAGTCACGCTACTCTGACGTCATTTGTTTGTCTCATCTAATTTATAAACATCTCACCCCTTCGCTTCATTGTTACCCGCTCCTATTGTCAGTTTCAGTGAAGCCGTGTAAACTTATTTCCTAACAATGTTTATAGTTAACAAACATCTCAAATCATTGTCATACAATAATGTTAATTTACACTACAATCACTCTTGCATTCACAGTGTTGTGATATAAAATACTACCTCAACGTCTTCCAGAATGCACTTACCTCCCTAGAGATAATGAGCAGTGGTTCTGCCAATAAAAATGTTAAGATACGTGCAGAAACTTCCGAAAGCAAAATATAAGTATTATGTTTATTTTAGTGAGAGGGTATAAGAATCTGAAGAATATGCTATACTGCTCAAATTAGAATGAATACATTCTAAAAATTTTAATTAAAGCTTTTAAGATACAACATTTTAAAACAATCCACAGATTGTTTTTAAAGTAGCAACAAGATAACTGCGCTATGAAAGGATAAAAGTCGTAGCTATTTAATTTCAACATTGGCAGCATTGGTTTGCTCTTGTCATTATTAAGTAAAACAGCAAAATGTAATGAAATAGTTTACTCATTTCAGGAGAATCGCCGCTAACTAGAAAAGAGGATATCTTGAAATTTCACAGCCTGATCTGAAGGAATCAAATTTTTAAATTGAACGATATTTTTGCTTTTTCTGAGTCAATATAGTTATTCCTGGAATACTTCAATGTTGTCAGAGTAACTGTAAGGGTCTAAAGCTTTACCATATGCAATTCTTCGCATAAAATAACGGGTCTTGAGACTTATTCGGCCTTTACTGCCAGTCGGTTTAAATGAATAACGCCATTATTTGTCTCAAAGCGGAGGTGTGGATTTGCACCTCAGACTGCATGCGTTTCCGACTTCGTAAACAGGTTGATGTACTGCAGTGGCGTAGAAGTTTTTTCACTAGGACATTTTGTGTGTTCTCTGCACGCGAGATAGAAGTGACCAATCACAGAATTTGCATGGTTGAGTTAGTTTCGAACTGGAAGGATACGAGGGGGACTCTATCGTTACATTGCCCGCTGTGTGATGTTACGGTCTTGCCCGAGTTTCATTAAGACAAAGCATGATAAAAAACGGTTGTTTTCTATTAACAAAAAAAGGAGAAGGAACCAAAACATTTAAACATATTTATAACGGTTACTTTATTTGTTTTTTATTAAAAAAATTAAAGTTGTGCCATTAAAGCCGAGACACTCTACACTACAAAAACCGTGAAATTATTTGAGTTACCTATCAGCATACTTGCTGAGATTGCGAATTTACAAGACACAAGCAAAGGAAGTTCCAAATGTAAATGCTGTAAAGGTACGATACAAGTCCCATTACACTAAGGCGACCTAGAGGTTGTGTAATGTGTAATTGTAATTGTAATGTGTAATAATCCACCTCTTCCACTCACCTTTCGCTAGTTCTCTGCTAGAGACACTGGTTATAAACTCGCTTCAATGTATTGACGTCATGCGCAGACAACCGACAACGGCCGAATAAATCTGAAAACCCCCTATAACTTGCACGCATCTGTGAAATGCTAGTAGCCTGTAACTGATGGCCATCTAATACTACATCAAATACACATTCAAAGGTTTTTGTGTATATTGCACTTCTTGGACGTCCTGCAAGTGAGGTATCTTTAAGGCCAGAGTGGTCACGTTTAAGTTCAGCGGTACATTGATAATTATAATTGTTCCAAATGAGGGTGAATATTTCCCATACACGTATGAATTTTCTTTAGTATTATATTTTACAAAGAACAATGCCCTTGCATCCTATCCAGTTTTATCCAGTTACACAATGGCAACAACCATTGGGAATCCATATTAAAGGAAATTATTTGAAGCAATGGTTTGTTTTGTCAAATGAATGTTTGAGATAGATATACCAGTGTAAAACACTTATTTAGTTAATGGAATGTCCTCTTAAGCTTAGAATTTATGTTTACAAAATGCATTTGTACTTGCAACCTTTGTGTTCCAGTGAAAACTAAGACATCTACCAAAATGATTCCACTAAAGATTGTTTTTAATGTTTCATTTGTACTATAGGCCCCTTTAACTTCAATGGGCACATCGGGATTTTTTACTTTAGAAACAACCAATGGTATTGGTAACTCTCAGAAGGGTAGGTTTTAACGCTATTTTAAATTTGTTATGGCAAACATTCACTGCTGCAATTCATACTTCCAAGGGAATGTTTCTAGTTAAGGAAAATTTCCTCTCACCAGCCAGGAATCGAAGAGACACCTGAATTGCGACCACGGAAGCAGTCCTTGAGAATTTGTAGGTTTATTTAACTTCAACATGTAGAAAATTCAGATTTGGATTTTTTTGGTTTTGTCGAGCAGCCTATTATCCCTTTAACAAGAGTTACAGATGTATTTATAGATCCCATAAACAGGAATCCGTTTGACAGCGCGTGGCTTTGCACAGACATTGTCAACCGAGGGAATGTGGCGTCGAGGTAATGTGTACAACTCGCATTCGGGAAGTCCGGGACTGGATCCCCGGCGACCACCCACTCCGGTCCATGAGTTTTTCGTGGTTTACTCGGGTCGGCAGGCGAATGCTAGGGTAGTTCCTCTTCTACCACGATTTTCCTATCCCTCATTTCCTGTACCCATCATCTTCTTCACTGTCAGCTGTTTCAGGTTGTAGAACGAGACGACAGTTTTCGGCGGATTTCGGCTGGGCGATGGAGTGCGCTTTGTAGAAGTTTCTTCCTCGGTGTCGGCCAGAACTGCCCAGTTGGGACCCGCCTCCGAAGTGGGCCCCTGCAGGGGGGACCATCGGGGGATAAGGGTTCACGGGTGGCGTCGGATGCGTTCTATCCTGAAACGCCCATGCTTGCGCCCGTCGTCATCCGGACCTGGTCTCCCTCCGGGTTTCACCCTCATCCCTCCCTCCCAGTGGTCACGTTCGAAGCAAAAAGAGCCACTCCAGCCTACTTGCCGTGCTCTGCCCTGGTTTCCGGGGCCCCTCTGTAATATATACCGTTACCCTTTACAATCTCTCAAAACTGGATAAAACTGTTATTTGAATTGGCACCGGCAGCTTTACCAAAACTATATAAATATTTCATTTTATTTTATGCAAAAATATTCTATTATTTACTTAAACCTGAAGAATTATTTAGCTATGTTCCGTTTTGCATAAAAAAGTTAAATTCAAGAAAAACCCAGGAAAAAAACATAATTTTAAATAAGTTGTATTAAAACTGTTTTCGGCGTCCGAACTGTAATAGGAGGAATGACTGCATTCGAGGTGAGATTTTGGCCAAATTTACACTTAAGTCGTTTACTTTAGTTGAAGACCTTCTATAGAATTTTTAGTCTCCATCATCATTCCACCGCGATATTTTCAGTACTGATCTCATAAGCAGAAGCCATATATTCGGCACGAGCCAAAATCAATAATATCTGAAAAAGGAGAACAAGTATATTGACTTATGATACATGAGAAAAATAAATTCTGACGTGCAGAACATGCGACTGTATAAAGAATTGCGCTATTGATCCCCAAATATGCCCAGCAGCATTACGTCAGAGTGTAAATAGTGCTGTTATTCACCAAAACTCGTGGGAAATTCTAGGGTAAAACAAGGACGCTGTCTTGCGCCTTTACATCTTATCAGAATTACTGAAGTAAAATCAATAATGCATCTCTTCTCAGATGCTTAAGGTTTTTAAGGCATATGTTTTCTTGCTTACACCTTAAACTCTTTAAAATGCATTGATTGACATAAAGGAGAAAAATAAAAATATTACACTACTCTGCATTTTTAAACTTTTTGTCAGATGATTTCTTAAAAGTAGGGGTTCTTGAATCACGTTTTTATGCTGATTCCAGAAATAACTTCCGTTTTTTTTCTATCATGTCAGGTTTTTACACAAAATAAGAAGTAATGTTTTGACAATTTTACTAATGATCGTGGAAAAGTATTCAAATACCATTCCACACAAGGTAAGTTTTTATTCAAGAAACATTTTAAGAATACCCTCAAGAACTCCCCTAATTTATTTCATGACTACATTTTAACAAAACAAGAAGCCAAAGTGTTTCATTTAATTTTTTTCAAACTTTCTCTTCTTTGACTTCCTTGCAGATACTTGAAGAAGATTGTCCCTCCTCAACATCCAACAGTAGTCGGCCATCATAGTTTCATTCCATCTCCCCTAGTACCTCCTCTTCATTTCCTTAATATCTTGGTGAAAATGTTCACCCTACTCTTCACTATAATGTCTCAGATTTTCTGGAAAGTAGTCGATATGTGAATGCAGAAAATGCACCTTTACACTCATGTTACAACCCATCTTCTTGAAATTTTCCAACATTGTTTCGACAATGGCCTTGTAATTAGGATCTTTGTTATTGCCTAAGAAGTTTAAGGCGGTCCATGCTTCTATTTCTTTCTCTCTCATACATTGTCTTCTCAAAATCTTCATCCTTCATCAATTTCTTTATTTGAGGACCAACAAAAATTCCAGCCTTTAATTTGTCTTGTGTAATGAAGGGAAATTTCTTGGAAAGGTACTTGAAGCAGGGTCCATTCTGTAGTAGAGCTATTACAAATTGCTTTATCAAGCCTAATTTTATGTGTAGTGGCGAAAGCAATATCATTCGTCTCTACAAGCGGTTCGTGCAGGATGCTTTTAGTTCCAGGCAACAAGTTTCTCGCTGTGGCCATACTTTCACACTCCAATCTCTTTGCTTTGACCGACTGTCCCATTCGCACAGAAAACAAAACATTTTTGTGAACCCAGCTTCTTGTCCTAATAGTATTCAAATAACTTTGAAATCACCGAAGATACGCTTTTTGTATTCCTCGTATTTGATACTTGTTAAAAGTATCTTCATGTTTCAACTGTCTCTTTCCTTTTGAACTGAATGTGCGACAGAAATGCACCCATACACATTCCCATTATGCAGTAACATGCCTTTCAGGCTCCTCTTTGATGAATCTATAAAAAGTCTCCACTGAGTAGGATCATGTTCAATGAAATAAAAGTGCATTAACTCGTTTATGTTGTTGCAGTAAACCAAGGACTCCTGTGAGAAATAAAGAACTAGCTCTTGTTCTCTGTGTCTGTACCATGAGTAATGTGTTCCTTGTTCCAGAGGATTCTTATTACTTTCTCTACTACGTATAGTAAGTAGGGGAAGTATTGCATTCAACCCAAAAATTCGATACCGAGATTTCACTGGAAATACATGTTTTGAGACCCACTGAATCCAAAAAAAGCATTTTTGGAAACATGTCCGTGTGTGTGTGTCTGTGTGTGTCTGTGAATCAAAAACGAACAGTCGGATAAACACCAAACTTGGTATTTAGGTTCAGTATCTTCCAGAGATGCGACACGAAGGTTTTCAAGAAAATCCCCCCACCCCAGACTACCCTTTACATGGAACATTTTTCGAAAATTTTAATTTTCTCAAAAATGGCTCTAACGATTTTGATGAAAATATCATATGTTTAAGATAATGTCATGAGAAATGAAATGTATATCTCGAATTTTCTGGGAATGTCTCCAAAAGTATTCTTTATTGTGAACGACTTTTGCATAACTGGTAAACCGTAAGAGATAGACAGAATTTTACTTCACAAAAAATGTAGATCGCGTTAAAATACACAACTTATGTCATATACATTTTTTTTGTTGAGTGAACCGTTTTCGAGATATTGCTTGTTATTTCCTTAAATTTTTCAATACTTATACTTTTTCTCAAATTCGTTATTCATTTTTTTTATGTCCTGGACATGCAAAGAGAATGAAATGCGCCACATAGCAACCAGCGTTAAAATATTTGACTATCGCTTAAAAGCTACCATATTCCCCTTGCATCAACAAGAAAATTACCAATAAGATTGACATCTCGATATCTCGATTAACATGAAGCATATGGAGAATAGGCGTTTGTAAAATTAGATTGTACAAGAGTAGAGAAAGTCATGTGAGTGTAACACATCAGATTTTTTTAAGACGGGGGCCTAGTAACTCTGCAGATTTCTTGGACAAATTCAAATCACGTACTAGATCGTTTAGTTCACTCTGAGAGAACAGTTGTGGAGTCACGTCGTATTCAGGGCGGTAGACATAATCAGAATCCTCTTCGCTGATTGCATGAGGTCCACTTTCAACATCATCTTCTTCCAAGTTCTCTAAACAGCTGGAGGAAGAGGGGCAGACACATCTTCTCCGTATGGAACTGGCCTGATGGCTGAAGGAATACCCGGATACACAATGTGTTTCTTATTTTTCGAATTGCACTCCTGAACATTAACTAAACAGAAATAACAGTCTTTAAGGTGGTCTTTAGGCTCCCTCCACACCATAGGAATTGCAAATGGCATGCATGATTTCTTTGCTTTTATCCACAATCTTAACCTCTCAACACAATAGCGGCAAACTGTCTTTAGAGCCCAGGCCTTGTCTTGGTCACCAAGTTTCATTTTAAAATAAGCATGGCACACTTTCTTCACAAAGTGTGTTATATCACTTCTCTGCTGAAGCACTGTATAATTTCCACAAATGTAGAAAACATTTGGATTGTTCACACACTTGCGTGTAGACATAATGTATTTATAACTTCAATCAGATATAGCACTGGTACTGCAAGCCTCTGATATTAACAATACCTAAATGACAAATTGCAACCAACATCTACAGGTGTAACAACCTAAAGACTTACAAGTCTGTATTGAGAAATTTCCCTCCAAGAAGTGATAAATTTCCCTTCAAAAATACTCATCTACTGGCTCAACTCTATATTTTTGAAGTGAAATTGTGAAAAAAAACTGTACGTGATAGAAAATCAGCATAAGAAAGCGTGTCAGAATCACTTATTAGTTTTCAGTCATCCGATATCATGCAGACTAGTGTTATAGTTGTGTTAGTTTTCTACTTGCACGGCGATGGTGTTGAATTGTGTCTCTTGATCACTCAGATTTATACAATATACGATGTGGTTACTGAAGAGCAACTATAAACGGCAACTTACCTCGACGCACTTTCTTACACAGCACAATATCGGTTTGACAATCTTACTGCTCCTTCCTTTAAAGGTTCTCTGTCAAATTAATTTCCGCTAAGTACCACTTTCATTATCTTCACAGTGAGCGTCAACTAAGCTAAAGCATTTGCGTAAGGCTGAAGCGCTTCCTAAACAGTGGATGATCCTGTTACCTGTGATGCATTGCGTGTTGCACGCAGTTGGATGATGCACTAGTTCTAAACGACCCATTATCTTCGGAATGACAATGACTTTCAACTATGGAAGGTGTTTCCCAATCACCATGCCAAGACTTTCAAAATAGAAATTGTACGTAGGTCAGATAGGATGTATGTTCCAAAAGAACTGGTTATTGAAAGTCAGAGAATTAACATTGATGGTACCCAGAGATTTAGAGATCTGTAACTCTAGAGATTTTAAACTTGAAATCGTTCAAGTGTATTTTGTGATTTTAAATATAGCTGCAGAGCGTTTCAATATCAACATATTCCATTACTCAAGGTTTTTGAGCATATCTCATGTGAATAAAGCTACACAGATAACTCCTGAAAAAGAGGTTTTGGGAACTGCAGACACGTTAAGGCTACTCTTGTTGTACGGAACTCGCGTGAGAAGTCAGATTAGGCCATTCTGTACAGCTCACAGATTTCAAAAATGGTCAGGCGACTAAAGGGCTTATACAGTTATACATAGCAAATCTATGACATTTTAGCCCAGCTGTCACTGACAGCGCGGTGAAACAGAAACACAACTAGAAAGCATTCAGACGACCTTCCATTCTAAACTGCAGAGGCGGTCGAATAATGAAGAGCTTGCTTTGGAGAAATCGGCAATTATTCGTGGCCACTATCAACGAGGAATTTAAGTTCATTAGAATCTATTCCTAGCATCATTACGGTTCGACACGAGGTACACACAAGCATCGCACACCACTCCAACAAATTCTAAGTGCTGCCTCTAACTGCTGTATGGAGCGAAGACACTAGACAATGAAGTAGCGGAGTGACAATCACCGTACATGGTGTAGCATTCCGAAGAAAGAACGTGGATTTGGAGAATACTTAATGAACGGCATGTACCTGCTCACAAAGAATCTGCAGCAAAATTCTGAGGCGGGAATTTTATAGCATGTCATTTTTCGTGGAGAGGACTTGGTTTCTCGTTGCTCGCACAATAAATGGTTTCGAAGACCATTCGGAATGAGCAGTGTGTGTAACAACATTCATTCTATACGACCTCTGGATCAGTGGTTTGACGACAATAAGTACCAATAATAAACTGGCGCTGATACATTTCGATGACCACAGGTAGTAACACGCATCTTAGCAATCACTACTTTGAGTTAAAGAGTTTTAGATGTGAAAAGACTATTATAATGCATCGAAATGATACAGTAAAATAGAATAACTAAACTTGTTTTCAATGATTAATGTATGCATTTTTGCATGCATAATATGAAGCACAAATATCTTCTAGATACTATAAATGTATTAACGGAATGCCCTCAAAATCGACTTCACTTTAATTACTTGGAACGATCTATTTATGACATGTATTGGGATACCAAGATCGCGCCACGTCGCTAGTAAATAGGAGTAACTAATGGGAGGTAATATGTCGACCTTCAGCAGTGCCACAGTTCCATTGGAATGCATATGTCTTGGTGACACAAGCAATCTTGTGTACAATATAATAACGGTGGTGAGTATTTACACTAACTGCAGCTCTTCGTGAAACATTATCTACCCTTTTTGCATAAACCCTTTGTCCCCAGATTGTAAATATGCCTGTGGGAGTGAAGGTAAAAGCAAACTTTCGACCACACTCAAATTACAAGCTTAGAAGCTGCCTTAGGCCAAATTCAACTGCGGTTTCGAATGTGTACTGCACCATTTTGGTGTGTACTTGTACTTTTGTGTACTGGTGTGTACTTTTTGGTGTAAACCATTATTACCTGCATCAATATGTTATATTAAGATAACAGTTAAGATAGTTCGTTTTGTATTTTTGTTGATTGTTAAAACATGTTATAAAATTAAACTTTACAGAGAGGTTATTTTAACAATATTAATTAAATCTTTGTCATTTATAAAAATTAGTTTTTAAAGGTTTGGTGTCACGTTCTTTCTAAGAAAAAACAATACTTTTTTCAAAGTTTTACTTTCATTGGATTCTACATACCTTAAAAAACTTTACCTAGTTTTAAACCCTTTTGAGGCGGTTACCTTAATGCGCCTCTTCGGCATAGAAAAACTTAATGTTATGGTAACAGCCACATCATATAAACTTTCAGATCATATTCATTATCATGTATGTCAATAAGAATCTCCTTCAAATGATGAACATCAAATGATGAACATCAAACTTGGTTGGAAAGGTGGAATCAGATGACTGAAAAATTGAATTTTTCAGTCGCCTGATTCTACCTTTCCAACCCTGTCCAACACACGGCTTGTGTGAAAGAACAATTAATTCCATCAAGCTTAGTATTTAAGTATAGGATTTTCCAAGAATGCGACACGAAGATTTTAAAGAAAATTCCGAACCCAAGCTACCCTTTATTTGGAAAAGTTTAGTTATTTTTTATTTTCTCAAAAATGGCTCTAACCATTTAGATTTAAATATCATATGCCTAAGGTAGTTGCATGAAAAATAAAAGGCTCGTATCTTGAAGTTTTTTGTAAATAGCCTGTGAAGTCCTCTTTGTTCAGAATTACTTTTGTATAAATGGTAAATCATAAGAGATAGACAAACTCTTATTATCTAAAAACTGCAGATCAGTTTAAGGCGCGCAATTTGTCAAAAAGGTTTTTTGTGACGTTAACTGTTCCGAGGATCTCTTTGTTATTGGTTTCAATTTTCAAACACTTATACTTCCCTCTAGTGGAAACTAACCATTCAGTTTTATTTACCTATAGTAGGTAGAGAAAGTACCAAAAACTAGATACCGAGATTTAACATTTAAATACACGTTTTGAGGCTCCCTGAATAAAAACGTATTTTTAGATAAATGTGTTCTGTCTCTCTCTCTCTCTCTCTCTCTCTCTCTCTATTTGTGTGTTTATTTTAAGTTAGCTTCCTTTAACCTGGTAGGTCATATCGGCCGATGAACGAATGAAATGGGTGAAATGATGTTAAAATATGCCCGGGGTCCATAGAGTTTATAGTTACCAGACATTTGCCTTCTCAGGCTAAGGTAAAACCCCGAAAAACTTTATCTGGGTAACTCACACTGAGATTCTAACTCAGGACCTCTTGAATGTGCAGCAGAATCACAGAGGCGGGTTATTTGTGTGTGTGTGTGTGTGTATGTGTGTGTATGTGTGTGTGTGAACAGCACAACTCAAACACTAAAAGTTTATTAAATACCAAACTTGTATTTAAGTTCAGCATCTTCTAAGGATGCGACACGAAGATCTTCAAGAAATTCAGCTACCCCAAGCTAACCTTTACATGGAAAATGTTTCGTTACTTTTGATTTTTTTAAAAAATGAGCCTAAACGATTTTGATTAATGTATAATACGAGGGCTGATCAACAAAGACTGAGACTGATTTTTTTCAGAGATGCTTATTACTCCAATTCAATGTTTACATGATCTTTTTCAAAGTAGTCCCCTCCTACTTCAATGCACTTTTTATAGCGTCTGCCAGTCCTTGAATACGTGCTGCAGACCATTCTTTGTCAGGTCCTTGAGAATCGCCTCACTTTTCTTGAGCACTGCTTCAGAGTTCTCAAATCGAATACCCCTAAACTTTGCCTTTAGTGATGGGAATAAAAAAAGTCACAGGGTGCAAGATAGGGGCTATAAGGTGGATGTGGTTCACAGGTAATGTTGAATCGAGCCAGAAACTGCATGACTTGATTTGTGACGTGAGCCCGTGCATTGTCATAATGAAGTCGCCACCCAGTCCGAGAAAGCTCTGGTCGTTTCTTTGCAATGTGCTTCCTCAGTGTACCAATACTGACGTGTATGCTGCTGTAACGGTAGTGTGAGGGGGAACTGCATGCTGGTAAATCATTCCATTACAGCCAAAAAATGTGATCACCATCACTTTCCCTGCAGATGGAACAACTTTTGCCTTTTTTGGTGTTGGCGATTTCCACACTGTGCTGACTTGTTTTCTTTCAGGATCATAATGATGCAGCCATGACTCATCACCGGTGATAATCGATTTAAAAAATGCATCACCTCCATTGCCTGGTATGCGAAATGCACCTAGGGTCTACAAAATAGAGCACTACTACCAACCTACCAATACGAGAGTGCTGCCGCCTACCAACATTATAGATAAAAACCCCCTCTTTTCAAATATTTATGTTACAGATACGAAACTATCACGGAAGCTACAGGAAAAAATCAGTCTCAGTCTTTGTTGATCAGCCCTCGTATGTTTAAGTTGCTTTCAATACAAATAAACTGAATATCTTGATTTTCTGGGAATAGCCTGTGAAGTCCTATTTATTCTGAATAGCGTTTGTTTAACTAGTAAATCGTAAAGAGATGAATGAAATCTTATTACACCAAAAAAATAAAACCCTGTAAAAACACTCAATTTATACTATTTATTTTTGTGACGTTAATCATTTCACAGATATTTCTTGTTATCGGTATGCATTTTCAAATATTTATACATTTTTCCAGTGGTAAGCCCGTATTTTCTGGTGAACATGCAAAGAGAATGGAATAAAATGCATGTGTAGGATTTAATGTCGCTTTAGCCTACCTTATTCCCCTTGTGCCTGTAATGAAATGTGTAATAAAACCATTTCTGCTAATGTTCATCTCGATTAACATGAAGCAGATAGAAGACTAATCTTTGCTAGTTTTAGAAGAGTGGGTAGAGAAAGCCATTTGAATGCAGGTAGGTCATATCGGAATGCGAATGAACGAAATGGTTGAAATTATGCTCAAATAGGTCCGAGTCCTCAGAGATTGAAGTTACCTAACATACGTCTCCTCAGGATAAAAGAAAACCTCAGAAAAAACTTTATCCAGGTAACTCACCTAACCAAGATTCAATTCGAGTTCTCTTGAATGTGAGACAGAAAATCTTTTAATTCTCAAAGTTATTACTCTTATTAGCTATAGGGGAATGAAGTGGTGATAAGAAACTGCATTATATATTCCAGATGCCAAATTTTAAATATGTACCTACTTTAGAGACTGATTTTATAATTAGCTTTTTTAGATACTGTGTTTTTCAAAAGCCTTGGTTAGTTTAATTATAAAAATCTTATACAAAATACTTAAATTTTGTACTCCCAAGATTCTCTCTGCTCACTCTTCTAGCTATTCTTACAAAAGCGTGTTATTTTATCTATTTCTTAGTACAGATAAACCACCATTACTCATTTACATATTTCGAGGTAGGTATAAAAAGAATGCAGAAAGCTAAAGCGATAGTCTAATCTTTTCAAAGTCAGTCGCTATGTGATGGCTTTGAAATTCTTTTTATGACTACGAAAAAGAAAGAAAACAAAAGGAAATGCGATTTTTGGTTGAGAAAAGTACAAAATATTTGAAAATTCAAACCAATAACGAAGGATATCTTATTTTAAGGAAGATTTTGTCTTTCTCTTAATATTTACCAATTAGACAAACGTCATTCAGAATAAAGAGAACTTCAAACGCTATTCCAAAGAAAATCAAGATATGCATTTTATTTGTCATGAAAATAGTTTAAACACGTGATATTTTAATCAAAATCGTTAGAACTATTTTTGAAAAAGTAAAAAAATAACGTAAAACTTTCCTTATAACGGGTAGTTTGGGGCGGTGAATTTTCTTCAAAATCTTTGTATGGCATCATTGGAAGGTTCTGAATTTAAACACCATGTGTAATGCTAAATCGACTTTTCGTTGTTTTAGTTATACTCTTCGCCACACACACGCGCACGCGCCTATGTACAGATGAACCTTTTTCTGAAATCTGAGATATTACATTCACACAACTTTCTCTACCCTTATCGTTTATTAGTGGGTACACAAATTATTCTTACGAAAGTCAATTTTTTGCCTCCTTCATTTTAATCGCAACAAACCTCTACAGAAATAACTACGTTACACATTTCGTTACATTACAAAAGGTACAGCGACAGTCACATGTTTAAGAACTGGACGCGATATGCTGGCCTTAAAATTCCATACTCTTTGCATGCAGTGGCAAGAAACAACTGAACATCGACGGAATTTAAAAGAATAACAAAGTACTGAACAAACCGAATCATTAATAACGGGTATCTCGGAAATGGCCGATACCACCAAAAAGGTTATTTGAAATAAACTATGTGTTTTAAAGAGATCTACACTTTCTCTGTAGTACGTTTTCGTCTATCACTTAACGTTTATCTATTCGTTATACAAGAATTGTATAAAGTTCACTCCTAATGAAGAGGACTTCATAAACTATTCCCAGAAAATTCGGGATATACATTTTATTTGTCATGTAAATATCTTTAATATATGGTATTTAATCAAAATACACTTTTAGAAGATTAAACACTTCGAAGAATGTTCCATGTAAAGGGTAGTTTGGGGTGAGGAGGTTTTCTTGAGAGTTTTCGTGTCATATGTTTGGAAGGTGTTGAACCTAAAGATTAAGTTTGGTATTTATGCGACTTTTCACCTTTGAGTTATGCTGTTCATAGATAGATATACACACGCGCGCGCGCGGACCTTTTACTAAAAGTGCTTTTTTTTTTATTCAGGTGGCTTCAAAACACGTATTTCCGACGAAATGTAGATATGGAATTTTTGGGTGGAATGCAATGCAATGCCTTATCTACCTACTATGTACGTGGTGGAGAAAGTAAACAGGCTATTTTGGAGTTCCAGGGGTCTCAAAACATGTATTTCCGGTGAAATCTCGGCATGCAATTTTTGGGTAGAATACTTAAGTACGTAGTAGGGAAAGTAAAAATTAATTAATTGGGGAGGATTAAACGTTGCTTTTTACTTTCTCTACTACGTATAGTAAGTAGGGGAAGTATTGTATTCCACCCAAAAATTCGATACCGAGATTTCACCGGAAATATGTTTTGAGAATCCCTGATTCCAAAAAAAGCATTTTTGGAAACATGTCCGTGTGTGTGTCTGTCTGTGTGTGTGTGTGTGTGTGTGTGTGTGTGTGTGTGTGTGTGTGTGTGTGTCTGTGTGTGTGTCTGTCTGTGAACAGCATAACTCAGAAACGAACAGTCGGATAAACACCAAACTTGGTATTTAGATTCAGTATCTTCCAGGGATGCGATACAAAGGTTTTCAAGAAAATCCCCCCACCCCAGACTACCCTTTACATGGAACATTTTTCGAAAATTTTAATTTTCTCAAAAATGGTTCTAACGATTTTGATTAAAATATCACATATTTAAGATATTGTCATGAGAAATGAAATATATATCTCGAATTTTCTGGGAATGTCTCCAAAAGTATTCTTCATTGTGAACGACTTTTGCATAACCGGTAAACCATAAGAGATAGGCAAAATTTTACTACACAAAAAATGTAGATCGCGTTAAAATACACAATTTATGTCATATACATTTCTTTTGTTGAGTGAACCGTTTTCGAGATATTGCTTGTTATTCCCTTAAATTTTCCAATACTTAATACTTTTTCTCAAATTCGTTATTCATTTTTTTATGTCCTGGACATGCAAAGAGAATGGAATGCGCCACATAGCAACCAGCGTTAAAATATTTGACTATCGCTTAAAACCTACCATATTCCCCTTGCATCTACTTGAAAATTACCAATAAGATTGACATCTCGATATCTCGATTAACATGAAGCATATGGAGAATAAGGGTTTGTAAAAATAATTTGTACAAGAGTAGAGAAAGTCATGTGAGTGTAACACATCAGATTTTTACTTTCTCTACTACGTACAGTAATTAGGGGAAGTATTGTATTCCACCCAAAAATTCGATACCGAGATTTCACCGGAAATACATGTTTTGAGACACCCTGAATCAAAAAAAAAGCATCTTTGGAAACATGTCCGTGTGTGTGTCTGTCGGTGTATGTGTGTCTGTGAACAGCATAACTCAGAAACGAACAGTCGTATAAACACCAAACTTGGTATTTAGGTTCAGTATCTTCCAGAGATGCGACACGAAGGTTTTCAAGAAAATCTCCCCACCCCAGATTACCCTTTACATGGAAGATTTTTCGAAAAGTTTATTTTTCTCAAAAATGGCTCTAACGATTTTGATTAAAATATCATATGTTTAAGATATTTCGATGACAAATAAAATGTATATCTTGAATTTACTGGGAATGTTTCCAAAAGTATTCTCCATTGTGAACGACTTTTGCATAACTGGTAAACCATAGGAGATAGACAAAATTTTACTACACAAAAAATGTAGATCGCGTTAAAATACACAATGTATATCATATACATTTTTTTTTTGTTGAGTGAACCATTTTCGAGATATGACTTGTTATTCCCTTAAATTTTTACTTTCTCTACTACGTATAGTAAGTAGGGGAAGTATTGCATTCCACCCAAAAATTCGATACCGAGATTTCACCGGAAATACATGTTTTGAGACCTCCTGAATCCAAAAAAAAGCATTTTTGGAAACATGTCCGTGTGTGTGTCTGTCTGTGTGTCTGTGTGTATGTCTGTGAACAGCATAACTCAAAAACGAACAGTCGGATAAGCACCAAACTTGGTATTTAGGTTCAGTATCTTCCAGAGATGCGACACGAAGGTTTTCAAGAAAATCCCCCCACTCCAGACTACCCTTTACATGGAAGATTTTTCGAAAATTTTAATTTTCTCAAAAATGGCTCTAACGATTTTGATGAAAATATCATATGTTTAAGATAATGTCATGAGAAATGAAATGTATATCTCGAATTTTTTGGGAATGTCTCCAAACGTATTCTTCATTGTGAACGACTTTTGCATAACTGGTAAACCATAAGAGATAGACAAAATTTTACTACACAAAAAATGTAGATCGCGTTAAAATACACAACTTATGTCATATACATTTCTTTTGTTGAGTGAACCGTTTTCGAGATATTGCTTGTTATTTCCTTAAATTTTCCAATACTTATACTTTTTCTCAAATTCGTTATTCATTTTTACTTTCTCTACTACGTATAGTAAGTAGGGGAAGTATTGCATTCCACCCAAAAATTCGATACCGAGATTTCACCGGCAATACATGTTTTGAGACCTCCTGAATCCAAAAAAAGCATTTTTGGAAACATGTCCGTGTGTGTGTCTGTGTGTGTGTGTGTCTGTGTGTGTGTCTGTGTGTGTGTGTCTGTGTGTGTGTCTGTGAACAGCATAACTCAAAAACGAACAGTCGGATAAGCACCAAACTTGGTATTTAGGTTCAGTATCTTCCAGAGATGCGACACGAAGGTTTTCAAGAAAATCCCCCCACCCCAGACTACCCTTTACATGGAAGATTTTTCGAAAATTTTAATTTTCTCAAAAATGGCTCTAACGATTTTGATGAAAATATCATATGTTTAAGATAATGTCATGAGAAATGAAATGTATATCTCGAATTTTCTGGGAATGTCTCCAAAAGTATTCTTCATTGTGAACGACTTTTGCATAACTGGTATACCATAAGAGATAGACAAAATTTTACTACACAAAAAATGTAGATCGCGTTAAAATACACAACTTATGTCATATACATTTCTTTTGTTGAGTGAACCGTTTTCGAGATATTGCTTGTTATTTCCTTAAATTTTACAATACTTATACTTTTTCTCACATTCGTTATTCATTTTTTTTATGTCCTGGACATGCAAAGAGAATGGAATGCGCCACATAGCAACCAGCGTTAAAATATTTGACTATCGCTTAAAAGCTACCATATTTCCCTTGCATCTACAAGAAAATTACCAATAAGATTGACATCTCGATATCTCGATTAACATGAACCATATGGAGAATAAGCGTTTGTAAAATTAGATTGTACAAGAGTAGAGAAAGTCATGTGAGTGTAACACATCAGATTTTTTTTATGTCCTGAACATGCAAAGAGAATGGAATTCGCCACATAGCAACCAGCGTTAAAATATTTGACTATCGCTTAAAAACTACCATATTCCCCTTGCATCTACAAGAAAATTACCAATAAGATTGACATCTCGATATCTCGATTAACATGAAACATATGGAGAATAGGCGTTTGTAAAATTAGATTGTACAAGAGTAGAGAAAGTCATGTGAGTGTAACACATCAGATTTTTACTTTCTCTACTACGTATAGTAAGTAGGGGAAGTATTGCATTCAACCCAAAAATTCGATACCGAGATTTCGCCGGAAATACATGTTTTGAGACCTCCTGAATCCAAAAAAAGCATTTTTGGAAACATGTCCGTGTGTGTGTCTGTGTGTGTGTGTGTCTGTGTGTGTGTGTGTGTGTGTGTGTGTGTCTGTCTGTCTGTGAACAGCATAACTCAAAAACGAACAGTCGGATAAGCACCAAACTTGGTATTTAGGTTCCGTATCTTCCAGAGATGCGACACGAAGGTTTTCAAGAAAATCCCCCCACCCCAGACTACCGTTTACATGGAAGATTTTTCGAAAATTTTAATTTTCTAAAAAATGGCTCTAACGATTTTGATGAAAATATCATATGTTTAAGATAATGTCATGAGAAATGAAATGTATATCTCGAATTTTCTGGGAATGTCTCCAAAAGTATTCTTCATTGTGAACGACTTTTGCATAACTGGTAAGCCATAAGAGATAGACAAAATTTTACTGCACAAAAAATGTAGATCGCGTTAAAATACACAACTTGTGTCATATACATTTCTTTTGTTGAGTGAACCGTTTTCGAGATATTGCTTGTTATTTCCTTAAATTTTCCAATACTTATACTTTTTCTCAAATTCGTTATTCATTTTTTTTATGTCTGGACATGCAAAGAGAATGGAATGCGCCACATAGCAACCAGCGTTAAAATATTTGACTATCGCTTAAAAGCTACCATATTTCCCTTGCATCTACAAGAAAATTACCAATAAGATTGACATCTCGATATCTCGATTAACATGAAGCATATGGAGAATAGGCGTTTGTAAAATTAGATTGTACAAGAGTAGAAAAAGTCATGTGAGTGTAACACATCAGATTTTTAATATTTATTTTCTCAAATGGGAATTCGTTATTCATTTTTTTGTCTTGGATATTCAAAGAGTATTAATCTGTGGCAAAGGGAATGGTGCTGCACCTAGCAACCAGCTATTAAGAGATATGTATGTGCTTAAAGGCTACTGTTTTTCTATATTACCCTTGTAAATATATTTTCCCCTTACATCTACAAGAAAATTAGCAATAAGATAGAGTCTGCAAATGTTTATCTCGATTAACATGAAGTAGATGGAGAACAAGCGTTTTAGTTTGTACAAGAGTAGTCATGTGAGTGTAACACACCAGATTTTTTTTCATTTATATGTCGCCTTTAACATCTCATAGGCCATATCGTCGGCTTTTTACCTTTAGGACAATCACTCATCAGCAATAATGTCCAATCGCAAATTTGTTTCTATCGACTAATTTAAACTTTTGGCGAAATCATGTAGAATGCGATTTAGCTGTAGATATGGCAAGAGATTCCACGTACTCTTAAACTAAGAACTGTTGTTCCTCTTTTCGTTTTATTGTACAGAAATCAGCAACACAATAATAATAATAATAATAATAATAATAATAATGTTTTTATAAGGGAGAGTCTCAAAGACTTCAGTAGTTGGTAATGAGCTAAGTAGTGGTGTTGAATAACTGCCAAAGGTGATTGGTGGCTGAACATTGTGTGCGGGTAGATCATATAGGTATTTCTTATAAAGTCTTTGGACCTGCGCCTGTTTGGAGTGTAAAGCACTAAGTCGTAAGAGACAATACTTCCCAACTTTCAAACTTGCATATTTGTTTGCTGCCGCTTCTTCCATAAGTTGATGTGTGCAATTTTTGTTTTTGTTTTCAACTGTCTGATATTGTTAAGCTGCCTCCTAAATACATATTATAATCTTCTGTATTGTCACATTAAGAGTAAACTGTAATGACTAGTTAGCATAAAACAGACTCTTAATTTTGCTTCGTCAATTACGGGGGGGGTGTGAAACAAAATTAAATATGACGAAAATACCCGTAAAATACGGGTATGGAAAAGAAAAATGCTCATCATTCGTGGCCCATAATTCTTTATTTATCTCCCAGATTATTTATTACTTGTACAAGTACTAAACCTTAAACAATAAATTATTACATCATGTAAACATTTAGTGCTTATTCTTTAATTTCATGCCAGGTTTTTATTTGCGGTAAGAAAAACAGTAGCGAAATCACTAACAAGTAAAATTATTTATAATTATGTTACTAAAATAGTAGAAGCCGCAGTTTTCTCCGTTATTAAACTCTCTCGCTCTCTCGGCCACTCTGGTTCTTCTCTCCCTCTTTCTGTGCAGCGTATTTCTCGTTTGATGTTGGGAAAGCCTGTAAAAATAAATTATATTTCAAGGATACCAACAAACGTTAACGGTAAAGACAGGTTTAAACGTGAAGAGGTAGTGCCTCTTGAAGTGCCGATGTTAACGAAATGAGCTGGTGATAGTACCATGCAAGTTTGCTGAAGTTTGTTTGAATATTTTCTGTATGCCACAAATAGAATTATCCCATTATAATGTTGTTCTAAAAATTAGAATGTCATTTCAGTGTTGTCTGTTTCATGGGTGTTATTTGTAAACTGCTCTTCGTAGGTCATCTGTACAATGAAATTAAGTTGAACAATATGTTTTACTTCTTCAGCGTGTCCATACGAAAAGAAACGTCAGTGCGGTTGACGATATTTATAAAGGACACTGATATCTTATTTGTATTTTATTTGGATGACTTAGCATAGTATAAGCAGGTACAGTCTCATACTGGAACAGCGTTACCCATATGCTGGTGTTCCCTATTCAAAGTATTTCAGTTTCGCAATTTCTCTCTAAGGCTTCTCCGGCCATTATGTTCATATATGTTTACTTAGTTACTATTTCAAATTCTCTATCAGTTTCCTACTTTCTGTTGTCACTAATTTAGTAACAACGAAGTTCAGAAACAATCCGTAGGTGCTGACTTATTTCTATGCCTTTTATGGAATATTTTCTATGCTCTTACTAACTACCTTGTTCAAACAGCTGGCGTAAGAACAAACTATTGCCAGCTTTGTTTTATGAGATCCAAATTTCATTGGTTTTCCTAGGAAGCAACTCTGTTAATGGTTCCTTCGCCCCTTTTAGTTTCATAGAGCACAGTCGCAAATCCACGCGCACGCGAAGTATTTGCAGAAGTATTTTTTGCAACCGCGTGAGTTCGCACAGGAGCTAAGTACTATTTTAGTCCTCTGTCGCCCGTAAATCCTCACTCGGAATGCTCTGTTACGAGGTCTGCGCCACTTCACACATATTCTTGGTTATATCAACCAGGAGGCCGTGTAGCTTTAAAACCTATTCCTACGGTGGCAACTTTAAAGTCGTTCCCGCGTGGTTTTTACGAATATGGAAATGTGAAATCTATTACAGTTCTTTTGTTCTGTCATACACATATTTCGTTATATATTCTGTATATATCTATACATGCTGCGTTACATAAATTCGTGAATACATTTCTATACATGCTGTGTTACACATTAGATGTCATAAATATATTCTGTACATTTTTGTACAAGCTGTGTTTCAGTCATCAGATTAGCTGAATAAATTTCTATACATGCTGTGTTACACATTAGATTTCGTAAATACATTTCTGTATATGCTGCGTTACACATTAGATTTCATGAATACATTTCTGTACATACTGTGTTACACATTAGATATTTTCGTGAATATATTCTATGATGTTGTGATATATTTAGATTAGGTGAAAATATCTCAGTATTATATGTTTTATGCTATTGAGTATTCTCTTCAAATAATTAAATTATCTCTTGGAGTATAAAAAAAGGATGTATTGCATTCACATGCTTTTCTCTACTCACACTTCCTTAAAATGGCTTCTTTCGTAAAAAAGGTTACTCCTCTATATATTTCTTGTTAATAGAGTTAAATCATCATCAGACGTTTACACATTTCGTTGCAGGTATAAGAAGAACATAGTAAACCAATAAAGTGGATCGCTATGTGTTGACTTTGAAATTCCGTTCTTTCTATGAGCAGAAAAAAGAAGGAAAAAAAAGGAAAGGAATAAGGAGTTTAAAAAGTTACGAAGTATTTGAAAATTCAAGCCAATAATAACACCCACAAAAAAGTTGTTTGAAATAAACCCTCTAATTTAACGAGATCTGCATTTTCTGTATAGTAAGATTTTACCTATGTCTTAGGTTTTATCAATTACACAAAAGTCATTCAAGTGAAGAAGACTTCACATCCTGTTCCCAGAAAATTCAAGAAGTAAATTTTATTTGTTATTCAATATCTTAATTATTAATCAAAATCGCTAGAGATATTATTGAGGGAATGAAAATTTTGGAAATATTTTCCATATAAAGGGTAGTTCGCGGTTGGGGATTTTATTGAAAATCTTGATGACGCGTCCTAAGATGCTGAACTTAAATATCAAGTTTGGTATTTATCTGATCTTTCGTTTTAGAGTTACACTGTTCACAGATAACATACACACATGCACTCGTGGAAGTCTTTTTTTGAGGGGGAGGGTTCGGGAATAGGAAAGTGACAGTAAAGGAGAGGAGTAGATGGGAGAAGTAAGGATAATTATTGGGGTTCCGCCTTTGCAGCCCTGTTAGTACGTAGGATAACTGCCAGCTTGTTGCATTGAGAAGTGTCCGGGTGACAAACATGGCCTTGCCAGGGCCCTGGCTGCCACCGCTGGAAGCTTCGAGAAGTGGATAGGAGTGTATGGGACATCTTTATTAGCGTAATTCTTTGATCTCAAAAACTGTGCACAAAGTGCTTGATAGTGGCCCCGAAAGAGGCCACAGTATTCAAAGAGGTTGGCGTCAGGTCTGCGAGATTGCTACAAGTTCGCGGAGGAACGGCAAAGAGGCAGCGTAGTTGTAGAGGGGATTTCTCAGTAGCTGTAGTCCTGCGTCTTGGGCTGATTTCTGTCGTTGCTGCTGTCTTGCAGTTTCCGATGGTGACACATATTGAGATGGAAAAAGTGGGTTGAATCGTCAAGTATACAAGCCGATTGTCTGTGTTGATTGATCCAATGTGATGGTTTGGGCGTATTGAGAAAGCCTCTGGAGGGCCTTGATAGATTCGTCAAGAGCCGTGAGTGTGCGCCTGACCTCCTCCGAAGTATCCATTGGAACCGGCGGTGGTGTGATGTGGAAGATTATTGAAACCCTTCAAGAGGATTCTGATAGAAGTGTTGGTGATGGCGAGTTGGTTAAGGCAGCTGGAGGAGAAAGTCTGTAGTGCAGATGAGTAGGTGGCGGTGATGGCATGGATGGCCTGGAGCCCAGCTTTAAAGTTGGCAAGACGACGAAGATGTGACTCTGAGTGTGCAGAGGTGACGGCGGCAGTAATGCCTGCTAGGCTTTCTTCCAGGCAGGTCATGCGGGAGTTAATGGTCAGTACCTCTGAGTGGAGATCCTGGACCGCATCTCGCAGGATGGTTTCTTCAGTGGAGACAGGAGCTGGTGGTGGCGTTGCTGTTGTCCGTGCTGGAGCTGGAGGCACTGAGGGTCTGGAGGCTGGTGATGGCTGCTGGGATAGAGGGGGAACAGCACCTGCCCCGTGAAGTGGTCGAAATCATCGCAGTTGGCACAGCACCGGCGGCGGTTGTGTTTATTGCAGTCGGCTGTGAAATTGGTGGCGCCGCAATAGTGGCACTTCGGTTGAGCTGCACAGGAGATATCGTGGTCGAAAGTGCAGTAACGGCGACAGGATACCTGGCAATCTACGTTGTTGGCCTCAATGCGTAGGCGCCGCTCTAACAGGGACAGGCCCGCTCTCAAGGCTGCTTGGCAGTCGCCAAGGTCGGCGAGCTCCAGCCGGAAAAGCGGAGATGATCCTCTTCTTGTGATGATTCGGGTGGCTCACATTGCTGAGGCCCACTGTTGTTGTGCTGCGGTGAAGAGGAAGCATGAGGGAGGGTCCCTGGTACACCATATACAACAGCGTAATGACTCCCAAGAAGCATAGACGGTCAGGCGGCGACGGCTGATGCGGTGGTGAAGGTACAGTTGTCTCGGGAGCAGTTGAGTCGGCGGGCTGGTGTGGCAGCGGCTACGCTAGTCGCAGTAGTCGATGCATAAGAAGGCCCGGGCAGCGGCGGTGGCGGGGCGGCCATCCCGGCAGATGCTGGGGAAGCAGCCAGCGAGTCAGCGGCAGCTGGACACTGGAGTGGGCTCAGGTGTCGGAGGTTGGGCGACGACACCCTCGACGGATGCCGGGGGATCAGGTTCCTTCTGGCGCAAGATCGGCGACATGACGTTATTTCCTTTTTTCCATCTCCGGTGAAAGTTGAGAGGCCTAAGGCCATTAAAAAACACTCTGACCTTTTTCTAAAAACGCTTTTCTTTTTATTCAGGGAACCTCAAAACCTGTATTCCTGGGGAAATCTCGGAATCGATCTTTCTGGAATATAATACTTCCTCTACTTACTATAGGTAGGCAGTAAAGAAAGCAAAAATGCAACATATCCATAATATTTTCAATTTTGGTGTTACCCGTGATAGTTTAATTTCAAAACGAAGTGTAATGACACATAAGGCTCAGCTCTTAAAGGCAAAATGTTAAGTTAATCGTCAGTTGCAGTAGTATTATATAACAAAAGTTATCCTGTGCATCATAAGTAATTGTTCTTTTATACATCCCGTGTGTAGGCTAAGTTGGAGAGGTAGAATCAGCTTATTATTATTATTATTATTATTATTATTATTATTATTATTATTATTATTATTATTATTATTATTATTATTATATCCTTTATTTGCTTCACGCTCCATTACCTAGCGCGAGGTGTGCTAATTACATTTTATGTTAGTACTTTCTTAGTCTATAGTACAATTTTGTTTTCGGTATAGAGTCCAAATCTATGCTGTATACAAAGTTCTGAAAATGTTTCCAGTATTTGGTCACTGGTTCACTTTTATTTGTTGACCAATGTCCACCTGACCTAAGAATGTTTGTTTCTAGCGATTTTCTTGCAACATTTAGCACATCGCATTCAAACAAAATGTGGTCGATTGTTTGTATGTCTCTGTTGCAGATGCAGGTCGGGTCTTCCATTGTCTTTTTTTATACTATAAAATATATATCGTGGTAAGAAATCCAAACTCGATCGCATGTGATGCGTTACCATTACACCACGAAGGTAATGAAAAGCGAATCTATAAATGTTTAACCTGTTTTTTATAAATATTTTTTATTCATTTATAATATTTACATTTTCTGGTTTAGTTTAACACTGTATATACATAACAAATGGTTTCTTAAACAGAAGTGTGCACTAACATAAGTTAGTAGTACCACTAATATTAATTAGGCAAGGAAGGGTGTTTAGTGCCCCTTTGTTCCTTCTTGCTTTGGTCGTAACTCTATATGAGTTCAGTGGTGTACATTAGATATACACCTGCGAGGTCTACAGCCGAAACAATAAGAATGGTGTGAAACCCACACCTTGTTTCCCATGGGCAAGAAAACTGTCTCTCTCACAACGGAGATACTCAACATAGAGCTGTAAATGGAGATGGCAATAGCTCGTAACAGCGTAATAAACAGTATGAGCTACAGTCCAAAGTATGGCAAAGTGCTTACCAGCCAACGCAACACGAAAATCTGGCCACAGTAAATGATCTGGTCGAAACCAAGTGCGTACTTGAGGGTCAATCTCAGCAAGAATAACCAATAATTTGGCACGTATCGGAACCATGGCAGTGCAAGAAAACAAACGATGGAGCACGGTATCGTTCTCTAAACAATAAATGCAGGCATCTAGGTCTGACATACGTATACGATGAAGGCGTTCCTTCGTAGGTAACAAATCATGAGCTACATTAAACCAATTAGAACGCACCACTACAGGGAGCGAAGACGAATGTATATTTCTCCACACTTGGGACCAACAAATACCGCGTGGTGCGATTTGGCAAACACGCATCTCCGGCGGCCGCAGAGAATGGCATAAACGCTTACACAAGGATTTGGAAGTTGGACCAGTCCCTTGGGCATAGTGAGTGGCCAAATAACACCATTCTTGTACATAAGTCATGAAATAAATATCGTGCGGCGGAAGTTTACGCAGATTCGGTGGGGGTCGGATGTCAAGCTTACTAGACCAGTAACACAACCATTTCGAGGTAAGGGTATCGTCTGCCTCCTGCAGTTTATAACTCCTGATGAGAAACAGAGCTACACATTTCAACTGTACATGGAGTAGCCCAAGGCCACCGTACATAGCGTGGCGATATAACGTAGAAAGCGGAACTTTAAAAATACTCCCATGCCACACATGCCACAAACTGACACTAGTGAGCTGTCTCGCGCATGTGGACGGCAACACCAACACCTGCGAGGTGTACCACAAGTGAGAAAACACATACAAATGTAAAACCCACACACGTTGGTGCAGGCACAATTTCCTGTGATACAGCTCCCTAGCAGTAAAGTGAATACGAGTTATTAGCGGGGGCCAATTCAAGGTCTGCATTTCACGTAGCGACGAGGAAAAGTGAATACCCAAAATTTTGAGATTCTGCACTGTGCGCAATGAAGGAATATGCGGCGGCGTCTCCCAGTTTCCAAGAGGTAAAAGTTTCGACTTCCTCGTACTGACAATAAGACCAGAAAGCGCCCCAAAATGGTGCAAAATATCATGCATCTTAGTCACGTCCCGGTCCTTTGTCAATAATACACTGACATCGTCGGCATAGTCTAAGGTAGAAAATCGGTATCCCTGAAACGAAATCCCGGCAATGTGTTGATTCAACTGGTAAAGTAAAGGGTTCAAGGCCAACACAAACAGAACCATGGATGCCGGGCAACCCTGACGAACTGACCGTCGAGCAGGTATATGTGCAGAAAGATACCCGTTTATTTGTAACACAGCGGATATATCTGTATAGAGCAATTGTATACAATGCACAAACACATCAGAAAACCCATGCCATCGCAGTGCCTCAAATACATAAGCATGTGACACGCTGTCAAACGCGCGATGAAAATCTAAGGAAGCCAAAATCGCCCGTTGCCGAGTATACTGGCATAGAGCGACACTGTCACGCAACGTACAAAGCACATCAAAAATAGTCCGACCTGATAATCCACATTTCTGTGCGGGGTGCAGGATATCTGGCAGAAGAGGTCGTAATCTGTAAATAAGCACCCGCGCCAGAAGTTTATACTCATAGTTCAGTAAACTAATGGGCCTATAGTTAGCGACATCGGACGAATCGCCTCGCTTGGGAATAAGCGTTATCACTCCCAGCTTTTGTGAATCGCGTAAACGCTTACGTTCCAGGATAACATTCAAAACAGTCACAAAATCATCGCCGACGATGTCCCAAACGGCCACATAAAACTCATGGGGAATGCCGTCAATGCCTGGAGATTTGGAACGTTTTCCTTGTAAACCTTCTGTCTTACGAAACGGGAGCACCAGTTCTTCATGTGCCTCCTTAGAAGCGAGCAATCCCGCAGGAGGGGGAAAAGCGGCAAGGGAGGGAGTCAGCCCCGGTTGAGCGGCAAAGAATTGCGTGTAGAACAAACGAAAACACCGCAAGATATCCTGTCTCTGTCTAACTGAGTTTCCATTGGAATTGCGAACACCTAAAATCATCCGAACTGTGCGGTGTTTAAAGTCGTGCATCAAATGAAACAGATTCGTAGTTTCATTTGGAAAGTGTTGCTGTGCTCTGCTGCGAATCCTAACACCTTCATGCGACTTCCGTAAATAGTAGTGATTTTGGCCTTGTAGTAACTCAATTTACTTCGTAAAAACGGCGAGGGGTGATAATTCTCCTGAATATCCGAAACACAGCAATAATAAAACTTTAAAAGGCATTCCTGATCCTGATGCGCAGCCCAGGCATACGTTTTACAAAATGCTTTAATTTTATGTTTTATGATATGGTCCCACCAGGCAGCTAGATCGGCATATTTACGTTCCTGGGACTGCCAAGAACGCCAAGCCTGGGCAAAGTCCTGCATAAATCCGGGGGCAGATAAAACAGTCACGTTCAGTTTCCAAAAATATCGCACCACTGAGAAATACACAACATCCAATTTAAGGTGCAAAATTACAGCCGCGTGATCACTAAACGGAACTCCCACCGTAGTTACACTCTGAGCATTAGATTTCAATCCAGTGGGTACATATAGTCGATCAAGTCTAGCTGCAGAATTACTAGGAAGAAAGTAAACCGGACAGAACGACGTAACAGGGTCCATACATCAACCATTCTTAGTTGTGACGTCAACGCATGTAACGGCGCGCTAGGCTGGTAAATACCTGTACAATCACCAGCATTTAACACACAGTTAAAATCGCCACCAAAATATATCGCTCCGGAAGGTTACGTAACAAATAGGGCACTTTCGTCTGAAAACGACATTCCGTTCACGGCGCTTAGCACTACCCGCTGGGGCATATATATCTCTTAAAAAACAGATGACCTTGAAAACTACCACTTGTTCCGCGCCCGGATGGAAGTTTTTCAACCGATTCAAGAGCAATACCGGCTTTCGTTAGAATCGCAGTCCCGAGCGGCTCAGAGCCAATATTCACGTAAGACGAATAGTTAGAGAGCACAGAAAGATCCGAGGTTTTGACCTCCTGTAAAAATAGAATATCAATATCATGGCAATTAAGAAACAATTTTAAGGACCGAAGTTTTAGAATAGAAGTACTACCATGAAAGTTAACAGTAGCTATGAAAAATGTTTGAGGCATAAAAGGAAATGAAATAGTATCAAGGGTCACAGAAGAAGAGAACGTAGCACCCCCCCAAAGAAAAACAAGAAGAAAAGTCAACAAAATAACAAAGGCGTGGTAACTTAAGCGCCACTAATTCACAGACATAGCGACGGCCCCTTTGTGGAGGTCGTCGACACCACTGCCAGAAGGAACCGCAGATGATGGCGAATCTCGGGCATCCGGCGGTTCGGAGTCCATAGCATCATTTTAGCTGCTGGAAGAAGCGGCGGAAACTGGAGAAACGTGCTCTGTAGATAGAGCTTCACGCGGAAGTAGGTCAAACAAAACACTCACGTTTCCAGAAGGCGGCTGCTGACTGGGCGGAACAGAAAGCTCACAGACGATGTCCTCAACTCGCTGCACCTTACGTTGTGTACTACGACGACCGACCTTGCGACGCTTACTAGTCACTAGCGGGAGTGGCGATTGTTCCTCACTGTCACTGACACTAAGCGCAGTCAAATAGGGTTCCTCTGCTGAAAGTGTCTGTTCATCACTTAGACCATCGGAAGCTTCCGAGAGAGGCACCGCTTTGGCATGACACTGGGACACCTTCACACCCACATCAATCATTTCCTCAAAGGAAGACGCACTGTTACTGTTACTAACAGGTGCAGAAGGTGGACACTCCGGTGTAGGAATAGCAACATCAGAGGACGTGGACGCGTGTCCCAAATCAGGCGGGCACAGTTGTGGCACTTCCAACAAAGTCTCTGTCGCGCCAATATCCGGACCACGAGAAGACCCCGCCGTGGGAGAGGAACCAGGCGATAGACTAGAATGTCGTAGCACCGGAAATTCCCGCTCGGAATTTAAGACAGTCCAAGCCGACTGCTCAACCTCCCTAGGGGTTTGCACAATACCGTGTTGCCGCGACAATCACTCTTGAAATGACCAGGTAGGTGACAGTAGGCACACGTGGGAGGCTGACCAGGATAAACCACTAAACCCGGTGTCCGGAGATGTACACAAAACTAGATATATTCTTGGTGAGTAAAATGCGTACAGAACGCACACCGGAACTCGTAGGATAACGATAGGACGCAGACCATTGTTCAGTAGAGGAAGCTAGAATGTTCCCATAGGATTTGAGAGTATCAATAACCACAGCATTGGACACCTCCAATGGTAAGTGATACAATTTCACTACCCGATATCCAGCACCTGCGTGTTCCAATTTGACGGTGCCACGTTCACCAGTAGAAAAAACAAAAGGTGCTTCTCCACGGGTACGCTCAAGAATGTCTTCTAGTAACGATGCACACTGAACCTTGATATAGAAACATCTGGTAAGATTATCCAACTGTATCATTAGTACCTAATCAATATGTAGCTTTAAAGTGTCGACATCCAATCATGAATTTCGTAAGCTAAGACCTTCGGTGCATTACGTTCAAAACTAATTTTGACAGTATTCTGCCTTTCCACAAACACACTCATGTTCACAAACAAACAAAACCGATGGTAAGAACCAGGTGAAACCCGGGACACAGGTCCCACACAACGCGACCTCACCGCACAGCGGAGAGACCGCAACTTATCTTGAACTTTGTAGATATGCGCCCAGTTTGAGTGTCCTGTTGTTAGTACTATCAAGTTATGTGTGAGGGTGACATTGGACTATAATCTCTGTTGTACTGTAGGGCACCTGTACTGTTGTTATGGCACCTTTGATTGTAGTTTACCACTCTGTTGTCCACCTTTCCACGCTGTGTTTAAAAAGCTCTTTTGGCCGCACTCAGTGGTGTCTTGTTGAACGCTACTTGTTGCTTGTTTAAGAAGACGGATTGATTACTGTGAAGCTAGGGACTGTAAGTACTTACGAGATTGTAAGTCATCATTGAGGTATGTTATCTCAAAAATAAATTTGAAAACGCCATATGGTTTAAAGGTAAAGATTGGGGTCAGTTGGGGAATTTAATGTCATACCGACATTACGAGGTTCAAATCCCGGCTATGACATTGACTGTTTCAGTTAATTCTACCTTTGTTATCCTGCACAGTTTATTGCATACGAATTGGATTGTTTACATTGCGATAACTTGGTTATGGCAAAGAAAGCTTAAATCGATACGGAAGTATTAACATTCCAAAGCACGCTACTATTAAAACAAAGACTAACGCTGCTTGTTGCTACTTTAGATTAAAATAATTATATCATGTTTGAACCACTAAAACTAAAAGTGCAGTTTTTGCATTTCGGAATATTTAATAACGTTACCTTAATGCAATTTCATGTCTGTATCTCTTGCGCTATTATTTGATTCTTCTGCTCTCAAATGTATCAACCTCTTTAAGTTTAAATATATTGATTCATTTCCTTCTGCACACTATTTATATCATAACTAAAGATTTGCACTAATATCAGTTTCAAAGTACTGAAATGCATAGAAAAATTAAATTGTTGAATAAATTATTTCGGAATTCTTTAAAATTTGTGGTAGTTGTATTGTTTCGAGCGGCTTTTCAATTTAACTTAGCCATTTCTTCGTAGAATCCTTATGGTTTTAAGAATAAACACGCACATACACACAAAGATAATGCTTGTAATTTAATATTTGTGTTAGAGGTGAAACTTTTTCTGTGATACAAAACCTAAAAATATTATACCGAAGAAAAAAATTTAAAGTTATATGCACCTAGCTTATCCATGTACGTAGCTTATCCATTAAAATAGTTGCCTTAACTTTAAATGCTTTATATCATAAAGGAACAATTTTAAAATCAAGAACAAAGAATGCCACATTTTCACTATCTATTATTTAAGGAGTATTCCCATCTTAGCGCATATTTCCTTGTGATTTAAATCGCGATGCACATTACTTTATTAGGCAAAGTTAAATGTAGAGTATCTCCGCCAAAAAAATTAGCAACCCAGATGTAATAGGATGTAGTTGTTTTTGAAGAGGTATATATAATACATATATTTCAAGAACGAATGCATGGGATATCGTTTTAATGGTGCCAGCGCCTTAGTTTTAATAACTTTTAAATGTTAAAAACGTTACAATCACTAACTTCACTTGTAATCAAACGCAAAATATAAATTCCCCCGATAAAAATTTACAAAAGAAAAAGTACATTATGAATGGTATGATTACAGAATAATACGAAATTGAATATCACTGTTGCAATAATTATATCAACCATTCTATACCGAACTGAAGGTTTTCTGGTAGACATAATGTCCGCAATCTCCAAAACTGGTAGTGTTCATACGGCACAACAGTCACTTTATGCATTTACTTTCTTCTGCTTCATAATGTTCTGCGCCCAGTCATGGAAACTGAGGCCATCAGTCTGCGTGCATTCCTTTGATGAGAGCGTAAATTATTGCCAAAACAAACTAAGGAAACTCAAATACCTGGGACAGGATGTATTTCCTATCCAAGTTCAAAACTAAAACAATTCAACTATTGTTACTTTAAAAATACAACCTTCTTACTCAACTTTAGGCAACTAAAGTACTAGCACTGTAGAAACTAGCACTCCAATGTTGGATTACATTAATGGAAATAATATGGACTATGAACAACACATGGGTATATGGTATAACACATGGGAACCTCACATCCAAAGCTGTTTTAAACTTCCGAGGAGAAAAGAACCTTGCTGATTTAGCTGCATGGTATAGAAATTCATTCTTACTATGATTATTGGTAATTTTAAAGACTTGATGAATGCGATCATCTAATAAGGTATGCATTACAATTAACTGTGATGGTATTAATCCTAAAGATTAGAATTTAGTATAGTACTGTTAGTGACACAACACGAACCCCTTCATGTTTGGGATACACGAAAATAGCTATCGATCTGTAATCCCGTAAAAGCTAAACACGCCATATCATACAATATTTATAGTGTCTTTTGAAACCTCTGGGTTCCTTTCTCAATTCTAAATGATAGCATAGGCATTAAATTAGATCTCTGTAGTAACTTAAGAACGTTTATGTAATATTCTTTGTTAAATGCCATGTTAATCTTTAAAGCTTTATATTCACACATTTCAAAATCACTGTCATTTCAACCTCCGTGGTGTATTGGTTACCATGCTAGCCTCTAGTTACCGGGGTCGGGGGTTCAAACCCAGGGGAGAGCGATGAACTTTTTCGGGCGTAAAAATCCTTAGAATGGCTTCCTTCCAAAGGGAAGTAAAGCCGTGGTCCCGTGTCGTAGATTTACGGCACGTAAAAGAAGCTCAAATCATAAAGAGGCCTCTGAGCAAAATTTCCAGGCTTTCACGCCCAATATAGAATGGGACGCTAAGAACCACAGCAGCTAATGAGCGTCCATAAATAAAAATAAAAAAATAATATATTTACATGCGTGTTTTACCGATCGGGCAAGCAAACGCCTTAGGCATATGCTGTACTCATCAGCTAGTCGCTGGCACGATAACAGTCCTACCTCTTCTCAGTGCCATTTTTCAATCATCACCATAGTAGCGGCTTGTGAGTATACATTTGGGATGTTCACAAAACTTTAGTCAGACAGCCCTTAAAATGTGAAATAGTATCTGCTGCATAATAGTTATTGTTATTTACAAGTTGATACAACTGTAACCACTCCTAATAATAATAATAATAATAATAATAATAATAATAATAATAATAATGCATAGCTTATCTAATGAAAGAAAGTTTTTTGTGTACATAATTAAGTACATCGTGTTATAGTACGAACAACGTAATGTATATATTAAATTTTATCTAAGATTTAGGATGGCATGGAGAAACCGGCAGAAGTTTCCGTCCTTGTACACGTTACCTACTTCTGCTACAGTGACTGATTCTAACTTCTACCGTAGTGTACTGCCATCTAGTGACATTGATGTAAAATTATAGTGATAATATGGAAACAGAGTGCACTTCTTCAGAGTGCGCGATAGTGCACTTCTTCACATGTGTACGACCTGTAAGTATTTGGACCCATAATGTAATTACGTCATACCAGCTGTGCATGCGCAAAAGCTCCTTAAAAGGTGCACAAGTCAAGATGTCGTAAGGACATTGTTGCCATGTCTCATCGAGTTTAGAGGACTAGCGTGGTAGATTTTATATTACCACATATACGTTGCGTTTAATAGCATTCGAAGAAAAAATAACCAATAAATCCGCAAGGTGTCAAAAGTTAGGGTGTTCACGACTCTTGTGCTCTTATACAACAGCTATCACTGCATCACCCTCAAATGATAAATATGATTTAAAAGTCGTGCTGATAATTCTTTATGGCAGCCATAACAGGTGAAGTCCAGACCTACCGTGCACATAAAGTATTCTTGCAAACTGGCCTGATATTCTTTTATATATGTCAAGTACTTAGGGAAACGTAATAGCATTATGGGCAAAAAATAACTACTTAGGACAGTAATACAGTCCGTGGGATTCCCAAGTGGTGAAGATAAATAAAACGACTACGTAAATTGATTGTTTCGCACCAATCTCCTAACGGAGGAATAATCACGTACGTAGGGGAAATTCAGTCTCTCAAGGTCAAACCACATTACATGATAAAGATGAATCAGAACGACACTTAGTAATAGTAAAGAGTTAAAATTAATATATCTGTAAGGTTTTTAAACAAATTCATATTTAATCGAATTTGAAAAGTAAACTACATATTTTGAAAGTGAAAAGATGAGAAAGTAGAATCAGATCGCAAGGTTGGTGGGTTCAACTTACTAGCGAAAATCACTCCTACTTTATCATGGTGCTGAATAAGTTTTATTCAACTAATTATCCACTACTTTATTACTCTCTCTCTCTCTCTCTCCCCCTATGAAGCTTGCTTGTTGTGGGTAGAAGTATTGTATACTAACCAAAAATCCATTACAAAATTTCACTGGAAATCCACGAAAACGAAAAACAGATGGATATTAAATTTCCTAATTACGTTCAGCATTCTTTAAATTTATAACACAAAGAACTTCAGGGAATTACTCACCCCAAACAATATTTTGCCTTTTACATGGAAAAATATTCATTATCTTTATTATTTTCTCAAAAACTACTCTAGCGAGTTTGATCAAAACCATATGCTTGATGTATTAGAATGGCAATTCTAATATTTTAAGCAATACGGTTTAGAAATATTATGCCCATTCCTTTGTTTCTCATCATCCCTTGAAAAACAAATGATATCAAGGATTGCATATTGTCACGTACCTATATATTCAGGCCGTACATATCCAGTAATCCACATTTTCATATTATAGAAATTTACACTCGCTGCGAGAGCAAAGCTGGCAATAATAAAACACAGATGCGAGAAGATAGCAGATTTATCTATATCTTAATAAGAGTTGCAGTAACTCACCATGCTTTTAATAATAACGCTTTACATAAATAAAAGATGAGAGGCCTGTAATCCGCAAAGCGCTGCTTAATTCCACACGCAAGCCAAAAGAAGATTTCTTCCCTTTCTGTCTACAAACAACAACTGTTTTACAAACATAGCAATCGCAGACGGACCGACCGTGAAAATAGCCGAAGCTTATTCGAATCATTCGTGGTCCGTAAATGAAAATTGTGCTTTATTTATGGACGCTCTTCAACTGCTGTGTTCCTTAGCGTCCCATTCCACATTGGGCGTGAAAGACCAGTAACTTCCCTTCCGAAGGAAGCCATGCTAAGGATTTTTACGACCCAAAAATCTTTCGCTCTCCCCGAACCCGCGACCTCGGGAACTAGTGACCAGTATGGTAATTGGAGGTTCGCGCAGATCCGCTGACCGTGCTAACATACGAGCGGATGACAATATTATTCCCCTGCTTGCATACCTGTGGGTAACATGCTTAACCCTTTTCTGACCAGTATTTATGATTAAAGGAATGCATAGAAAAGAATTCTAATAAGTTAACCTCGCGTTTGAGAATTTGTGTATGTCCTGCCAGTTTTTGCTACCAATGAAACTATGCGAATATTTAAAAAGAATATGCAAATTTGGATCAAATAATTTTGGGGTAAGTTGCTTTTAGGTGGTCTTCAACAGCGATGGAAGTGACGTCTTATATGTCCTATAGATGTCACTCTATGTCATTCTCTAGCTCTAACGCAATGCTGGCAACATATGAATAACTAATGCCGCCAAAGCCGGTAAGATACTCAGCCTCTTGGCGTAGCCGAAGGACTGAGGGCCCTCAGCCTCAAAGCATAGCAGAGAGATGTTTTTTAGAAGGAGAGGAGTGTAGCAGGCCGCAACTACGAAGCGACGACAGGACGTAGCCGAGGGATCTGCGCGTCTAAATTCGAATGATTCACGTCGGCAGAAATTCCTTCCAAAAGTCAATACAAAATGAAGTAGTAATAACAACATGGCTTATTTCGCGGATTTCACATCTTATTTAGGTTGGCAGTATGTGTATTAGCGGTAAGATGGCTACGTTTATTGTGTTCATATCGCAATTTTCCTATAAAAGTTAAACACCTAAAAGGAGCGGTCAGGTGGGCACCAGGTATTGACGAGATCACATCTGCTTATAAATTCACTCTTAAGGTAATTTACTCCATTCCTTCTTGCTTTTTTCAGCGTTTTCAATGAAGACCACCTAAAAGCACAATAGCCTAATTTTGTGTAGCCTTAGCTTCTACGAAAATGTTTCTTGTTGCTTATGTCAATGTTCTAATATTTTAAGCAATACGCCTTTGGAACATTATGTCGGTTCTTTTGTTTCTCATCAGCCCATGGAAAAAATAAGCGATATCAAGGATTGCATATGAATCCCTTATCTCCTATATGTGATTGTATACCTGTAGGTAATATCTTTAAACCATTCCTGATCAGCATTTATCATTAAGGGGTGCATAGAAAAGAATTCTGATGGGTTACACTCACACGACTTTATATTATCTATATCTATAATAATATTATAAGGACAGAAAATTTGTGTGTGAGGGTGTATGTAGGATGTTCTCAAAAACCAGTAACCGATTTTGATAATTCTTGCTCCATTGATTGGCTCTGACGGACATGGGGCTATAAAACAGCTTCTAATTTAGTTTCATAAATTACTAAAAGATTAAAAAGGACTTACAAAGTCCTTCTATTTGAACACGAACACATTGGAATCATAAAAGAGTATGCTTGCGAAGGCGACCTTGACATTTAGTTGAGAATAGAGAATGCCATGGAGCAGAGAATAGTTGTTACTCCACAGAAAATGCATGTACTCGTAAAATAAGACAAATGCCGCCGATATCTCATTTCAAACAATATGGTGAGGACACGCATCGCGCGTATGCGTGCTCCGCACACTAGTACGCAGGGACTTCGTTCCGCAACTCCCGCGTTACTTACGAGTGATAGTAACTTGCACTGTAATGAGTACTAACCTTGTTATAAGTGGTGGCCATCTGCATGAAGACATTTCTGGCATCTTCGAATAAAATTTCCATTCACACGCATAAGTTCTTGCGTATATATTGTCCTTAAGTTCGTCTATGGCGTGGGGATTGTTTCTATAAACTTTTCATTTTTGAGGGTTCCCCACAAATGTATGCACCAATTTCTCAATTTTTTTTCCTCCGTTAAAACATTTCGTTTTCGCTTCTTAGGTGTAGCGTTTAGCAATCTCGTTGTCCTAAACTTATTAACCAGACGTCTTAACAGTTTCCCTACTTGGAACTGGAATTCCAGGAAATTTCTCCGGAAATTGTCTACATGATTCGAGTTTCACGCTTGTATCGTACATAAAAATTCGTCGTTCAAGTGTGAATTTGTCAGCATGCATTGCAGTGGACTAATAACAAGACATTAACACTCTTAATCAAATCACACACAACACAGATGTCTCGAATAAGCTTTCACCCTTGAGATGCATAATGTCAACTCTCTTTACAAGAACGTAAAGCAGCGACTGAAGCGCAGCTGATAACCTTGAATGCTTCATTGCCGCCAGTTGCACATCGGAAAAGTGCCGTGGTCACCGCTACGCAAAGCCAGTCTGTGGCCTCACCTTAAAACGCCCGCACGGTATATACATATGTCCAAGATTTAGCAACTATGACAAAGCAAAACAAAAGAAAATCGAATCTACTTATAACGGTACAATACCCATGCGATACTAGTGCTACGAATTTTAATAGCCCTCTAAAAAGAAAGGCTTGTTCTATTTCCTTGCGAAGAAAGCTTTGACTTTTAGTTAAAATGGAGAATGCCTTGGAGAAGAAAATAGTTGGTGTTATTCCATTTGTATCTAGCCACATTCCACCACAGCATATTTTCGGCCGTGAAATAGAGGCTGTCTTAACGGCAAAGAGCAGTTCATTTCATACCAAATGACTTGCAGATTTCAGCCAGTGTGTGTATATATAAAAGATGGAGCAAAATCAGTCTGGAAGAGTCGTCAGATATAATCAAATTAAAAATCTGCTGCAAATTTTAGAGAGAAACAAAAGTCTGTTTTACCATATAATAATATAATTATAAATTTTGATGTGAGAAAATTAGATGTTAAAGTTACAGAAAAAATCAAAGAAACGCATAACTGTCATTTAGGTATTAAAATTACAGAATAAAAATACAAGGAAATGGTGACAGCAGGTTTACCAATTACAGAGTATTAAAAGATTCAAAAAAATAATAACGTTTATCTCGGAAATGGCATATGCTAGAAAGAAATAGGTAACTTAGTCATTTATTTTTTGAATAAATAAACCGATGGAATAAAAGTTTATATATATATTATATAAACACAGATGGCCAAGAATTAGCAACTAAGACAAAGCAAAACAAAAGAGAATCGAATATGCTTATAAGGTACGATATGCATGCGATACCAATGCCATATATTTTAATAACCCTAAAAAAAGAAACGCCTGCCCTATTTCTTTGTATGTTATAATCCAGATATTTGGCAGGGTATGCTAAATAATGTATAAAGAGAGAAAATAGTGCCCTGCTAACATTAAAAATTAGTCAACCGATATTTTATAATTAACATCGCAGAATATTGTTTTTGTGGATGATCGCAGACTATGCACCTTTTCGAAAAAGGTTAACTTGATGACCAGGGAGTGGGGAATGTTCACATTCACAATCTTCACCGTTATTTCGTTTTATATAATAAGGACTTTGTATTATGTGAAAACTGTAGCTCTAAGTTATATAATAACTATGGTACCAAAGAGAAGGTACGACGGTTTAAAATGTTCTTATACGTATACTGTGATTGTCTAAAAACATACTCGATCCTTCCGACCGTTGATTGTTCCACAGCCAAGGGTACTTATAGGCTGTGCGGTAATTCCAGAACTTGGAAAACTGCCTGGGGAGAGGTTAAGGAAGTCAGAAGTTCCACGGATGTTTCACATCCTATCATGTGATTTTTTTATCCGTTATTAGGAATAGCCGGGGATTTTCGAAATTACAATTATAAGGGGTAAAGGTGACGTTCACCATAAAAAAAAATCATATATATCACTGTACAGTAATTTCATAAAGACCGGGGGAAGGTAGATTAGATTACTTATATAATTGGGGTTTTTGTTGGAGCTTAATCTATCTCCCGCACGTCACCTAAAAGGCTTATTGTGCAACCCCATTTGAAAGGTTGCTTTCATTGTTATCCAAAATACGTCGGGCAGCCAGCTAGTATAAGGTATTTTGAGAATTTGTGTATATCCTGTCAGTTTTTGGCTACTGATGAAACGATGCGAAAAAAAAGTAGGGAGAATTGTGTATGTTGTATAGATGTTGCATGACAGATCAACCTGAGAAAACCTAAATACATAGTAATGATTGTTTCAAAAATCCTAATGCTACAAAGAAAGGAAGTTGCTTAACACAAGTTGTGCCCTTCAAAGGGTTGTACACTTTTCTTGTAGTAGTTTATTGTGTATCTCTTATGGTTTATCAGTTATCAAAATTAATTCAGAATGAAGAGTTTTCAGAGACTATGCATAGAAAATTCAAGATATACGTTTTATTAGGTATGTAAATAACGTTAACACATATATGGGATTTTAATCGAAATCGGTGCTGTTTTTTTAACAAATCTAAAATAACGAGACGTTTTGCACGTAAAGGTGGGTTTTGGGGCATTACGGGAGATTTTGTTGAAATGTTTCCTTTAGCATACTTAAGCAGTACCTAACTCAAATACTGAATGAGGTATTTCTCTGACTTTTAGTATTTGAGTTAAACTGTGCATGGGACCTTAAAACTTGCATTTATGGAGAAATTTAAATATGTAATTTTGATGTGGATTATAATACTTCCTCGAACTTAATTCGGTGCTAGTTCATATCTTGTATCACTAATTTGTATATACATATATGAAAACAAATGATAATGTAGAAAATCGTTTTTTGCTGAATTTTGAATGTGTGATTATCACAGGTAATGCTCTCGTCACATCGTGACTCGGAAATTATCTAGAGGATTTGAAAATGAGCAGCATCGCTAGGACCACTCCACGAATAAAATGAAGAGATTTACAAAAAAATCACGATTATTAAAATAGTCATAAATTATTTATATCTATATGCAATGTAAACAGCGTTATTTGAAAAGGAATCGAATCATGTGTTGCACTTCATTTGTGTGACGAGTGCAACCACATCTCGTTGACACGTTCATATCGTTGCCTTCGTCGTCTGAGATGGAGGAACCCAGGGGGCAGTGGAATGAAAGTACCTACAGCTTTTTATCGTGGACTACGGACCATGTTGGGCCCTGGGGATACTCCACATGAGGAAGTCAAAGATGAAGGCGTGGATAGGACTAACTTAAAATCGCCACCCAGAGCCTGAATAGAACCTCGAACCCTCAGAACGAGAGCCGGACGAAACCACTACGCCACCCGGGCACTTAATATTATTCGCTGCTATGTGGTGTGAGAAATAGAAATAGGTACGCACTATTGTAAGGATGCAATAACCAACATTGTCCTCCTCCTGTGGCGTTAAAGACCGTGAAGGGGCAGGGCCTGCCAACCCGACTACCGGCCTCACACCCAATTACGCAGGCAGAGGTGAGCGATCATCCAACCGATGCGGAGAGATGATGTGGTCAGCATCACGCATCCCTCAACCATAAAGTTTGCTCTCAATACCAGGATCGCTGCCTATCCACTCACTTTCCTCACGATGCTGAGTGGACACTGGTCCTATACCCGGGACTTAAATCGCACCCACTTTTTTCTTTTTTAGTTACCTTGTTTTACCCAGTTTATGCTACTGCGTTTTTACTGTTTTTCGTTACCCCTTATCACCGCAATTACACTACACACATACACGCATACAAACACCCATGTCCATGGCGGGACTCAAACCCGCGACCCTCAGCTTGGCGGAGCGCCGGAGCTATACACTCCAGCGACTACGGCTACGAGGGCCGGCACATTGGGTGGGATCAAACCCGGGCGCATTCCGTAGCCGGGAACCAGAGCTCCACCCTCTAGCCTACAACGCCACGGTACAGGACAACCAACATGACTATGATTTTATTTATTGAAACAAACTTTGTTTAACAACACAATTATTCAATGGAATTGGAAGTAATTTGTTCGTTGTTTATCTTTGATATAGATGACGTAAGTAGTAGGCGGCGGTCCCGTGTCGTAGGTTTACGGCATGTAAAAGAACTTCAAGCCTGATAAAAACGTCTCTGAGCAAAATTACGAACTTTCACGCCCAGTATAGAATGGGACGCTAAGAACCATAGTAGCTAAAGAGCGTCATAAATAAAACGAAATTTAGTTTTAATTTGAAACAGTAGACATATTTTTTTTCCTAATTTATATACAATGTCGAAATACTGCTCTTCATTTAGTTGCAGTGCAAAATTATACTCTTATCTCTTCAGAATAAAAACAGAAATCTAGTGTGTTTCATTCGCATGACTTTCTTACTTACCCTTACCAAACTATTCTCACAAGTGCTTATTCTTCTATTTGTTGTTAATCGAGATAGACATTTATACATTTGATTACATATTTACACATTCGTTGTAGGTATAAGGAGGATACAGAAGTGTAAAGCGAAGTCGGATTTTTAAAAACCGGATCGCTGTACCGTGGCTTTAAAATCCCATGCCCGCGAGAAAAGAAAGAAAAAAAAAACGAATAGCGACTCATCGCTTGAAAAGGTAAGTATTAGAAAATTTAAACCAATAACCAAGGAATATCTCAGAAATGGTTAAGACCACAGAAAGGTTTATTTGACATAAATTGTGTGCTTTAACGAGATCTACTTTTTGTGCAGTAAGATTCTTCTATCTAATAAGATTTGCCATTTAATAAAAGTCATTCAGAATGAAGACACAGGTCATTCCTAGAAAATTCAATATATTTATTTATCACGTACATGTATAAACATTTCATAGTTTAATCAAAATCATTAGGGCTATTTTTGAGTAAATAAAAAAACTAAATTTTTGCACTCAAAGTGTAGTTTGGTGTGGGAAAACTTTCTTGAAGAATCTTCATGCTCTATCCTTGGAAGATTCTGAACTTAAATACCAAGTTTGGTATTTAACCGACTTTTCGTTTTTGAGTTATGCTGTATATAGACACACACGCGCGGACCTTTCTCTGTAAATACATTTTTTGGGGTTCAAAGGGCCTCAAAACATGAATGAAATCTCGACATCGCGTTTTGGATGGAATATCATACTTCGTCTACTTACTAGAAGTATATAGTAGAGAAATTAAAAAGGAGGAGCTATGCTTATGTAAGGAGGAGGTGGTAAATAGATTTCGATAAAGTTGATTGAATCAGAACCGTGATTGGTTGAAAAACAACATTCTTTCAGTCATGATTGATAATTATCTCCCATTTATGGCCATGAGTGAAATATTCAGAACAAGTGCATGCATGTGGAAACTTTTGTACGTCCTTAGCAATTGTCCTTTATTAATGATGTGACTGCCGGTTCAGTCACAGCCTTATTGCGAATATAATTTACATTTAAATGCGACAGGTGTTTATCGACCAAGGCCTCGCTCTAAACACTGTTATCTTTGCCATTAAGTATTCTTTGTGAAAGAAATTAGTTTAGGATCTTTTTTAACGCTGTGAAAATAATAGTAAACGCACGAGCATTGGTTAACCCGGACGTCCTAATAAGGAGGCGCAGCAGTAAAAACAGAACTTTAGGTTCTAGTGTACGTTAATTGAATGTGGAATTCTCCGGATAAAATACATGTGTACCGGAGTCACGTGACAAGGGTAACAACTGGATTCCGTAAAAGTTGCGGAAGTGTGCAAGAAGAAGGAAGTGCTGCAACTCCAGTAATGCGCTTTGTGTTACAGGATTAAGAGTGGTAGGTATGTAGTTGTCGGCACGTTGAACGCGTGACCAGCTACGATCCTGGGTCACGCTGGCTTTAATTCCGATGCTTCAACTCCCTGTCTTCGATTTTATCAGCTCCTCTATATGACCTACTTTAACCTTGGCATGTTATTTTCTCTACTTTCTATTCCACCCCAAAAAATCGATATAGAGATTTCACTGGAAATATACGTTTTGAAGTTCCCTGTACCATGGGAGGGGGAGAGTGCAATTGAGAGAACACCATGGCTCAAAAACGAAAATTCGGGTGGATACCAAATTTCATATTTAAGTCAGATTCTGTTTAAGCATACGAGGTGAAGATTTTAATTAAAATCCTCCACCCTAGGCTACGCTTTACATGGAAAAGAACTGGTGATTTTTCACTTTCTCAAGGTATCTAACGACATAAAATGTATAATAAAAGATATACCTTGAATTTTCTCTGAATAGCCTGCGAATTTTTCTTTATTCTGAACAAATTTTCTTATAACTGGTAAACCATCAGAGGCAAAGTTTTACTACACAAAAAAGGGGGAATATTCTTTGTTATATCTTTAAAATTTTCCAGGTTGAACTGTCTATAAAGCATCTTATGCGATTCTACATTTTCCCGTATGAGTTTATTAGTAACAAACAACTGACTGATGATATGTGAACAGTTGTTTTGTTTTCTCTACTAAGCATGTAATCCAATAATATAAACAACTGCACATGAAAGGTCGTGATAAAACCTAGGAAGGTTAAAAGGACCCTAAGTAAAACTTTTTTTTTTAAAAAAAGTCCATATTGCTTAATTTGAGAGTGCTTCTAGTGGAAAAAAATTATCGTGAGAAACATTACGTAAATAAAAAAGTCAATTTTGCATGAGTACTATAATGCATAAAAGATTATGTATGTCTTTAAGTTTTAGTAATGTTTAAAAAGTGTTATGGGCCTGTAAAATGTTAACTGTTTTCCTAGTATGCGTATGCAAAGTGCAATAAAATGCGCGACAGAACTGGAGTATATTCCTCTAATGCAGAAGATGGAAACGCTAGGATGATCTCACAGTAATGTCTCGTTTTATTTTCACCCTTATCCCATTTCTAACTTATATGTCACGTAACAGCCTGCCATTGTTTTCTCTTGTAGGCAACAATGAAATGAAATAACTATTGTTGAATGTCTCTCAGATAAGAACGCTCTATTAGTGACATTTAGGCGGATTTCTGCCAGTAGTAAGCAGATAGAGCTCAGTTCTGGTGCTTTAATTACTGAAGACTTTTTCTGAATAAGATTATGACTTGGAATAAGAAGTAAGTATGATTTTCTATCACAATATATCATACAATTTTTACAAATTTTGCTTGATTATAATATTAAAGGTGATGGATGCTGTTTATGATATAGGTTAACCACAAAATGAAATTCATTTTTATGGTTCCTAATTCAGTTTTTAATTGTGTGTTGCATATATGTTACGCTAGGCAGAACAGTCACTATAATGATTCCTTCTTTTTCGTAGGCCTGTCTGTGCATGAAATCCTGGTTATTCTTGATTAGGAGGAAGAAGAAGATACAACAGATATATTTACTGAGCCTCCTGAAGCTAATGTGGAGTCGGATGAAGATTCTGGTGAAGAAGATGGGGGCGGAAAGACAGATAATCTTGGACCAAGGCAACTTCAGGCTGGTACTACTCCCGGTTTGACGTTTGTGTGAAAGGACCCAGATGATAGCCTGATTATCACATTATAAATCAAAATGTCGATGCTCCAAAAATTGTCGAAACTTTTTGCAAGCGGATAACACCGTCAAAGGTTCCAATTCATAGATTGACAATCGCCGTTCTTGATCAGACGATGTTCTAGAAAAATAAGCAATAGGGCGACGCCCTTGACCAGTATCATGAAGTAATACCGCGGAAAGACCTACTTGAGAGGCATCCGTTTGCAAAATAAACGGAAAAGAAAAATCTGGCATAGCTAAAATGGCTGGGTTCATTAAGGCCTGTTTCAAAAGGTCAAACGCAGATTTTTGTTGAGATGCCCACACAAACGGAACTTGTTTACGGTGCAACGAATAAAGTGGTTCAGCAAGAGTAGTTAAATTGGGAATAAATTTAGAAAAAAAAAGAAACCATGTCAAGAAACAAAGCAAGTTGTTTCTGGGTACGAGGTACTGGATAGTTACAGATAGCTGGTGTCCGATATGGATCTATAGATATTCCAGCAGGTGAAAATAAATGTCAAGAAAAGATATCTGGTATACCGCAAATGTGACTTTGGAAGAACGAACGGTAAGGCCAGCTTGGCGAATAGCATCAAAAACCAAACGAACGTGCTGTAAGTGCATAGTATAGTCCGGAGAATAGATTACTAAATCGTCAAGGCAATTGAAAACAAAACGAAATTTAAATTTATGAAATATACGGTCTAAGAAACGGCAAAGGACATGCGCACCAGTTGAAATTCCAAAAGGGATCCTACAAAAGTGATACAAACTCCATGGCTTAACGAAGGCAGTAAGAGGTCGCGAAGAAGGATGTAACGGAATTTGGTAGTATGCCTGATTTAAATCTAAGGTCGTAAAAACTTTAGCGTCTTTAAAGTGATGAGCCGCATCATGTAATTGAGGGAGAGTCATAGAATCCAAAACTTTGTGCTTATTCAAGCGACGATAGTCCACTACTAAACGCATTTCAGTGTTAGGTTTAGCACAAGAAAACATGGACTAGCGTAGGATGTCAGATGGTTCTGTAATTCCAGCCTGCAACATGCGATCAATTAAGCCTCGAAGAAGATTCATTCTAAGAGGCGAAAGCTTATATGCTGGACTATGGACCGGAGTATTATCTAATACTTGAATTTGATAATAAAGTCACGTACAATCCCTATTCTATCTGTCAAAACATCGGTATAATCTACTAACACACTTTGTAGATCTAGCCGCTGTGCTTCGGATAAATGTAACAAATTAATTCCCAAGGAAGCCAATATTCCACTGGAAGAATGTAGAGACGCTAGGTTGCAGGATCCCAATGAAAATTTAAAAAAAATTATGCGGGGAAAAGGTAAAGTTAATGGTAAAGTTAGAATAATCAACTAATATTTGCGCATGCGGAATAAAAGGATTACCCAAAATTAAAGATTAGGTCGAATGAGGGACTACAGAAACATGTACTTACGTCCCAGGAGAAATTGTGAATCTTAATATGCAATTTAATTGTACCGATAATTTGTACTGGTGTTCCAGATACAGAAATAGCCGAAGCATGTTGAGGTTGAAAGGCACGCCTAACGAACTTGGTAACGTATTCAGAAATTTTAAATTTACCAAATTTAAATCACTTCCAGAATCTAGCAAATCAGATATCGTTTGTGAACAGCAAAGTACTGAAAGTATTGGCAGAGAAACATAAGGCACACCGGTAATAGAGGATATCTTGTAGGAATGGTTTGTCGAGGTAATAGTCAAGATGGACGAAATTCCCTATTTTGATTCAGAGGTGTACGTCGAAAACAATTGGCAATAGTAAGTACCTTTTTTTTTTACAAAATGCACAACGTGAAACTGTAGATGGCGGAAAATTACCAGAATTATCAATAGAATTTGGAGAAACCGGAGGCAAAGTCTGAAAAACAGTAATGTTCGCCTGTGTAGATTTAACTAAGTTGTACTTTGAACTTGCACCCAGTTAATCTTCCGATGAAGTTCAGCGAAGGATGTTGGTCGCGAAACGAAAGTACATTGAAGTCGTTTAGTATCATTTAAACCCGAAAGAATAAATTCGCAGATTTGAAGTTCCGAATCAGAAACACGAAATATACGAGCATATTTAACGAACTGAATCAGTAAATGCAATTAAAGTTTCTTGTGACGCTTGTATGGCATAGTAATATGAACCCAAAAACGAAGAAAGTATTCGAGCGGAAAGAAAAAATGTAAAATGGAGTCATGAAAAACTTCTAGTAAACTCCGACTGTAAACCTTTATACTAAGTGTACAATTTTGCCTTCCAAAATGGTTAATAATAATTTATAAAAATCCACACACAAAGTTAGGAAATATTTCTGCTGAAGAATCGCAAAGTCGAAGAAAAAGATCCAAAAATTCTAAATCTTGAATTGCAGTGTTGATCAAAATTGGTTTAGATGGAAGCAATTTCTGCTCTGGGTGATCTATTTTCAATGAGTGAAAGTTAAATGAAGCTAACGGCACAGGCTATACTGGCGTAGACAAAGCTGATGTAGGAAGATTCGGTGTTTGAAATCTCGATTGCAATTTAAACGGTTCTTTATTAGAAGTTAAAGTGGTGAAATTTTGTAACAAATTTACATATTCACGTTTAAGTACTGCCAAAGTATCCGGTTTGAATGCAAGAATTGAGGAAGTGTCCAAAAATTATAAACTTTCCACGTAATGCATAATGCGCGCACGTAATCTTCGAATAACTCACGGAAAAAATGAAGTAGTCTGTTCAGCCAAGTAATTCGAAAATTTTTGCATTTGGAAACTAGCGTCTTGAAGAAAATCCAAAAGCTCAATTTTAGAAAAATTAGAAATATTCGGTGGAACATCTGAATTGTCGTTCAATAATTTAACTAGCTGAGGTACAGTTTGTACGGCTTTAGGAGACGAACCACGTCATTTCAAGGCAAAAAACAATTCCACTTTACGTAACAACTCGAGGTTTGTAGTCGCCATTTAACTATGTATTAGAACACGCGTGATGAGTAAACGTATGCTATATGTATACAGGCAAGTGTAAGAAGGAACCAATCCAATAAGTACACAATTGCAAAAACAAGAAAGAAGAATTCGGAAACAAAATTGGAAGCAATATAAATGCTAGAAAATGTAGTACAATAAGAATTTTCTCGTCTCTGCTACCATTCTTGTATCGTTCTTGCAAAGCAGATTCACGGAGAGTTGATGTAAGAAAGTCACAATTACCAAAAAGAATTAAACCAAGAAAAAAATACGAGGGCTGATCAATAAAGACTGAGACTAATTTTTTTTCACACATATTTATTACTCCATTTCAATGTTGACATGGTCTTTTTCAACGTAGTCCTCTCCTACTTGAATGCACTTTTTATAGCGTCTCTGCCAGTCCTCAAACACATGGTACACGCCATTCTTTATCAGGTCTTTGAGAATCGCCTCACTTTTCTTCAGCACTACTTCAGTGCTCTCAAATCGAATGCCCCGGAGCTTTGCCTTTAGTGATAGGAATAAAAAGAAATCACAGGGGACAAGATTGGGCTATAAGGCAGATGCGGCACACAGGTAATGTTGAATTTAGCCAAAAATTCCTGGACTTGATTTGCAACGTGAGGCCGCACGTTGTTGTGATAAGTTCTGGATGTTTCCTTGCAATGTGCTTCCTCGGTGTAGCCAATACTAACGTGTAGTACGCTGCTGTAACAGTGGTGTGAGTGGGAACAGCAATCACAGCAACTGTGTTGATGTTGACTTCAGTCATAGCAGAAGCCGAAGCACCAGGCCCACCTTGCTTAGCACAGAGAACTCGCTCTACTTTGGAGTCTTTGAACCACCTAAACACTTTTGCACGAGGTAGTGCATCTTCACCGTATGCTTGCATCAGCTTTTCCAAAGTTTCAGAGGCTGTATGATTTAAACGAAAACAAAATTTTATTGCTCTTCTTGTGTCACCTTCATTTTGTGGTATGCGAAATTCAACTAGGGTCAACAATATACAGCATTACTACCAACCTACCGATACGAGAGTACTGCCGCCTATGGACATTATACATGAAACCCCGCTCTTTTCAAATATTCATGGTAGAGACAGGAAACTCTCAAGAAAGCTACAGGAAAAAATCAATCTCAGTCTTTATTGATCAGCCCTCGTATATTTGTGCGGCCCATTATAGAATGCATTAGAAGTAAGGCATTCCCCAGAGTAATAATTATTTAGTACTACAGCTTAAAGGAATCAAAGGATTTAAAGAAGCTTTGAATAAGAACAAGAATCTTTACAGTCCCAAAGGTACTGAATATATTAACTCAGAAATATATTACAATTAAAGCATGTTACATTTAACTCTGTCCTTCTCACACATATTTGGCATTACGGAAGAAAATTTAACACGCCAAATATATAATGTAAACTCGCTTCTATGAAATGTTATACACAGCTCTACGCAGTATAAGAATTTTTAAATTTACTTACGCCCGAAGATACATGTTATAACAAATTTAGAATAGACCAAAAGGTGTTGAGACGGCCGCTCCCAGACACGACGCTCACTCCCCTTCGATGTTAGTCGAGAACAAAGTGATACACCGTCTTCTTTCCTCTTTAGGCATCGCTCGGGGTACGCACTGGGCAGGTCAGGTGATGACGTAGAACCAACATTAGCGCTACCGGTACTGGCGGAGAGGGCGGAACCTGATGAGCGCTGTAGAACTTTGTTCAGTCGGCTCCTAGTGTAAGGCAGGCTGTCGGCATAAGAAGCAGGGGTCAGCGTTGTATCTTATGACTGCGGATACAAGAAAAGCTGCGGCCATCTCTGCAAAACAGTCCCTCGAAGAAAGAAATAGCCAGAATCGCTCACACATACTAATTCAAGTGATTACTACTAAAATAATCACTATTAAAAATTAAAGAATTCTTCAATTTAAATTAAATATTTAGTTTCTTATAACAGCTCTTGGGCAGACGTACTGTTAGAAATTAGTCAGTGAATATATTATACCACATTTAGTTAGATACACATAATGTTTATTAAGGTTTATAAACTTATTTTCCAAATTTCAAGGACTAAAAACTTTAGACTTTGTATTGAAGGATTTCATTAACAACTTTTGACTGCACTGCTGCAAGAACAAAACCATGTGACTGTCTTCCCCACAAGCACTGTTATACGGTGAACATAACTCTCAGTCGCTTGAGTATGACACGGAAATGTGTGTATGTCAATGTTCATCTCCTTTCATGAATAAATTGCATTTAACAGTTCTTCTTCTTCTTCTTCTTCTTCTTCTTCTTCTTCTACATCCTTTGTTACAGGTGGTTCGTGTCCCTGGGTTTCTTCCCAGTGAATGATTTCACTATAATCCTTTGCTTCAAAATTCACTTCTGGAACACGGAACATTTTTACGCTTGAAGAACAATGGGAAGAATGCTTTGCTGCTATAATCCCTCGGAGAGCTACCTGCTGAATGCATTTTCTCTCATCAGTTATCATCGAATAAAAAATACTTTCAGGTTGAGCAGAAAAGCAATTTCTCTGAATAACTGGTTGAATAATGGCCTTTATTTCTGTAGGTAAATATCGAGACGGATTTATCAATTTTCAGAGATGACGCGAGAGTTCTGTTGACTTTGGTTTCATTGAAATGAAACACCAGACTGGTGCACATACTTTAATACGAGGGCAGTCCAGAAAGTCCCAGATGTTTTGCCCTATCGTGGTGATGAGTAGGGCTAGAGCCGTCATCGTGGTGTCAGAACATTCCTACATTCAGTACGCATCCAGCTGGTAGCGAGGACTGTGCCTTCCTTACTGTGTTCTCTGTGAGTTCTTAAAATGTGCGCTGCAATAGAAAATCCCGCCACTTGTGAAGTGCGGTCTGTGATTAGGTTTTTTTTTGCTAAAAAGAACAAACCAATTTGAATTTATCGTCAACTTTGTGGTGCTTACGGGCAGGGAATAATGAGTGAAAGCCGAGTCAGGAAATGGTGCATTGATTTTAAAACTGACCGTACCAATGTTCACGACGAGGATCGCAGTGGTAGGCCTAGCCTTATGACTGATGAACTGTCAATGCAAATCAATGACACAATTCGTGAAAATCGTCTTTTCAGGATTACAGAACTTTCGGAACATTTTCCCCAAATTTCACGGCGTTTGGTACATCAAATTGTGGTGGAGAAGCTTGGTTACCACAAATTTTGTGCTAGGTGGTTCCGAAAATCCTAAGGGAAGACCATAAAAACAGAGACTGGCTGCAGCACTGACCTTCCTCCAAGATTTCAACAAATATGGTAACGCTTTATTCGATTGTATCGTAACCGGGGACGAGACATGGGTGAAGCATGTCAATTGTGAAACAAAACAGCAGTCGATGGAATGGGGACACACACATTCTCCCAAGAAACCAAGAAAGTGTTTTCAAACGCTGTCAGCAAGAAAGGTCATGGCTACTGTGTTTTGGGACTCTAAGGGAGTGCTTCTCGTTGAGTTTCTGGAACGTGGAACAACAATAACCTCAGAGAGGTATTGTGGAACACTAAGAAAGTTAAGGCGTGCCATACAAAATAAGCGTCGGGGAAAACTGAGCACCAAGGTGTTGTTTCTTCACGACAATGCATACCCACACACGGCCAATCGTACCCGAACACTCTTGGATGGTTTTGGATGGAAGGTGTTTGACCATGCGCCGAGCGACCCACCTCTTCCCAGCGATGAAGAAATGGCTCGGTACACAACACTTTGATACTGACGCTGAACTGCATGCCGGTGTAAACCAGTGGTTGAAGTTGCAGGCGGCAGATTTCTACAGAGAGGGTATTGAAAATGTTGTGCCACGGTATGACAAATGCCTCAATTTGAATGGCGATTATGTAGAAAAATAGCTTAAGAGAGTACCTTTCAAATGTGGATAATAAACGTTGATATTTGCATTTTGTTAATTGTTTATTTCAAAATGTCTGGGACTTTCTGGATTATCCTCGTAACATATGTTGCAAGTATTATGAGTTTCTCAGAAATGTTTTCTATACTGATATATGTGTAGTTCTAATATTCTGTTTGCTGTAGTCAACCGTCTGCAATGAACGACTAGTCCTGGCTTCCGTAGGAACAAGTCTATAGAACAAACACCCCAGTTGATACGGCTTGTATTTCTGATGTGTAGTGAAACCAGATATTGCTTCTTCATCTGCGTTTGGTAAATTCTCCACCTTTATAGGAGTATATTTTACAAGGGGAAGACCATCATATTTCTTTATTGCTTTCCCTATTGGTCCAGACAGAGATGTTGGGGTTACTGTGTTACCATCCAATCTGTGAAATAAATGCCTTAAAGGCACTCATTAATATGAAGAACACAATGAACCTTGGCAAAGGTCGATTTAGTTCCACTTCCAATAGACGTATTGGACCCCAGTGCTTACATTTGTTCCATCACATCCTAATACTTTGAGATTTTGTAAGGAAATATCCCGTTTACGGAAAATTGATAGCATCTCCTGTAGGATAGCTTTTGATTCACCATTTGGAACTTTAATGTGTTCTATGTATCTTGATTCTGATTCTTGAACAAGTATGTAATGATCTTCCATTGAATAGATGCATAAACTTTATAAATCTTCTTAATTTGAACTGTTTTAAGGTATTTTTATCCCATTGAAGTACATCCATTAAGAAGTCGGGTATTTTCGGCAAATTTTTCTTTAGCTTCCTGTCTAAACTTCTATACGTACTTTACGATCAATGATTTGTCTGAGCATAATATACAACACTAATGTCTTGTAAAAGAGCACTTGCTATAGAGGCTGTTGCTCGATCTTAAAAACCACGGCGATCACATTCCCTTGCCATGTTTGGAAAATTCAGTCTCATTTGATTTTACTTTATTGTCGTTGTTTTCACTACATTTGTATTTCATTCCCCATCTTCTAATTCCAAATTTCTTTCAGATGCAGTACTTATCATACTCAGTTGACACATCCCAATTGCTGATACTCAGACTCGCTCCCAGTCTCCTTTGTACCTTCACTTCCGTTCCTCTTTTTTCTTAATATGCTGTGTTGTTTTAATGCCAATATCTCAAATTACCACTTTTCTCATGGTACTCCAGTCAGCAATGATCTCTTGTTCATCACTTGGAATCTTCTTGTATTTTGGACACTTGCATTTTGAAAAGTCTGTACATTTGCAAAAGGTAATATCGAATGATTGTGAATCAGCAGTTTTGCAGTAGTTTGCACTTTTAGTTTTGTAATTGGTATCACTTTCTCTACCTTTAAATGCTTTCTATATGCTTCTGTATTTACTGTGTAATTGAATGATCCTTCAAGTGCACGCTTGTGAGAAATGTGAGGAATAGATGCTTTCGTCCACATGTTTTCAACATCTGCGGAAACTGTTTCTGAAGTATCACTAACGTTTAGTTCTTATAATGAATATCAAGTTTCGTGTTCCATTTTACCAGCTGATACTTCCTCAGTACATGGGCATTGGTGGGAAGAACATTTTCTGATATTTTTGCTGGAGTGCCAAATATTGACATTCTGTTATGCTTCTTCTACTTGAGATACCGTCATCCATTTCCAGTATCTCGTTACGACTGTAATCCATTTCTTTTCCCAAACCGAAAAAGAGAGATAATGATCAGTCAATTGCTAAGAATAAAACAAAAGCTAATTTTTCTTTATTTTAACTATAAGGAAGTTTTCGAAGCCTCTGGGACGCATCAAAATATTAAAATAAATCCAAAATATTTCGCACATGATCATTTAACATTGAATGACAACTTTTGGAAGCCTTGCCGAATTGAAATTAATTTTTTCGCTCCACTTTATTAGGTTCCTACACAATGCACCGTCATTGCAGAAGATTTACATGTATGTCACGAATTGTTTACTTAAAAGACGAGCGCAGGGTTTTTAAATTGCCATGTCACTGCATATTTCACCATAATATTAGTTTAATCCCGAGATTATTGAAAGCAGCCAGCCAAAATCTCCATACAGGTTATCATTCGTTTACCTGCACTAATATTTATTATATATATATATATATATATATTATTTACGAATCCCATAGTGAAATGCAGGTGTTAATGTGTGTAAACTAACGATATCAAAAGGTATAATCACATGACTGAAAAATTCAATGCCATAGCCGGGATTTGAACCATGGATCTCCCGGTCTCGGTCCGGTTGCTCTAACCACTGAGCTACCATGGCAACATGCAGGCACGACATTACATTTTCCAACTGATTCGCATTTTTCCCGGTAAACCACAAGAATATCTCAAATTGTATTGAGATGACGTACCCCAATGGCGACTTACAATGTTGTATGTACTTTAAGTCCCGGGTTTTATAGTTTCAACCACTATGAGGTCAATTAATGGAATTAATTGTTCTTCCACACAAGCCGTGTGTTGGACAAGGTTGGAAAGGTAGAAACAGATAGGTAATTTAATGTAGTACCGGCATGTTGTCATGGTATCTCAGTGGTTAGAGTAACCGGACGGAAACCGGGAGATACGTGGTTCAAATCCGGGCTATGGCATTGAATTTTTCAGTCATCTGATTCTACCTTTCCAACCCTGTCCAACACACGGCTTGTGTGGAAGAACAATTAATTCCATTAACGATATCAACTTTGGTTTCAATACAGGTTTTCAAACACGCATTCCTACTCCTAATATTAATACTCCACTATTTCAAAGAGCGTTGGACTCAGCTGAAAAATAGCACATGCTAGTCTCACTTAATGGCTTGGACTGGCAGGACACGTAATATAATATACTTTATACCCAGGACTCAATGACGACGGCTATCTTTATAAAGTACTAAGATGTTGAAAAACGCTCTATTCAGCTCCCCTGTACAAGGCCTACAATTTTGTAATGAGAATTTACGAATATTCTATACAGATTAATATCCACAACACTTTAAAATAAAAGTAGTCCCTACGAATTCATAACAGCTTTCATGTCTGCATTCTGAAAATAAACACAGGTAAAGCTGGTTTCGGACAAGTAATTTTTATTAGTTCTCCGGTCTTTCCTCTTCTCAAAACAGTTGAAGCTCGTTAGTTAGTAAAGACCGTCTGTAATCTGCCCTCTTTATGGGAGAATGCTCACGGTGTTGGCACTAAAAACAGGGTAATTGCTAAAGTCAACACACACCTGAGATGCATTTTGCGCGAGGTTCATTCGAAACATCCTAGCTTAGCAAATGCAGACAAAGGACCCTTCCCTGTTGGCAGGACATCAATTAAAAGAGCACCGGTGTTTATTTATCCCTATCGACGCTTCTAGCCGAGTTAACCGATGAATTTTTAGGTCAGGAGCTCCCAAACTGTACACATGTTTGCTCTAAATCTGATTGTATTACAGCAGTGATGTAAACAGGCAGCCAAATTAAACTCGAGTAGAAGTAGTCAAAGCGTTTTGGTTCACTGACATGGTATTCTGTCCATTGGTAAACGAGTTGCCTTTCACCAGCTATAGGGATCAGTCACTATTGAGAATGAAACACTGTGCAAACCATGTAATACATCTCTTTTACTTTCTCTACCTTAGGTAGAGGAATTAATGCGTTTCACAAAAAAACACACGTTTGAGCTCCCCTGAAAAAAGTGTGTTTTGTTCGTCTTAAACACACTCAAACACCGGAAGTCAGATAAAACCCAAATTTCAGAATTAAAATAGGTAGCCTATAGATTTGCAGGAAATTCCCCTATCGTAAAACTCCTTTAGGCATGAAAAAGTTAGTTTTTTTCTCAAGAATGATTCGGTATCGAAATAAATGTTTCAGATACTAATATAGCAAATAACATGGGTATATATTGAAACCTTTTTTTATAAATAGTAAATAACAAGTGGTCCACTTTTATATTAACGGATAACCATACGAGACAGACGAAAAACTTCCTGTGGGAAAAAATTTAGGGAGTGTTTATATGAGTATAATAAAAATATATATGTAGTCCCAAAATATTTTTGTTGTTGTGAGATTAAGTTTTCTCAGGCAGAAATTTACTTTGATGCGTCATCTAAGTTATATGTTTGAAAAAGTGGTAACTACTAACAAAATTCTACTTACGACAAAAACAGTTGGGTATCGTTTTCGATCTGGTACGTCAAGTGGTACTCTTGCCTAATTTGAAACTGTGTGAGGAAAACATTTATCATGATTAGTGTAAAGTGGGTAGAAGAACAGCTTTTTATATGAACAGAGTAGTATATACCTAAGCGATACATCAGAATTAGATGTGTAGAGAGAGTTGTGGCTGCTACAGGATAGATTTTTCATAATTGCAAGGGAATTTGTTGTGTTAATTAGCCTTCTTTCGCAATGTATTGGAAATCTAGCCACTTATATTAGGTTATAGGTATTATTAGGTTATACAACGGAGGGAGACTCATCCCGCACTGCAATCTACATAGATCTATTGTGGCTACCATCCACGCAAGAGGAAGGGATGCAGTGAAGGATCCACAGGAGTCTACAGGTCTCACAGAGACGCATGGAAGTCCCTAAATGCTCCCGGCACGAAGACCCGTCCCACTGCTGGAGCTGCCCAGGGAGATCGATGAAAGACCCGTCGACCAGGCAGCCCACGGGGAGTACTGTTTGCTTTGAGCAAGCTTCCATGCCATCTGTCCGGCATCACCATACACCATGAAACCTAGAAGAACGCCTGAAAGATGAGAAGGAATCGAAATGAGAGGGTAGTGATGGAAAGGAAATTTTGGTAGATGGGAACCACTCCAGAATTCGCCTACCGACCAGATAAAATCACGAGAACCCAAGGTCAGAGTAGCCGCTCGACGGGAATCGAACCCTAGACTTCCCGAATGCAATCCTTGCACGTTACCGCGGAGGCATCTAGCTCGATGAGCTACTTATAAAGCTGAATCTAGTTTAGTATAATAGCAGAAAGCTATCGGGACCATTTTGTCTTTTACTTTCAAATCCTAGGTAGGCATTTGTTGCTTCACCAGCCAGAAATGGTTCGTGGCCTCTCCTCAAGAAAGTAACGCTTATTTTTCTTTGTGCAGAAGCCAAAACAATGTCCAAAAGACTTCCAATAGGAGAGTCGTCACTATGCCTTTAAAGTCAAAGAAATAAAACTTACTAACACTGTCTAATTGAATTTAGTGAGAAGATTTTGTTCTATGTTTCCACAAGAGAAACATACCTATTTAACTTTTGTTAATGTATAGCACAAAAAGCAATTCTCAACGACAAAATCAGTATCATCCTCCGCCTCCTCCTCTTCTACATCATCATCGTCGTCTTCGTCGTGGTTGTTATTGTTTAGTGGTATTAAAAGAATGTTGTACCTCATATTCCTCTTGATACTCGGTGGACACCACTGCTTGGGGGCCAATAATCTGCACCCGCATAATTGGGTTCGAACCCCGACGCATTCCGCAGCAGGGATTCAGAACACTTCAACACACTACGCCATTATCAGACAACTCAATTACACAGTCGTGTGTCGTAACACCATTTCATAGTTTGTAGTCGGCAAGGGGTTGCGGAGAGAAGAGAAGGATAGGCTTTGTATTTTACAACCACATAGGTACAAAGTGCAACATACCCCCTTATCCCGCTAGTTCTTCGCTAACAGTAACTTCTTATTTATTCTTACCTCTTATGTCGTACACTTCTCAGTGAACTCCTAGTTGAAAGGCAGGAGCAAAAAGAGTCTCGTAAACATATTAAACTAACTAAACCCCCCAATTAACCTAATAGATAATCAAAATATATTGTCTGTGTGCATAGCTTCTTAACCCTTTATCTGGCAATTATGCTCACAAGCAACATCAGTTTATCATGTTTTATGCAAGAAATGCATTCTGTCATAAGATGAATTGTTTTAGGTCTTTTCACACAAAGTAATAAGTAATAGTGGAGCATTCTGGCTAGTCTTTGTATGGGCAATGTTGCTGTTGAGCAACATACTGCATTTTTTATAAACATAATTGAAATATTTGAAATCCATATAAAAGTGTTTGGGAGACCTTGTTTACTTCGTTTCCTATCCCCCAAAAAAGTTTTGCTTCATTTTTTTTTCATGAGTGCAAGTTAAGGAGTTAAAGTAGTTCAGAATGGCATATCTCTTTATTATTAAACTCCATTATTACTAAGCCCCTTCACTCAATAATAATCGCAGCCAAGAAAAGGGAATGCTGTGTATTTTATTTTAACAATAGAGAGCACATTCATGCGTGGAGGATCATACACTCCTATGAAGAGCATGAGCCTTGCGTCTCTGAAGTAAGGGTTCGTAATCAGCTAAATTACCATGTTTTAAAGAAAAATGAAATATTTGAGAAAATTGCCTTAGAATAGATAGGATATTCAATAGAGTGAAACACCTCGCGAAACCGCGACCTACTGTGGCTATCACTCCCAGGAGGAATAGATGAAGCGAAGGCACCACAAGAGCCTACAAGAGGCAACGGCACAGAGACGCGTAGAAGTCACTATCAGTTCCAGTCCGAAGATCCGACCCGCCAGGGAGGGCGATGAACGACCCATACATCCAGGTAGCTCTCTGTTGTCCAGGGAGAATACTCCTTACTTGGAGCAAGTATGTGCCCTACTACCTCACATTCACATCATGAAACCTGAAAGCACACCTGAAACATGAAAAGGAAACAGAATGAAAGGTAATTAGGGAAAGGAAGTCGTAGAAGGAGAGAAACCACCTCAGCATTCGCCTGCCGATCAGGGTAAACCACGAAAAACCCAAGATCAGGGTGGACGGGAATTATTGCTTAAATTGCTTTTAAGCTTCTAAGCGGCTATGTTTATACTTAGTGCAGCATAAGTTGAAAACAATTCTTATTTCACAAATCAATAAACTTATGGAGTGACAGTATTTTCCTTTCGAGGGCTAATTCTTCGTGACAAAGTGAAAATAAGTAATACCTTGTCAAGGTCGTTGGTCACAAATTGAACTTTAATAATTCCTATGTTTACGGTCATATTGTCAAAACAAGCTAAACTTAGGCGATGAGTACTGCTTTAGTTTTTATTTTAGGATATATAAGATGTTTTCGTAATAAAAATGTGTTACTCTTGAGGTACAGATTAATATCAGAAATTAGAGTAATTTCGGCTTGCTGCATGAGAAAGCTCTTGAGAACATTGTGCAATAACGAGGAGAAATCCCTTGTAGCGTGCAAAACACCCACATGTCGTGCGACCATTTTCTTGCACAGACTTAATCCTGCACCACGACGCTCCAACTCAGCTTTGTAAAACTGTATTACTATACAAACAAAAGAAAATTGCTAATAGAATATGTTTCCTCTGTTTGCTATGTGCTCTTAGGAACGCATTCCCACTCTATATGTACCATTAGAATAGTTAAAGGGTGCGGAGTAAGCGGCGATAAAGAACAAATTCGAATAATTGCATGTTCTTTTTTCTCTTAGTTTCGAACTCCCATGGGTGGTTAGGGGACCATTTCCTTTAAATGTATGTAAAACTTCTTGAACTATCAGCTTCTGTCATTATTTAAAGTAGTAGAGATCATTTAATATTGTAACAGAGAAAATCGAAACCGGCACCTCCTGACCTTCAAACCCCGAAAACCTTTTCTTGCAGTAAATAACTGTAAATAACCTCTGCATTTTCGGATCAACAAACAGTTACAAGAGGTTGTCAATTTGACAGAAAATCGTTATTTGCAAGGACGCAAATGGCGTTAATTCTACTTCCGTTCTTAAAAAGGCGCGTTTTACAAGATTTCTCTAGAAAAACCGGTTGGTCAAGACCAGGCCGAATCTATGAAGCTCTTTTTATAATTTACCGCTTTTAAAATGCATACTTCTTGGTCTTTATATGCGCCACAGGAGAGTCAATTTTCTTAAAGGTAATACATACGTAGTTTACATTGTGTATTCTTTTATAACATTATAAGTTGACCACCATATTATTGCAGTTGACCTGCGGAAACCTGCATTTGAACACAAGCGGAAGTCAGCCCAACGAAGTGCAATACTATTGTAGTCGAATTATAGGTAGTTTGGACCTGCCATAACTTCTCTTATATTGACGCTTTATTCTCTTGTGTATTTTTATATTATTTTAAAAATTACATTTCTCGCAGAAAATCTACTTGAAAAGTAGCGAAATAACTGTAAACATTATTTCAAAAGCGATATTACATATATGTTGTTGTTTACGCTACTGTTCATTTAGAGAACTGTGTTATCCTATAATATGGTTCAGTAATACTATCTTCTACTGAAAGAATATTTCTTGCCTGGACCCTAATGGCATAAAAATATACATATACAGAGTGGTGCAGACGTCAGATTACACAAAGTAAGGTTGAACCACTGCTTTAGAGCATGCCTCAGATTTCTTAATTGCATGAGGAAAGTAATTTGTGAGGTGATCTTGGTGCTCCTTTTTTAAGATTCGTGTTGTTAATCTCCTTAACAGATAATAAAAAGGTGATCGTTGTGGTGATGGTTGTGACCGTTCAACAAGACCCCGAACCATCTTCCTGGGAACTGTGCGACGATATGAACGATACTGTAATGCGGTGAGACACCATCGTGTTGGAACATGTCGGGACGTTTCCTTCTTCAATTCTAGAATTCTCGAAAATATAGTTTCTTTAAACATTTACGCATGCCATGAGGAGTTAGATTCCTTTCGATGCAAAAGGCCAGAAGACTGTTGTCTGCCAAACGAAACCACCCGCTTACCTGCCTCCTGTATTTTGCAACATCGGTCCAGTTGAGATTGGTCGCACCCCAGTATAGCCAGTTTTACACGGAAAACAGACCAGCAAGTTTTACCCATGTAATTTGAGTTCTGATCCACTCTACGTATAATTATACTTCAGAAGTTCAAAAGCATCAACTCATCCCATTATAGCAAAAGAGAATGGATGTGGTATGTTCTGAGAAGTCATAAAGAAATACTGGTAAACAAAAATGCGCTGTGTTAGCGTATGTTGATAAATTCAAAAGTTGAGTTGCTTACTCGTTAGGGCCAGAGTAAAGAAAGATTCTCTAGATAAGAAGGCGGTAGATGTGAGATCCAGCTTTACTGAACCTTACTGCAGAATAAAGCAACATTTTAAGTATATGAAGCAGTATTTGGGCAGTAAATACACGTATCAGCATCTAGGGAATACTTTTTGCCACAACTACGCTACCAGATTTTCTTTAATTGTATTTGACGCCCGATCTTATTACATATGGACTACAGGAAAGAAAATTTGAAAAGGAAACGTTCCAGGCTTAAGTTAAAAGAATTTGCTAATTATGAGGTCTGAGAAAAATCCGCAAAAATCCTCAGAACGGTCCTGACGGGATTTGAAACGCAGACCTTCCGTTCAACAGTCCGAAATTTGATGATCTCGGCTACAAGTGCCGTTGATCTGGCCGATGAATTATATTTACATGCGCTTTGTCTATTCGTTCAACCATGATTCTTTGAAGCAGTTTAGTTTTTGTCACTTATTTTGGTTTGTTCCTTCCTTGCTTTTTGCAAGGTATTTCACGCCCAATATAGAATGGGACGCTAAGGAACACAGCAGTTAAAGAGCGTCCATAAGTAAAGCCCCAACTAATGTGATCTATGTAAGAACGTAGGTTTTCACGGCCGGAGTCACAATTATAACTAATATGATTTTCCGGGCTGTTATGCCGTGGTCTGCTGAAGAAAGATTTCCCAGACGTTTAGTTATAATAATGTGATCTAGTTCAACTTTCTAATCACTTCACTTTTCTTTACGGTGTAGCGGCGTAAATACCTCTTCTTTCTTTCGCTTCACTCGCTGGGGAGTCGAACACAAGACGTCTGTAATCTTCTGCAGTAACAGCACTCACTGTATGTCACAACAGTTATCATAAAACTCACTGTGGGACAGTACTTTTTGTCGCATCCGAAATGTACTATCTCATTCATTCGGGAGAACGCTCGTTTATACAGCCGCTGGAATTTTCCCAGAATTCTAGAATGTTCGAGAGGCGGGGAAAAGCGAAACTTCCAGAATATTCTGGTTATCTTTCGAAAGCGTTTCTGTGGTTTATTCTGGACGAGAGCGCTACTTATCTTTCCGTATCTCTATAACGGCCGGCCGGTCGGGGCCATCCAGTTTATAGCTCGGCTCGTAGCTGCGTCACGTATTGTATTCCCCTCAGATATTCGATGTTGATATTTCATCGGAAATACATTAGTTGAGACTTCCTGTGTGTGTGTGTGTGTGTGTGTGTGTGTGTGTGTGTGTGTGTGTGTGTGTGTGTGAACGGCATAACTCTAATAGGAAATGTTTGATAAACACCAAACTTGGCGTTTAAGTTCAATATCTTCCAAAGATTCGTTACGGAGATTTTCACCTCCCGAGCTATCCTATACATGAAAAAAAATTATTTTCTTAAAAATGGCTCTTAGCGATTTTGACTAAAATACCAATTATTCAAGACATGACAAATCAAATGCATATCTTCACATCTCTGGGAACAGCCTGTGAAGTACTCTTCATTCAGAAGGAGTTTTATATAATTTTGTAGAACGGTAAACCATAAGAGATGGCAAAAACATACTACACAAAAAGTATAGATGTCTTGCATTGGAAACTCGGCATGGAATTTTTGGGTGAAATACAATAGGTACTTTCTCTTCTTACTGAAAGCACGTAGTAGAGAAAATAATAAGCATATGTAAGAATAGTTGAAGACATATTAAAGAAGATATATTAATTAAATTGAATTAAATATATTGCAAACGATATTAAAATAAACGATAGTGGGTAGAGAAAATCATATGCATTTTAAACATCAGGTTTGTTTTATCAAGTGGTTGATAATTATGATGTGGCCTCTTAAAGAGGCCTGCACATAGGCTCTTGGAGCCCTTTGTGTCTCTTATTCGAGGCATTACTCAAGTTAGGTTCGTATAAAACGGACTACGTCCTTGATATCTGCCCTTTTTATCTCCTCCGGTCAAAAATAAGGACATACTTATGCATAGTGAAACCTTTGCATTCACATAATGCTGTGAGGTCTTAAAATCACTCCCACATTTTCGGCATAAAAGGCTCCTGTGTAAGCCCCATATGTGTAAATGTCTGCTCAGAGTGTTGTGGCCAGTAAGATAGCCCATAACTCCTCTGACCTTAGGAGAAACTCGCTCATTTTCCGGTCAGGCCCCGATACCAAAGCATGGGCTTACCTGGCAGTGGTTTGCTTACTGCAGATTTCAAGATGAGCCCTCGCCGTAGGCTGGCTTATCTCATACTTGACAGCTCTAGACGACACACCGCAGAAGGGCTCAGGCCCGGTAAAATCGAGTTCTGATCCTCTTTGCGAGAATGTCTGCCATCTCGTTTCCTCTAATACCAGCGTGTCCAGGAACTCAGAAAAGTATAACCGGGCAGCTGGTACAGAGTCTATCCAACATTCTCTGGCTTTGCCACATCAATCTGGATGTAGTTTTAACCACCCTAAGGGTTTTCAAAGCTGCTATGCTATCCGAGTAGATGCACACATACAGATGCTCGTCTACATGGCATAGTATAAATGTGCATTGCGCAGGCTAAGATCGCATACTCAAGGGTTAGTCGCTATTCCTTTTTACTTTCTTTACCATGCCCCTAGTAGATGGAGATTGTATTGGTAATAGGATACGCTGTAAAATATTTAAGTTTTATTTTCCAGACTTTGTTCCAGCACTTTTTAATTACTTGGCTCAGTTGAAAAATAACAAAAATAAATAGAAGAAACAAGCTTGTGGTTTGCATCCGACCGTAAATTAAATGAGAAAACAAAATCTCACGTGCATAAAGCTTTTACGGTTATAAAAGGAAATAAATAAATAAACAAAGCATTTCTAAGATTTGGTGACTCATAACTCCAACTGGGATTGCCCGGGTTTGTCCCGACAATGAATTCCTTATGCGGAGTCTAGTCGAGAATAACAATGTGCTAAGGTACCCTAAAAAAATCAAATGTTTTAGAGAGTTATTTGAAACAAATTATATATTTTAAAGAGATCTACACTTCTTGTGTAGTACGTTTTCGTCTATCACTTAACATTTGCCAGTTCTACAAGATTATACAAAATTCCTTTCGAATGAAGAGGACTTAACAGACAATTCCCAGAAAATTCGAGATTCACATTGTATTTGTCATGTAAATATCTTTACTATATGGTATTTTAATCAAATTCTTTAAAAGCATTTTTTATAAAATAAAAAAGTTCGAAAAATGATCCGTGTAAGCGGCAGTTTGTGGTGGAAAATTTTCTTGAAAATCTTCGTGTCAATCTTTTGAAGGTGCTAAACTACACACACACACACACACACACACACACACACACACACACACACACACACACACACACACATGGGCCTTTTTCTAAAAATCTGATGTGATACATTCATATGACTTCCTCTACCCTCTATCCTTATTAGTGAGTATACAATCTATTCTTACTAAAGCTTAATTTCACTTTCTTTACTACGTATAGTCAGTAGGGAAAGTATTGTATTCCACCCAAAAATTAGATTCCTAGTTTTCACTGGAAATACATTTAGGTTCAGTTCCTTCCAAGGTTGCGACACGAAGATTTTCAAGAAAATTGCCCTAGCAAAAAGTACCCTTTACATGGAACATTTTTCGAAAATTTTAATGTTCACCAAAATGGGTCTATTTTGACTAAAATACTTTATGTTTAAGACATGTTCATGACAAATGAAATGTATATCTTGAATTTTCTCGGAATGTCCCCAAAAGTCCTCTTCATTCTGAATGACTTGCATAATTGCTAAACCGTAAGAGATAGACTAAATTTTACTGTATAAAAGACGTAGATCTCTTTAAAACACAATTTATGTCCTATACATTTTTTTGTCGAGTGAACCATTTTTGAAATATTCATTATTGAATTTTCCAATACTTATACTTTTTCTCAAATGGGAATTTGTTATTCATTTTCTTTATGACCTGGACATGCAAAAAGATTTGACTATCGCTTAAAGCCTATTGTATTCCCATATTCCCCTTGCAACTACAAGAAACTTAGCAATAAGACAATTTCTGCAAAGGTTTATCTGGATTAACATGAAGTAGGTGGAGAATAGGCGTTTGGAAACATAGTTGTACCTACATGAGTAGAGAATGGCATGCGAATGCAAAACATCAGGTGTTTCTATCTACTACATTTAATCCAAATAAACCTTGCGGAAATAGCTACATTACACATTTCGTTATAAATACGAGAACAGCGATAGTCAAATGTTTAGGAACTGGGCGATATAGAGGGCGAAACACCTAAAACTTGCACCGCAAATATTTCGGAAATGAAAAGTACTATTGATGTAGAGTTTTCACAGCATTGACTGATAGTCAGGGGCTCGTACATTTAGCCTATAAATAGATTTTAATAATACTCAGAAAGTGTGTTTTTTGAGCAAACATACAATTTTTTAAATGGAACAAAGCCTAGTTACATCAACAGAATAAAGGTAGGGTAAATTAGAACGTCAGTGGCGTTTATTGGAAGATTCTAGTGCAAGTGGTTTACGAAAAATCTTATTTTGAAAATAATTGTTTGTCCCATTCAACCTGCTTAGTTGCTAGGTACGATGTTGTTATGTTTGTTTGCATTGTGTTTTCTGTTCATTGATTGCAGTTAGACAGTTTGTGACAGTTCAAGCAGTAAGTCGTGAGTGGAAGATGGGGTTACTAATGCAGAAAAAGCCGACATGCTCATGGTGTATGGACAGTGTAGGAAGAATGCAGTTCGTTCCTGTACGGTGTATGCGGAAACGTATCCCAATAGACGTCAACCATCTCGGCAATTATTTATCAACCTCTTCAACCAATTATGTGAAAGTGATACTGTAACACCTAGAAAGCGTAACAGAAACAATAAGTGACTGGAGAAGAGGCAGAAATTAATGTTTTGGCTGCCGTTGCAGTAGATCCGCAAATTAGTTCCCGCACAATCCCACGTGGAAGTGGCATAGGTCAGGCAAGTGTACTGCGCATTCTCCATCGACATAGGTTCCATCCCTATTACATCTCTTCCCATCAAGTGCTGCATGTAAACGATTTTGAGAATCGTGTTTACTTTTGTACATGGGCATTAAGATATGATACTCCAGATTCATCATGTAGCTTGTTTAGTGATGAGGCAACATTTACTAATCATGGCCAGGTAAACCGCAGAAACATGCACTATTGGTCTGTTGACAATCCCCGTTGGCTTCGTCAGGTGGAACGTCAGCGTCCATGGAGTTTAAACGTGTGGTGTGGGATATGGACCATCAGCGCATAGGCCTTTGTCATAGAAGGAACAATGAACTCGCATAAGTATCGCAGCCTCCTGACAGACCATCTGCCACAGATGCTAGAAGACGTTCCTTTGCAGGCTAGGAGGAACCTGTGGTACCAACATGATGGCTGTGCAGCCCATAGTACACAAAGTACTACAGCTTGTCTTAACGGATTGTTTCCAAATCGTTGGATTGGACGAAGAGGACCTGTACCTTGGCTGGCCCGTTCACCGGATCTTACTCCTTGAGACTTTTTTCTGTGGGGAAGGCTGAAACACACTGTCTAAGGATGTACCAACTATACCAGAGGATATGAAACGACGTATTACTGCTGCCTGCTCTGAAATTTCCGCTGAAATGCTAGAACGAGTGCAGCAGTCTTTCCATAGCAGACTGGAAGCGTGTATTGAAGCTGCCGGTGGTCATTTTGAGCACACATTTTTAAGGACTATGTTCTCTTTACTTGTAAGAATCCACAGAAGTATTGAAATTCCCTTTTGTTTTTCTTTAGTTTGTGCTACCACAGGTTGTACAAGTGTCGGTGCGTAAAATTTTCAAAATAAGATTTCTCGTAAACCACTTGCACTAGAATCTTGCAACAAACGCCACTGCATTCTAGTTTACCCTACCTTTATTCTGTTGATGTAACCTGCATTGTTCCATTTAAAAGTTGTATGTTTGCTCAAAAAATACACTTTCTCAGTATTATTAAAATCTGTTTGCAGGCTAAATGTACGAGCCCCTGACTACCAATCAATGCTGTGAAAACTTCACATCAATAGCACTTTCCATTTCCGAAATATTTGCGCTGCAAGTTTTAGGTGATTCACCCTGTATATGAAAAACACTATACTGCATTGAATTACAAAAGGAAACGAAGAGACCAACAAGTTGTTCACCCCGGGAGATCGAACCGCGGTTTCCAGTATGACAAGCAGAGATGTTAATCACTCCGGTACAGTACTAGGAATTACTATATACTATGCTATTCTTGATGTAGGTTACTTACGCCACGAATGTCGAACTGCATACATTACCAATCACTCTCTCTCTCTCTCTCTCTCTCTCTCTCTCTCTCTCTCTCTCTCGTGGTTATAACAGAACGCGAGCACTGACGAGCAATCCCTCCCGGGCGATGTGGAGCGAGCAGGAAGAAAACACGAGTGGGAGTGACCATCAGGAGAGCTCGGTAAAACCGAGCGCCGAACCCGGTTAGATTGCTCGTTTGCAGTCCTCTAGCAAATAGGAACTTTTCAATATCGAGCATAGAATGGCGTGCTTACTTCGTGACCTTGAATATTTCTCCTCATAGCTAAGTGGACGACTCGCCTTACAAATAAATTCTCTTTTCTTTTGGGGGGAAGAGGGAGGCAAATTTTTCAGAATGGACAATCGTTAAGGACTTTTTACTCTTTTCTTCGCACTCTGTGGTATTGTACGTGTCCTTATTTTACGTATATTTATTTCAGTTTTCTTTGTAATTTTTCAGGGCTAAATCGCATTGTGAATTTGTAATTATTACAATGATACCCATCAAATTTAATACATAAATAATAGCGTTGTTGTTTTATCAACATGCAGTCAATTTACTAATAATATGAATGTAATTTTTTAACCGATTACGCCTATTCCTGTTCGAGCTACATTACTGGCGATATTGTTTTCCCAGCATGGTAGCATTGTTGTTTACAGCTGGCTAAAGTGCCGGAATTGTACTTAATCATATTTATTGTTAGAAAGCTGCGCGACCACTCTGCTTTTGAGGTTAGCACTCAGTGAAAAGAGTAGCAGTGCACCATGGGCGACGTATTGAAACTGGTAATTGCAAACATTCCTTAAAATGAATTGAGGCTTAAGTTTGTTATACTTAAATCAGCTTTTTGTCATACAATTTCGTCGCTGATTTATGATCATCCAATGGTGGTTCATTAGGGAAAGGCAATAAAATATGCGGCTTTTCATACATAGTTTATTATTTGCCTCCTAGAGGAATGTACAGACCTGCGTTGTTAAGAAATTTGGATGTGAATGACTTCCAAAGGATGGCATGCATAAAGTCCAACATTTTCGGGCATGTAATTTCTACAATAAACGAATACAAATAAAACAAATGGCGATCGATAAGTGAAAGATCCATGTATTCGGCGTGAAGTTGAACTCCAATGGGTTTCTTCTAGTGAAACGCGGGAGCGTAAGTTTAAGCACGGAGTGGAGGATTCCATGGCAGCCGAGAGAGTAACAGCAGAATGCGAATCAGCAAAGTTTGTAGTGGTGTCAAACGGACTACAATCACATTTGAGCAACCACAGAAATAAGCAATGTGCTTCTCACACCATTGACCTCTATAAATAAAATTAAGTACTTCATTGCTAAACTTGAGAGTGATTCTTTATTCTTATACTTCTTTATTCTACATCCTATCCCAAAATATACATCTTCGTTTTCATTTCTTAATCTTGGGCTGTATCTCAGACAGCCCACCTCATTTTTTACTTTCTCTACTACGTAAAGTAAGTAGGGGAAGTATTGTATTCCACCCAAAAATTCGATACCGAGATTTTACCGGAAATACATGTTTTGAGACCCCCTGAACCCAAAAAAAGCATTTTGGAAACATGTCCGTGTGTGTCTGTGTGTCTGTCTGTGAACAGCATAACTCAGAAACGAACAGTCGGATAAACACCAAACTTGGTATTTAGGTTCAGTATCTTCCAGATGCGACACGAAGGTTTTCAAGAAAATCCCCCCACCCCAGATTAGCCTTTACATTGAAGATTTTTCGAAAATTTTAATTTTCTCAAAAGTGGCTCTAACTATTTTGATTAAAATATCATATGTTGAAGATATTTTTATGACAAATAAAATGTATATCTTGAATTTTCTGGGAATGTCCCCAAAAGTATTTTTCATTGTGAACGACTTTTGCATAACTGGTAAACCATAAGAGATAGACAAAATTTTACTGCACAATAAATGTAGATCGCGTTAAAATACACAATTTATGTCATACATTTTTTTGTTGAGTGAACCATTTTCGAGATATTGCTTGTTATTCCCTTAAATTTTTCAATACTTATTTTCTCAAATGGGAATTCGTTATTCATTTTTTTGTCTTGGATATGCAAAGAGTATTAATCTGTGGGAAAGGGAACGGTGCTGCACCTAGCAACCAGCTATTAAGAGATATGTATGTGCTTAAAGGCTACTGTATTTCTATATTGCCCTTGTAAATATATATTCCCCTTACATCTACAAGAAAATTAGCAATAAGATAGAGTCTGCAAATGTTTATCTCGATTAACATGAAGTAGATGGAGAATAAGCGTTTGTAAAGTAGTTTGTACAAGAGTAGAGAAAGTCATGTGAGTGTAACACAGATTTTTTTTCTTTTTTGTCATAAGAAAGCCAAACGGCATGCGCAAAGTTGATTATTCCCAAAAACAATCCACGAATGCTGTATATTTCAATTGTTTCCATCCCAGTGCATTGGTTATCTGAATGCGATTTTAGTTTGTTTTATTTACTTACTTTTTCTATCAGGTATCTACAGCTGATAGAGGAAGTATTCTACCCAAAAATTCAATTTAAAGATTTCGTGGAAATAAAGGTTCCCTAAACACAAAAACGCATCAAGGCGTGCCCTCACTCGTGTGTGTGCGCGCATTCTGTGTTGTGTTTGTGTCTATAAACAGAATGTTAATCTAAAACACCAAGTCGAATAAATAGCAAATCATATTTGAGTCAGACATTTAAATATGACAGGCAAGGATTTCAAAGAAACTGATCAACCCAAGCTATCAGTGGCGATAAAACGGGTTATCCAGGGGTTCTGGATACGCCGGAAATATAAATAACGAAAAAAATAAAAATGCGAACAAAAATCACAATTGCATTTGGAGTAAAGCAATAGTGTGAAGCCTGCTAAATTAAATATACATAGAGGCGATATTTGTATTATTTTACATGCAGTTTCTGTAGAGAAACAACAACTACTTTTACTCTATTCCATCGAAGAATCAAAGCCTTCTTTGCAAGCATGTTCTTTTTGTAATACCAGTGTACATTAGTTTTCAAAACCACTTTTAACAGTTTAGTAATTCATGAATTGAAATTAAGGTGTTTTCTGGCACATGTCCGCCAGAAAGAAAAGGGCTTTTAAATAGTGAAAGGATTGTCAAAATCAGTTGAGTGGTTTTTTAGATTACCCTTGTTACGTGGCATAGGATTTCCATCCAATTGTGACCCCTTCCAACTTTTACCCTTGTAACAGGAGTTGAGGAAAACGTGATAGGTAATGGAACGAAAAGGAAAACCAAACGTGGATTAAGCATAAATTAAATAGGTTAGCAAGAGGATTCCTTATTACTTAACTTTCAAAATATTGCCCAACATCCAAAACATAATGCACCAAAAATATATGAATACTCTGGCCAAAATTATAAAACCATAAAGTTTTTCTCATAATTCCGTTTATAATTGTTTTAGTAGAAAACAAATCCTAACTTTACTAAATAGCCCTTTATGTCCTTTTCGTTTTGCAAGCTAGTTAAGAATAAGTTTTGCTCTAAAACGAGCATGATTAGAACAATATTAACAAACATTACTACAGCTTTAAGTTCAAAGCAGCTCTTCAAAAACTCACGATGTTTTGTATATGCGTGAACAATTACCGTATTTACTTAGAAATAATTAACCTGTAATTTAGGTGCACCTTGCCATTCATGACATTACTAATTTATTAAAATTTCGAAAATAGTAACAACTACTTTCAAAGAGGTGCACCTGACCAAAAAATACAACTGCCGCATACTACACCGTGACTCTGTTTATGATTCGTCATTCATGTACGGCGTGTCCAAGTTCCCCGTGTATACGCGTGGTTCTCTCTGTCTAGACTCACTTGGCTTAGTAACTTCCTTGTGCGTAGTAAGCTGTTCTCCGACCTTTTTTTTTTGGAGTGGAGGAGAAAATGATTTAGTCACTACCCGAGTCGGGACTGAGAGTGTGGGACTTCACCAATAGTCGGCATACCTACTAAAAGCTCCTCCACCGGAAGGAAAATGGAAGAAGGATAAAGAGGAATTCAGGAGTCATAGTGCGGCTGTACCGCTGTTGCACCAGCGTAGTCAAGGTAGATATACATTGGCCGGCCACGAGGGTCTAAGCCAGGTGAAGGTAAGGTGCCAGGACGCAAGCATGACCGAGGCCCTACTTGCGCCCTTGGGAATTCAGGTTGAGACGGTATAGGAAGTGTTGTGTGATTGAATGCTAGGATTGAGGTGTGGCTATTTGTGCTTCCGACGTCCTCGATGGTGAGTAGTCGGAGCTTCCTGTGTGGGCCCCCATAGGGGCTTTTCGCTTTGTCTCTGGAAGCCGGTTGGCCAGATCGTCATCCAGCGTTGTCTGGAGGGCTGCTATCTCCTCCCTAATGAGCCTTCTGACTTTCAGGTAATGGTCGTAGAAGTAGGTTGGTATTGTTAGCCGGTCAGGAAGTTTTGGTATTATCTTTGCAGCGAAGAGTATGGCACCGTGGTCCTCTTGAAGTTCTATCAGTACCTCCTCCAGGAGAGCCAGTTTAGTGGTGATGTTCAGTAGCTCCGCTTGCACATCCTCCAGCTTCTGAGAATCTCAGGCGAGGGTTCCTTTGAGCTGCTTGCGACGGTTTCAGACGTGTCTTTTACTGCAGAAGGCCCATTCTGCTCGACACGGTCATGCTGCAGTGATAACTGCTGCTGCCGTGCAGGCATGTTGGTCTTCTGCTGCGACGGTGTGGAGCGGCTGCGTGGATGTAGCGGACAACAGGCTTGTCCGGTGAAGTGATTGTGTCTCCAGCAGGTTGCGCAGAAGCGGCTGCGACGCATTAAATCGTGCTACTGGCAGACAGACGTCAAGTTAGGTGCCCCACAGTAGCGGCACCGTGGCTCAGCAGTGCATTCTACCTCAGTGTGCCCGTAAAGGCAGCAGCGTCGGCAGGGCGGTGTCCAGGTTGAACGTCTTGGTTCAATATTTAGGCATTTGCCCAAATACTGCAGGCCGTCTGAGACGGCAGCGTCGTAGTCAGCCTTGTCCCTAAAGACTAGGAGTACGAGCGGTGTAGGGCCCTTCCGTGATTGGATTCTGGTAGCCTTCAGAATCAGAAGTGAAGGTTAGAGCTGTTGGACGGAACTCAGAAGAACCTACGACGGCAGCTGCTGATGAACGCCCACAACCACCGCTATGAAATTATTACATCGCTGGGTTTGGCTTTCTCCAGGCGAAGCGCTGGCGAGAGGTGCTCTGGCGTCAGGTACTTCAGTGTGAGTGGGGGAGTCTAGGCCCCGAAGAGAAGTATTCTATGGTGCCGGAGAATCAGGCGCTGGCGGCGGGCTGGCTGTACCAGCTGCGACGGTGTGTTTGGCTGTTGCCGGTTATGTTTCGCCGGCGGAAGTTTCTGCTGTTGCTGCAGCTCTGCGTTGCTTTCTTCTAGCCATGGTGAGAAGAATTCCTATCTGCTCCTCTGACGTTCCTCCTGCGTCCCGCTAAGTACTCAAGGTAACTCGAGTATAGGGAAGGTAGGACACTCCGAACATTTCGCTCTCATTGGCTGCGCGCTGAGACGTCATGTGAAAGTTTGAGCACGCGTGCTCTTTGAATAGTAATTGAAAGTGAATGCTTTACACCCGTTCTAACATGTACAATTTAAGGCACGGATTGACATATCCATTATGTAAACGGTTAAGCAGTAATTAAGGGAGTGTAACACACTGCAATGACATTTGTTATAAAAGATACTTTAACTGAAAATGCGTAGGAAACTTTCGTCAACACATTCTACTAATTACAAACCAATTTATTCCCTACCACTAAAAATATTACCAAAATAAAAAGAAAGAAAAATTGTTTGTTCAATTACACTTAACTTTGATTTTCGAAACCTTAATTTTGAACACGAATTCACACCAAACTTGTGTTTCTAAATCGCATCCACAACTAGAACCAACCACTAAGTAATCGGAAAGAGCAATGTTGTTTGGTGAGCATGCATTTGCACCTGTGCTGGGGCACCAAATTGGTGCTCATGATTGGTCAATACAACGCAACATACAAAAATGTTATTTGAAAATTTGCGCTGTGATTCGTCGAAGTAATTGTACAGGCGTGGCTTAAAGTTTTCTCAGAAAATATTGAATATGCTGTTTTAGACATTAGTGCGTGAACATGTGGAACAAAATGCACTTGTGGGGCAATTAGGCACGTTTTATAATACCTGTTCTTGCTGTTTTAAGTGAAGCAACTCAGTCACAATGTCTCCAAAACTCTGAAGAAGTCCAACAGAAAGATAAAAGAAAGCAAAAAGCAATAATCTTCGCGTTGCCTTAGGGTAATATACCGCCATAAATCTCCAAAACCGTGTGGAAATCCAAGTATAACATCGACAAAAGGCTGATGACCCTTTTGCATGCCTATGCAAGTGCTCTTTTAAGTTCCAAAATAAGAAAAAGCAATTCTTTGCCATTTTAAGGGAAACAAAAGTTCGATCTATACTAATAGTAATATCATTGTAATGATATAACATTGTGATTGTACTCGAGACGTTCTCGGGGTTTAAGCCAGGTGAGGTGATGTTGGTACATCACCTGTTGTGTGGTGTTGTTAATGATGCACCAACGTCACCTCTTCTGGCTTGAGGCCCGAGAACGTCTAAGGTATGTTCGTCCCCAGGAAAGCTTCAACTCTTATTTCATTGTGATGGTATTCATCTGGAAAGTGTAATCCGCAATAAAATTACGTTATTTTATAACCTCAAATTAAGGATTTTCTATATAGCTTAGTACTTTTATCACTGTGGTCATCTCTGAAAACGCGTAACATCTATAACTAAAATTATTTATAGCTGTTTAAAGTATGAATATATGCACAACATATACTATTTATAAGAAACTGATTTGCTACATTCACATGACTTTCTATGCTCACTCTTCTACAAGCTACTCATACAGAGGCTTATTCTTCTACCTACTTCAGACAGTGCTGTTTTTTTCTTCCACTACACATTTATTTTTTTAGATATAAGAAGGATTCAGTAGGCTAAACCATAGCCACAGTTTTATAAAGCGTGTCTTGATGGCTTTGAAATTCCATGCTCTTTGCATGACAACGAGGAAGAAAAGCCGAATACTGAGTTACCACTTAAAAAACTTTTAAGTATTTGAACATTCAGGCAATCAACACAGAATATCTCAGAGATGGTTAATGCCACAACAATATTTATCTGGCATAAGTACTGCGCCTTAGCTAGTTCTATGCTTTATGTGTAGTAAGTTTTGATCTCTTAAGGTTTACCAAATTGTGCAAGTCGCGAATGAAGAAGATTCACAGGTTATTTGCTGGAAATTCGGGGTATATATTTTATTTGTCATGCAAATGTCTTTAAACATACGGTATTTTAATCAAAATTATTTTAGCCATTTTTCAGAAAATCAAAGTAATTGATGTTTTTCTATGTAAAAGTAGCTTGGGGTGCAGGGTCGTCTTGAAAATCCTCGTTTCGCAACCTTGGAAAATGCTGAGCTTAAATGCCATGTTTGGTGTCTAGCCGACTTTCCGTTTTTGAGTTATGCTGTTCACACGTACACAAACACACAGACCTTTTTCTGAAAATTTAGTATTTGGATTCAAGGCATCTAAAAACATTTATTTCCGGTGAAATCTTGGTATCGAAATTTTGGATGGAATTTAATACTTCCTCTACTTACTATGCATAAGTTGGAGAGAAAGTAAAATTGCAGAAATAATGCTTAACCTTTCACCTAAAGGTTCTGCTTTATTTTAATAAAATAATAATACTAATAATAATAATAATAATAATAATAATAATAATAAAAATAATACTATAATTTTCTTCTCCCAGTCTCTCTCCCTCTCATCGTTTATATGTGTTTAAAAGGCTATGATACTTTCTATCTTTTGTAAGAAATGCATTGCAATTATAACTTAAATGTTGAAACATTAAAAAAGAATATGCTGCAACTATTTAGCCATACAACAGGTGCAGGAATATATAGTATAGCTTCTTTCTTCGCATTATTTTTCTTTTCTGTTTCTATTTCAAATGTTACGCAACGAGAGTTTTGTTTTCAAATAAATTGGCTTGTTCTGACCATACCGTGTCGGATAGCATGACGGGATTTGAATTATATCGTAAAACCTTAGCTTGTACATGTAAACAAAGGTGTCAGTCACCTCCAGCCTGACGTCATCAGCAGATAGCTCGAGCAAGCAGTGAATGCGCGGAAGCCGGAAGAGCTAAGTACTCGTGAACAATTGTGAGCAGGTCGCCCAGGTTCACCTGGATGGAATAAAATCGCCACAGTACCTAGTCGCAAATGCGGCTTTACCTGTGTGATATAGTGCGAAAAAGAGTTTTGCGCAAGCTTTCTGTTTTCTATCTGTGGGCGGAGTTTAGCTTTCTGCACTGCCATTGGCTGGGTCTCGGCGATCCCATCTGGGCGGTCAAACGTCCATGTGGTGAAAACAAGCCCGCTTGCGTTGTCCTCAAGCCAAACAGGCCGGCATGGCAGGCAAAGCAGGATGGAAATTAGGTAATGGGTAATGAATAGGCAGACAGGCGGGTCACCACTAGACGGTCACTCATACAGCTAGTGACCAAGCCCGATGCTGCTTAACTTGGGGAACTTGTGATGGGTAGGATTGGCAAACCTTAGCCTCGGGGGCCTATACCGTCCTTCGGTAACCGATAGCTCTTTCTTCGCCTTGGCGCCCTATGGTCATAGCGACCCGAAGAGTGCACCAGTGGTTGGTGTGGTAAGTAATTTTCGTGTACATGGTACGGGTTCTCTCCCGCACCACGTCCACGATGTATGGGAGACCGGAGTGGATGTGTAGGATGTGAAGGACAGCATGTGGGGAGTTATATATCCACCGGCGGGGGTGAAATGAAGGCAGGGAAGAATTGGCGAGCAGCCAAGTGACCCAGTTGCTTCCACCACAGAGCTGGAACATCATGCACCTCCATATCCTGAGAAATTAATGGAAAGGCCGCGATGACGCCATGTTGGATGGACACCTGGCCATCACGATGGCCACACCACGCTACCAGCTGTTGATCAGTAATGGTGATTAAAAAAACACTGCAGACTCCCTCTCAACGCTCGAAAAGATGCAATATTTAATTTGATGCTTAGCAAAGAAGGACTTCCACAGTAGTTAGCCACTCTGAATCATCAGCCTTGAACAACTTCTCATTTCTCGTCCTTCCTCAAGGTGAAATACTAGTACAGCTTTCTCCATACGTCAACTTAAAAGATATATGGAAAACTTAATAAGCGATCGTGACTTGTGTGAAAAACCCTTAAATCTATTTCGCTAAATCTTTAAAGCTAACCGAAACTTAAAAAAATTCCTAAAACAATTTTCCTTGCAATGGTACACAATTTCTTAATTGGGAGGCAGGGGCTTTCACCACAAAACCCGTGAGCCCCATTCTAAGAATGACTGATACAGGAGATATAAATTGCTCTAATGCCCACATACCTTGGTTCGAGCTTGATAATAACTACCTTAGCGAACTCCGAGGATAATTTCTCATGTAAAACATATATCCGATCACAAAGCTCCGGTCCTTTCTACCTTTGTAACAATATATTTGTGATCAAACTACATTTCACCCTATTCCTCGGTTCTTAATATCCTCTATGTTTACGTGATCAGGTTAAATAACCTTCAAATTCCAAATGTTGGACAATGATATTTTGGAAGATAATTCATAAAGAAGGAAAACGAAATCACTTCATGGACCTCATGCCGGGCTGAATTAAACGCAAATTGCAACCAGTGCAAATTAATATCCCACCCGGAATGATCATTTGAATGATACGCTATTAAGGACTACTTTAAATTTCTATTTACCCTTTCGCTTTGCCATAGATTTGGATAATGGGGTATGGTAAAAATGTATTTAACACCAATGTTAAGAAGAAAATTTTTCAAAAGTGTATACTTGAAATAGGATGCATTATCAGAAACTATACACCTCGGAACTCCAAAGATAGCACTCAGGTCTTTCAACACCCTCGTCGTAGTATTTGCAGTGAATTCTCTCATGAGAACCAAACACACAAATTTAGAAAAGGAATCCACTACAACTAATATACATTTTCCCCATTTGTACTTCTGGAAAATGACCCTATGTAATGAACAAACAATTTCTTCAGGGCTTAGCTGTAAATACTACGGCCAAATGACCTAATTGCGTATTCCGGGCAGGCTTACTCATTTTGCAAATCTGGAATTTTGTATGCATTTCCTGATGTCCATCCATGCCCTTCAGATGAAATACTGTCGTAATCTATTACGGGTTTTAAAACTCCCACAAGGTCCTTCATGATAATATTGAAATAATAAACCTCGTAACCTTTCAGGTACTACAATTTTTGTTCTCCCGTACCTATCATTACAGTATAATGTTTTATTTTACAGGAAATATGGGCGTTGCTCTCTGCCGGAGCGTAAGGCTTCCAAAATCGGAGATAAGTCAGCATCCTCTTGTTGATATTTACCAATATCGCCAAATACTATGGATATTGATCCCAGCCTGTCATAACTGGTAATAATATAATTTCCTGCTGATCCTGTAATTCATTAAGCTTCTTCATACATGTGTGATAATGCATGCACTATAAAATTTATTTCTCCCCGAATATGACATACTTTAAATTTATATGCGGAAACGCGTATAGCCCAACGAGATATACGCCCAATTCGCCGTGGTGTACCTAATAGCCACGATAGAGCCTGATTATCTGTTTCATGTTTAAATTCCACATGTTCGAGATAGAACTTGAATTTCTTCGTTTCACACAGGACCACTAAAGCTTATAATTCATAAGTGGAATACCTTGTTCTAAATGTATTAACATCCTAGAAGCACAACTAATCACTTTATCGCCATCGGAATGCTATGACAATATAATAGTCACACAGGCATCAGTCTAAAGTATAAAGGGCAAGAAGAAATCGGGCACCGCAAAAGTCGGAGCGAAACTAATGCCTGTTTTCAAGACTGTTTGCTGTTCTTTTTCCCACTTAAATTTAAAGCCCTTTTTTCGTTACCGCCACTTGTTTTGCATATTCCGGAATGAATTCGGATAAATAATTAACCATTCCTATAAAATGCGCTGCTTTTTACTTTTTTAGATACCAGGTATTCACGTATTTTCTGAATACCCCAGAACTACTTGTGCTCCTCTGTTAGAAATTATACTACCCAAAAGTTCAATTCAGAAGTGACAAATTTCACCTTATCAGGGCGCTAAGGGATCTCTCAAGTACTTCCCTAATGTGTCGACATGATATTCAAATGACTCGAAAAAAGAATACACAAATCATCTAAATAATGGTATGAATATATAAATTTCATATCACTAAAAATATGATCCGTAAGGCAACTAAACACTTGTCCCACGGCAATCCCAAACGGAACCAGTGTAAACTGATACAGATTGAAATCTGTAGCAAATGCCATTAATTTCTTACATTTTTCGCTTAGACATTTGGTGATAGGCACTATTTCCATCAAAATTAGTGAAATACTTTGCCTCTGCGAACCATGATAATTTAAATGTACATGAGGCAAAGGGATAGATTCCATACTTATTTTCTTATCCAAAACCCGATACCCTGCACACACGTTCACACATACAAACGTTCTCTCTTTATACTGTTAATGTAAACTAGCTGGCTGCCCGACGTTGCATGAATTTTGAGATGATCTATAAGATTTTTATGGTGAATCCTCATTTTACCTCTTATAATTGCAATTTCGTACAGTCCCAACTATTCCTAACAACGGATGAAAAATCCCGAGATATTCACTCAAAAGATTCAGATCTCGACGGAACATCTGACTTCGCTATCCTTCCCCCGAGACTCTTCCTAGTTCTGGAAATGCTACATAGCCTATAAGTTCCTTTGGCAGTGGAACAGCGGTCGGAATGGTCCAGTAACGTTTAAATCATTACAGAGTTTCTAAAACTTTGCACCTTCTCTTTAGTTTTTCATAACATTAAAGCTACATAGGTTTGACATAATAGGTCCTTAACACATATAATAAACTACAAGTGAAGCTAGTGAATATGAAGATTTCCCACACCCAGGCCACCTCTTTGGAAATGGCGCATAGTCTGCGACCATCGAGAAAAATAATATTCTAGTTGTTAATTATAAAATACCGGTTGAGTGATTTTTAATGTTGGACACAATTTTCTCTCTTTATACAATTATGTAACATACCCTGCTAAAGATCTTAAATATAAAAATGCAAAGAAAATAAAGCAACTCTTCCTTACTTGAGGGTTATTAAAATGTGTTGACATTGGCAGATTTTTTTCGCAGTCTTAAGGGCTAAATTGTCCATCTGCGTACATATTGCTGGAATGAAATATCCGCGGTATTTGTCTTATTTTACATTAATATTCTGCGGAGTAATAACTATTTCCTACTCCATGCAAATCGTTTTTAATCTTTTAGTAATTCATGAAATCAAATTAGAAGACGTTTTATAGACCCGTCAGAAATAATCGGGCTTTTAAATGGTGAAAGAATTAGCAAATTTATATTTTGAGATAACCTACACACACACATACGTATACGTGTATGCAAAATTTCCATCTTTATTATGTGTATACAGTTGTGAGATCATACGAGGCACCCACCAAAAAGATCTTATCTATGCCTTTGCAAACCTTTACATAGAAAATATTTCTTATTTTTCATTTTCTCAAAAACGGCTCTAACGCGGGGTTAAAATATTTACCTGTAAAGGAATATTGAAATTTCTGTGATTGTTCTGAAAGACCTCTTCATTCTAAACGTATTTTATATAATGTATAACTTTAAACCGTGAAAGTGCAGGCCCTTCAAATATATAATTTACGTAAAATAACTTTTTCTGAAACATTGTCGCTTTCTAAATATTCCTGTTGTATCTCCAGGGTTTTCCCAGGTTGAACTGCCGTGCAGCATCTACACTGCCGTTTGTGAAAATTGCAGCACCAAGAAGGAAACGCATCAATTCAATGAATTTAATACCACAGGTTAGGTACATGACAAGTAACAAATGATAAACACTTTAAATCTATACATGACCTTTGAGCCCTATTATTCAGTATTTGGTATGGCCTCCATGCGCTGCAATTAGAGCTGCTGTACGCCGTGGCATTGAATCAAAAAGTTGTGAATAAGTTCCTGAGGGATTTCCCTCCACGCAGTTTGTATTCGAGACCACAAATCCGTGATACTGGTTACTGGAGGACCGTGACGCACCAGGTGCCGACCAACCATATCCCAGACATGTTCGATGGCCGACAGGTCTGGCGAACGTGCAGGCCAGGGAAGCAATGGTACCCGTCGCTCTTCGAAGAATCTTGTACATTCCTCGCAATATGTGGCCGGGTATTGTCCTGTTGAAATGTGGCCTGTGGAGATGCCTGAAGCAGGGGGAGTACCTCAGGCTCTACAACCACCGTTAGGTAGCGGTTGCTGTTCAAAGTGTCCTCAATTCGTAGGAGACGAGATCGTTGTTGTAACCAATGGCGCCTCAAATAATCACACCTGGGACTTGTCCGCTATGCCGCACAACAATGCAACCCTCCAGATTGCGCTCACCACGGTACCGCCGGACACGTATACGGCCATTACTGTAGGACACGTTGAAGGGGGACTTATCCGAAAAGACTACAGTACCCCAGTGATGGTGTTCACGTACCCATTGCAGTGCGGGAGCTTGTGGTTTCTGAACAATGGAAGCCGACGTAATGGCATGCATGCCAGCAGTCCAGCCTGCAGCAGACAGCAACGAACCGTTAATGCAGACACGTTTACACCTGTTTCTGTGCTCCAGCGTCGAGCCAACACTGTGGATGAAGCTGTACGGTTCGTTATGGCCTTGCGGACAAGATGACGGCCATCCCGTGCTATGGTCATGTTCCGTGGTTCATTACCCGCTCTTCGCTGCGTACAACCTTCATCTATTCACTGCTTTCACACACGGATCACTGTCGTAGCAGCACGCCCTGAACGAGCCGAAATGTCACGGTATGACAAACCCGCTTCCCATAGACCGATCATTCTGCCCCGTTCGAACTCACTCACATGCCGATATTGCTCCCTTTGACGTCGACGAGGCATACTGGCACTCATTTATTGTTTCCACCTTGTTTGACAGCTCTGCACTGACTACACTGGGCGCAACACTGACCTTGTCGGACCGATACGAAAGGGCTCTGCTCGGCCTACGTGTACACCATCTCTCTGCAAACCTAACCACTTATTGCTTGCACACTCTTCGACACTTCCACGAAGTTTGGAGTTATTCGGGAAACTCTTTCTTGGTGTAATTTTCACAAACGGCAGTGTATACAGCATTTTATGCCATTCTTATTGGTTCTTGCATAGGCACTTTAGTAACAAAAACTGGCTTGTGACTTATGTATTTTTGTTTTTGGTGCCATGCTGCGTCAACCCAGTCCATAGGTGGTGTTTAATTTCAGATTATTTCTAGTCAAACCATATCGTGAGTAATTGAATAGTTACTAACATGTTTTGTGTGCCTATATAAGGAACTATGCCAGGCTAAAATCGGCAGAGAAAGTCATGCAAGTGTGACACACGAAAACATAGACGTTGAGCAGAGCAGGGCTTACTTACAATATTAAATGAACCGAGGGATAATTCTACGCTTGCGGTCTCAAACAGCATTCAGCATACTCGATGCAACTCGATCCGTACCGTTGCTATTAATGGAACTTGCGTTCAAAACAAGAAACCCCTTATTTCTGATTTTAAGAAAATGAAAAAAAAACTAAAATGATCCTCACATAAATACTACAATTTCCATATTTTGTGGTTATATTGAGGTGTCAGGTATATTTACATTTTTGTTAGCTACAATTGTTTAAATAATATTTCCTGGAGTCATTGTAAAAAACATTTGCACTTGCTCAGATTTTATTGACACAGATGACTTGTACAGTATTGACTGAAACTGGTATGGTCATGTTGGGTTTTGATCGTACCTAAAAATGATAGACTTAAAATATAAGTTCAAATTGCAATTTCTTGAATCACCCATTTCAACCTCTACTGTACATTCACGTGCAATAATAAACAGTCAATTGTTATAATAATGCACAACAAAGACTACAAACATAATAAAATAAGTTAAAAATCATAAAACAAGATTTTACTAAGTAGCAGCTAAATAGTCAATAAACATAAGCATACTAATTTCATTTCAAAACATTGCACAGGGTATTACCCAGTATTTCAGTGCCGCAATTTGTGCGCAAATCTGAAAAATTGAAAATTAAATTGAGTTTTATTTACTGACATTCTTTAACTGCTATGGTCCTTAGCGTCCCATTCTATATCGGGCGTGAAAGGCTGGAAATATTTGCTCAGAGGCCTCTGTATAAGGCTTGAGGTTCTTTTACTGCCGTAAATCAGCGACACGAGACCACCGGCTTTACTACCCTTCCGAAGGAAGCCATGTTAAGGATTTTTACGCCCGAAAAAATCCGTCGCCCTCCGCCGGGTTTGAACCCGCGACCTCGGAAACCTTGAAAACATCCCTTGCCAAAATGTCTTCCAATAAGCTTCACATCATTTTTATTTGCACTTATAGTACGCACTAATGGGAGAGAGTCCAAGTGTACGTTACCATTTTTTTTGTTCGTGATGTCAGTATTAGTGATTACTGCAGCTGTATGCTTTATGATTGAATGACCCTTTATATTTTCCTAATTTCGGAAGTAGGAGGAATTTTGCGACTCTGATTCACTTTAGAATATTTAATGATCTACTATGACATAACGACATACCTCGACTTCCCTGGAAGGTTACGGTTATAGTATTATTATACTGTGCTTGGTATGTTCCCCACCCCAAACTTCAAAGTACTTTTAGCAGTCCGGAAGTGAGATAAGAACTACACTAAAGCCTCTTGCGTTAATGAACTATCTTGCTCTCAATGCAAGAGAAAAATCGAAAGTCATACACACATCATGCAGTGGTGCTAGAGAACCATTTTTAGTGAAATTGTTAATTAGCCGCTAATCATATCGCTAATAATAATGCTGGAATCTCGATATTGGTGTTGATTTCAACTGATTTTTCCCGCTGAATCCACTTATCCCATCGGCTTATTCTATATGTGCTGCTCTCCCAGCTGATAGTTCATGTACACGTTCCGGCTGATCGATTAAAATAAATAACTTAATTAATTGATTTCAAAGTGTTGCTTGTGAGAAAGCTGCTGCCTCCCGCACAGGAATCCATTGACGACAACATATTCGCTCTTCTGGTACCTCTTTCCAATTTGGTAATCGAATGTTACTGTTGTGTGTCTCTGGCGGACTTTACAGGATCCAACAATGAAATTCGCGCTCCATTGAATCGACTAACATAATTAAATGAATAACAATTGAATTCAATGCTTTCTAGTGCCACAAGCCGGACGGTATTGACTGAAACTGTATATATTCATTATCATGTCGACAAGAGAGAAAAAACGAGACGTCCGACCGGAGTACTTCTGTACATTTTAAGGAGATCTTGAATTGATGAGGGAATTGCAAGTAAAACATCTCGCACCAAGATCTCGAGAATCTAGGATTTTGGTAGATATCCAACTCCCTCCTAGATGGATGATTGCGTGGCTTAGGATTTAAAAGGTTAACGAAGGATTTTCTATTCTAGATGCCGAGCGGATGATTAATATAAATGTGTGCTTTATAATCGGTTCCTGTCTGTCGAAAACGCCAGTAACTAGTTGGTACCTGTCCAACAGCCTACCTTTGTTATCGGGAACCTTCCCTTGCATGGTAAGTTGCAATACAACTAAAGGAGGTAAATAAATCTAGTGTTTGAAAATTACTTTCCGCGACACATGAGCGTACTTTATTTCACATTTCGCCAGAGATAAATGCATACGTCTGGACAACACTTGACTTACTCCAGAATGAGTTGTGCGACAATGCTCCGTGCTGCAGGCTTGGTATAGAGACGTCCGTCGCCCTTCCTCTAGAACAAGGGTGGCGAAAACGACTTCCTTCCGCGAGTCACCAAATATGCAACACGCACTGCGTCACTCAGCAGCATGTGAAAATCAAGCGGACGGTTGCAGAGAGGGAACGTGCGCCTGCGAGTCAAAATGCCTCGCGAGTCACGTTTTCGCCACCTCTGCTCTAGAAGCCTGAGAGGTGACCAAAGAGAACATTTTTGGAGATTAGAGTGCATCACGTTCGCTCACGCCGGTATGGTGCTTAGAGACGATAAATATAATCAAACTCAAAGCATTCTTAATATATAGACGCTATCATAAAACGATACATGCAATGCGATTCATCTCGTGGAATTCATCGAAACGAGCTAATTTAAAGCTGCGACAACATTGTCGCGACAAGATGAAGTTTTTCACTTCTCGGAATTAAAGTATGTTCGCTTGTGCGAATATTATTGAATATAACCATTACCACTTGCAAGTACTAGTACCAAGCCTTTCCACCCAAAACTTCGATGGTGAGATATGAGTGGAAATACACCATAATTCAAAAACGAAAAGTTTATTATATACCAAACTCAATTTTTAATCAAAATACCTCCACCCAAACTACCATTTGCATAGAAAAACGTTGGTTAGTTCTTATTTTCTCAAAACTGTCTCCAACAATTTAGATGATAATACTATAGGTTTAACATATTTGCACGACAATAACATAACACTGACTTTTAAACAGAATTTAAAGTCAATATAATACTGCTTGTTCAATGTTTCTTTTCCCTAGTAGTTTTAGCGTGGTTTAACATTTATTCTTCTTGCACACCTTAGGTGGTGGACACTGATGCTAAATGTAATGAATGATAATTAGGAAAGGAAATTTGGGGGAGGAAACATTATAGGGTACATCCCAGGCATTTATCAGTTATGAGGACTGAGAAAAGCCTTGAAAAATATCTCAGCCAGGGAAGACGATCCTGCGGGATCTGCACCGCAGACCTCACGATTTGTCTTGTGCTACATTTACTAAGCTTGAGTGTGTAGTAACAAAATTAAAGGAAAGTATTCGCTTCCACTTTAAAACCTCCTGGCGGCCAAATTATCTAAAACTTCTCAGTTTTAATATGCGAAAAGTAGCATCTATATTACCATTGACGTGTTCTAGCAATGTTCATGTTTCATTTATTAGTATTATGCCTTTTTAAAAATGTCGCCAATCTTTCAAGTTCTCCGTGTGCGTTCACAACAATAATGTTATATACATTTAGAGGAGCAAAGCTTTTTAAAATAAAATATGTATGCTCTAACCTTGAAATAAGATTATAGTGTTCATCAACAAGAATATTTACGACTCCGCATACATGAAACAAAGCTCGGAGGGAAGAAAGTGGAATGTTAATACAACCCAATGACTTAGGTGCATTCTGCGAAAAACAGAGCATTGAAACTAATAAAAAACGATTACAAATACACACACCTCTAGCATCAGAAAACAATTATAATCCTACCCAAAACTATTATAATCCCCTCTGGTATAATACCACACTCTAATCATAGTGTACACAATGAGAATTTCTTACTTGTGGAGCTGGATGTATTATTAGTATTACTATTATCACGAATTAAGGCCACAGAGATGCGCGGAAGTCTCTAAAAGTTCCTGGCTAAAGATCCGTCCCACTACTAGAGCTACCAGAGAGTTCTATGAACAACCCGTCCAACGAAACATCCCTCTAGTGTCCAAGGGAATACCCTTTATTTTGAGCGAGCATCCGCGCCAACTGTCTGAACTGCCGCATAACCTAAATCCGAAAGATGAGAAGGAAACGTAATGAAAGCTAAAGGGAAGTTGTGATGGATAAGACACCGCCAGTATTCGCTTACCTACCAATGGAAAACCACAAAAACCCAATGTCAGAGTAAACGGTTGACGGAAATCGAACCTGGGGTCACCCGAATCCGAGAGGAAAATAAACTTTAGGTAAAAAGTAATTTGTATACTCGCTGTTAAACAACAGGGAATAGAGGGGGAGAGAGAAAGAGAGAGAGAGATGGTTTTCTGAATGTAACAACAGATTTCTTTAAAGTGAAGTTCACAATGTTCTGAATTCGCGGCATATATTACACAGGGCGTGGAAAGCGAGGTATTTTCATTACCTTTAAGAGTTCTGCTTGTGGTAGAAGTAACTAAAACATTAAATACCTTGTTTTCTATGATTGCGGTTTTAGACAAAAACAAAGTGAATTATAATGCGATGAAAATTTCTGCAAGCGTACTATAGCAAGTGTACCATATTAGAAAGAGGTCACTGTAGCAATAAACCTGAACCGAGATCAAAGTACAGTAAAATTGCATCTATTGTGACGAGTTGAGAATGCGCTTGTATATGTCAGAGCGTCTGAATACCCTGTATACAGGACTCCATCATCATAGGAAAGTTATTTGTAATCCATTAATAATTCTACCACAAATCAAGTGTATGGATTTATAGCAATCTACGTAAGCTGCGGAGATGTGAAATCATGTGTAGAATCCGAGTCAATTGACATCAAACATGACTCTGTAGCGATGTTATTGTGCAATTTGATTAACGCACCGATTTAGTCATTCAATCAAAGTGTCTCGCGGGGCAATCTAATTGCGCAAAGCGTATATGAACCTCAATTTTTTCTACGGTGTTTGGGAAACAGACCACTCCGTTAAAGTAAGATGCTTCACGTGTAGTTCTTATTTCACTTTCGGACTGCTAAAAGTACTTAGGAGTTTGGGGTGGGGAGGATACCAAGCATGGGAAAGTTATATTGCAGCCGCGCGCGCGTGTGTGTGTATGTGAAGGTATGTCGTTACGTCATAGTAGATTGTTAAATATTCTAAAGTAATCAGAATCACTAATTTCCTCCTACTTTCGGAATTTCTGGATTCTCATTCCTCTAAATAAATAAGACATAACATTGACTAATTTTGAAGATTTAGAAGCTAGTAACAGTGATGTGTCATAATTTAAGATAAAGAGAATTGAGGGTTGTTACACTACATCACTAAAATATTCTTACTTGAACGCGTTTCGGGAGACGGCTTGTTCCCATCGTGCTCACGATGTAGTGTAACAACCCTCAACTCTCTTTATCTTAAGACATAACATACCTTAATAAAAATTGTGTCCATATTAATAATGTACAATACAATTGTAGGCTATCATATAGGTATAGCTTTTTAAAATATTACAAAATTGGTCTATTGTTATTTACAGGTTACAGAGCTCATGAAATAATACTTCTTTATTCTATACACACGTTATATTCTTTCTCGCGTCTATGTTTAGACCTGCAGATTGTCTTTTTCTTGATCTACACTTATTGGTACCCACTACAATAACCTCCTGTTTTTTTGTTGGTATTTCCTGTTACAAGTAAAAAAGCGTCAAAATATTCTAACAGGAACGCCTTATATTTGAAGCAGTGGATAGAAGGAAATACCCTTATAGTGTAAGGGGTTGGTTTACTGGCCTTGCAATTTTTTTTTCGTGGAAAGAATATTTAAACAAAAGAGCTGAAAAGGCTCATACCATGCCAAGTTATGGGTAAGAAGACTGGGTTAATGGAAGTGCAAAACAACGTATTCCTAAAGACTTTCCAGATGACATATCATTATTTACACAGTAGTAGTATTTGGCTATGGAAATATAAAATGTAAGGTACTTGTTTCGTTTTGACTGAAACACCGTATAACGAATATCGTATACATGGCATTTGTTGCATGTTGAACGAAAAGGAATTGTATAACGCTGTTCGAAGTTTCTTCTGGACTTGTTTCATGTTGACTAAAATCCTTATTTTAAGCACAGTCTTCTATGAGATTTGCTCCAATTTCATTGAAAATCATTGCAGATATCAATGGCATTCAGTAGAATTGAACCGTAAACAGCATAAACTCTTTCCCCCCTCCCCAATGGTGCACTTGTCTTGTTTTGAACGCAAGCTCCATTTTGTGAGAAATATGCAGCAGCGGAAAGCTTTAAGTGCCTCGCTTTTACATCTAGTTTGATGCATTGCATAATATTTTAACATTCTCCGTGCATATAATTCCTGTTGAGGTTGTGGCGCGTAGTTGCGGTTGTAATTGTCATTAACAGCTCAATGTTTGCCACGTTTGCGATTATGTTTCGCTGCACCGTAAAACAAATGCTTGTCACAAGAAAATTATATCTCACTCCTATAATGAGAGCTTTTCACGTGATTGGGACTCATCTGTACACTCTGTGGTTAAGACGAACTAGTTTTTTAAGTCCAAAATCTGTGTGTCACACTCGCATGACTTTCTCTAGTGGAGAATCACTACCCAGTACAATCTTACATAATTTGGATATTATAGTATTCACACAAAGGTGATACTATTCAAATGAAGCTGCGATAAATTTTTGACTAGAAATAATCTGAAATTAAGCAATATAAACACGCTTGCCTGAATGCATGATATGGAACACAAAACACACTGTTCATATATCGTAAGCTTTTGTTAGAAATGAGCCCATGTGAGAACATATTGGAATCGCGTAAAATGCTTTATTGGGCAATCCTATCTTTTTCATTAACCTACCATACATCAGTATATGCTTGAGAAGTCGGTTTTCTCACATTCGTTCCAGCCAACCTAATTTAACCACCTCCTTTTTCTGTTTTGGAGTCTGCAGGCGCTGGTTATATCACAGCCATAAGCTTATAATGGTTTTATTATTATAGACCTGTAGGTGTACCTAGTCATGTTTTAGTAACATTTTACCATTTCAATTTTTCCTTGTGTTTACTTATGCTTTTCTTTTTACTCTCTCTACTACGTATAGTAAGTAGGGGAAGTATTGTATTCCACCCAAAATTTCGATACCGAGATTTCACCGGAAATACATGTTTTGAGACTCACTGAATCCAAAAAAAGCATTTTTGGAAACATGTCCGTGTGTGTGTGTCTGTCTGTGTGTCTGTGTGTCTGTGAACAGCATAACTCAAAAACGAAGAGTCGGATAAACACCAAACCTGGTATTTAGTTTCAGTATCTTTCAGAGATGCGACACGAAGGTTTTCAAGAAAATCCCCCCACCCCAGACTACCCTTTACATGGAACATTTTTCGAAAATTTTAATTTTCTCAAAAACGGCTCTAACGATTTTGATTAAAATATCATATGTTTAAGATATTGTCATGGCAAATAAAATGTATATCTCGAATTTTCTGGGAATGTCTCCAAAAGTATTCTTCATTATGAACGACTTTTTCATAACTGGTAAACCATAACAGATAGACAAAATTTTACTACACGGAAAATGTAGATCGCGTTAAAATACATAATTTATGTCATATACATTTCTTTTGTTGAGTGAAGCGTTTGCGAGATATTGCTTGTTATTCCCTTAAATTTTCCAATACTTATACTTTTTCTCAACTTCGTTATTCATTACTTTCTCTACTACGTATAGTAAGTAGGGGAAGTATTGCATTCCACCCAAAAATTCGATACCGAGATTTCACTGGAAATACATGTTTTGAGACCTCCTGAATCCAAAAAAAGCATTTTTGGAAACATGTCCGTGTGTGTGTCTGTGTGTGTGTGTGTCTGTGTGTGTGTCTGTGTGTGTGTGTGTCTGTGTGTCTGTGAACAGCATAACTCAAAAACGAACAGTCGCATAAGCACCAAACTTGGTATTTAGGTTCAGTATCTTCCAGAGATGCGACACGAAGGTTTTCAAGAAAATCCCCCCACCCCAGACTACCCTTTACATGGAAGATTTTTCGAAAATTTTAATTTTCTCAAAAATGGCTCTAACGATTTTGATGAAAATATCATATGTTTAAGATAATGTCATGAGAAATGAAATGTATATCTCGAATTTTCTGGGAATGTCTCCAAAAGTATTCTTCATTGTGAACGACTTTTGCATAACTGGTAAACCATAAGAGATAGACAAAATTTTACTGCACAAAAAATGTAGATCGCGTTAAAATACACAACTTATGTCATATACATTTCTTTTGTTGAGTTAACCGTTTTCGAGATATTGCTTGTTATTTCCTTAAATTTTACAATACTTATACTTTTTCTCACATTCGTTATTCATTTTTTTTATGTCCTGGACATGCAAAGAGAATGGAATGCGCCACATAGCAACCAGCGTTAAAATATTTGACTATCGCTTAAAAGCTACCATATTTCCCTTGCATCTACAAGAAAATTACCAATAAGATTGACATCTCGATATCTCGATTAACATGAACCATATGGAGAATAAGCGTTTGTAAAATTAGATTGTACAAGAGTAGAGAAAGTCATGTGAGTGTAACACATCAGATTTTTTTTTTATGTTCTGGACATGCAAAGAGAATGGAATGCGCCACATAGCAACCAGCGCTTAAAATATTTGACTATCGCTTAAAAGCTACCATATTCCCCTTCCATCTACAAGAAAATTATCAATAAGATTGACATCTCGATATCTCCATTAACATGAAGCATATGGAGAATAAGCGTTTGTAAAAATAGTTTGTACAAGAGTAGAGAAAGTCATGTGAGTGTAACACATCAGATTTTTTAATATACATCTCTATCGTAACTTGATTTGGATTGATTAGGAACCAAAGCACCGCCTATTTGCCATGCCTCTTCAATTTCCGATTCAAGTTTTCCGTCATGATTGAAACTTCTTAAAGCTTTCCTAATACCAGGTGAAAGCAATCGATGTAGGGTCGACTTCAACCGAGCTGATGTTTGTTTGCAAATAAAACGACGACATAATGACAGCCTGAGGGCAGCCCGAAGGTGTGTTAAACGTGTACCCGCCCTAAATAGGGCTAAACCACGTAGTGACGGGTTGTGGGGTTTGCAGGATGTCTGGTGAAGTTAATGTAGGGGATTGAAACGGTTGCTATCATGGTGCAACGGCCCCTTGTGCACCGCTGGTGTGATAGTTTTCCAAAATCGTTTTCAGAGGGAGGCGGCGACGTGGCCGAGTGGTTAGACCGCTCGCCTCCCACCGAGGCGATCCGGGTTCAGTCCCAGGGACCCGCATGTGGGATTTGTGGTGGACAAAGCGGCGTCTGGGCGGGTTTTCTCCGGTTTCCCCCGCCATTCATTCCACCAACTGCTACATCATCACCTTTCCTTTCATCCATTTCACCATAATTTCGTTTCATCTACTTTCTTCCTCCCATACCAGGCATCGGGCTGATCCCCCATCCTGGATATTCTGTCTGATCCATGAGTGCCTGCTCCTCGACGGGCCTCTGACCCCACGCACCCGCCTGTAAGTCCTGGGGGTGTAAATCCTACATAAGAGGATGTTAAACCGATAAAGAAGAAGAAGTTTTCAGAGGGTTGTAATTATGATCATCCAAGCATATCTTGGAGGATTATATAGGAGCTCGCCTTAGCTGCTGATGGAGGTGCTCCGAGGTTACTGGATGTGCCCGCATGCCAAGCGGCATGTTCTTGGGTGATAATCCCCTAGAGACCGACCGAGGGTGCTCCGATGATGTGGCAACTGGTCGTAAAATTTTGCGGCCCGGTGCCTAATTTCATTCTCCATATAAGGAAGAGATGAGACTTCGTGAAGCAGTCTCACGGGAATATGCAGTATACAGAATAAATAGCCCGAAGGCACCTATTCTGCAACCGTTGCAGAAGTAGCAGACCGGAGCCTGCGGCTATGCCCCAGATCTCACAGGCGTAAATCAGGACGGGGACTATGAGCGCTTGAAAAAGGCGTAGATTAAGCGGAGTAGGCATCCCGACCTCGGTATGGGGTACAGTTTAGCCGTAGCCCCAGAGGCCCAATGCGCGAGGCCCCGTATGTATTCGTCGAAAGTTAAGCCTTTATCTAGTTTAACTCCAAAATAGGTAATGGCATTCCTCCATTCTATTCTTCTCCTGAGATAGGTGAACGTGGAGAAGTTTGCGGGAAAGCAGCGCTTTGTGAATAGAATGGCGTGGCTTTTTGCTGGATTTATGGATAATCACCAACGCCTGCACCAAGCTTGGAGGAGGTTGAGGTGTCCCAGAAGGGGGTTGAAGGCTCTGCGCGGGATTTTATCTTTGCAACACAGGAGCGCGTCGTCAGCATATTGAACTATGTTGACGTACTGCTGTGTAGGTAGATCGGCCACATACACGCTAAACAGCGTGGGGATAGCATAGAGCCTTCGGGGACTCCGCCTCTTATTGGCCTTAATGTTGATTGTTTCCTGCAACTGAAACAGCAAAGGTGCGGTGTTTGAGATATGTGTGTAGTAAATGTATAATGGGTAGAGGGAGGTCCAGGTGGATGAGTTTCAGGAGGAGCCCCGCATTCCAGGTCGTCGAGAAGGCCTTCCCGACGTCCAAAGAAACCGCCGGTGTAAGCTCCTTTCTGGTATTCCAGGGCAACAGCTTCCAACATACGCAGCAACTGCGAGTGCCCAGGACAGAAGACAAACTGGTGTGCTGGGATGGCTTGAATGTTTCCCAAGGTGGGGGACAAATGGGCTAGTAGTATGCTCTCGAAGACCTTGAGTGGACTGATAGCAAGCTAATGGATCGGTAGTTACCCGGATGGACCGGATCTTTCCCCGGCTTCAAAATGCAGATCACCCTGACCTCCCTCATCTCGCGTGGAAAGTGGCACAGGCTGAGACATATGTTGAAGGCCTTGCTCAGAAAGAGCACGACCCTGAAAAAAGGCAGCGTAGCACGGCGGGTATAAGCCCGTCAAGCCCCGCTGCCTTTTGGGGGTTGAAACGCCGGAGTGCGCCCTGGATTTCACTAGATCTTACGACAGGAACTCGATCCGAATCGTCGGGGGTCGTCGAAGAAATCAGTGAACCTCCCTCCAAGTGCATTCGAAGAAGTGCATTCGTCCTGGGGAGTCATCTCGAGCCCGCATAGTTCAGGATAATCGGCGAACACATCGGCTTTGGCTTCGGGGTGGTATAGGCCAGGCGTTGGTTGCCTTGAGAGCGGACGATTGTTGACATCCGCATTTGCGGAGTCTTTTAGCACTCTTTCACACGTCACCATCCTCGAGGTTCATACGAGTCGTGTCCTCCCACGCGTGCACCCTGTGCTCGCGTTGTCGGCGATGGACCTCTCAGCGTAAACGCCTATGAAGCGCTCCATTAAGTGGCAAGTGGTGATGCTAATAGAGTCTGCTTGCTGCCCAGAATCGACGGATTAGCAGGGGGGATTTCCAGGAAAGAGTGTCAGTTTGTAAGGGAACTGGGTGTGTACGGCAAGGTTGTGAAATGTTCGCACCACAATGATGGTGAAGGAGGAGACCGCCGCCTCCAGGGTTGGGATGAACAAAATTGGTCAGGGACAAGCATTCTATTTAGCTTTGTTACCGGCCAGCCATTTTGATACTTTTGTCACCTGTTAACGATAAACTAGGGCCTGGGTTGAAAAATGCGTAAGTTGGAGTGATTAAGATTTGGAACATAATAAAGTTTGGAATAGATTTACTTGACTATCAAAATTAATAAAATGAAATATTTCATAAGGAAGAAGCATTGATCAAAGTCTGCAAAATCAAAACCAAAAATATTGTGGTAAAACTTGGAAAAATAAGCTGTGTTTCATAAAACTACATGGTTTTATGCATCAAGAAAAAAGCCAGAAGTTCCAAGATCCAAAAATATGTATCAATCTAATATCAGTTAAGAGCTATGAACAAAAGTAAAAATATAATTAATACTTTAAAGTTATATAATTATCGAAGAGTAAAGTAAAGCTTTGTAAAGTGAAAATGTTATATATGAAGTAATAAGCCCACATAAAACAATTAAAACCAAAGACGTAAAAACATAAACACAACAAAATATAGTATGCTCCATAAGAAGAATAAAACCTAGAGTTTTTTTTGGGGGGGGGCATTTATACCCTTTTAACTACAATGGTCTTGTCGACGCCCTTTCCTTTGGAGCATATTATTACTTATTTGCAATGACGTCAACTCGTAAGCGCTTGTTAGATTTCTGGCAAACTTTGGGTTTTATTCATTAGATCACACACACACACACACACACACAAAATCTCACTCTCATTCATACTTCCAGACTCTGGGGAGGACAAGGAATAATCTTGAAAACCTAGATTTATAAGTAGATGAAGCAAAATAAATGAAGAGAAATAAGAAAATATTGTTTTAATGGTATTAAAATAGGTAAAGCCATTAATTAATGTGTAATAACATTTATAGATATCCAACAGTTAAATAGAAGAATAAATGTATGTATTGAGTAAGGAACTGCTGTTAAAAAGAGCCTAGTTATCTCAGGACATCAGCAAATAATAATAAGAAGAAGACGAATGAGGCAATATGTAGATAACATTACATAAAATAGTATGCAATATAAACGTGTTAAGTGTATAACAGAATCTCGAAAATAGAAAATACTCGATCTTTCCTAGATTCTGTTACAAACCACTTAGCACCCTTATATGGCAATATACCGAGCGGGATGGCTCAGGCGGTAATGTCTGTGGCCCACATTCAGGAGGTCGCGGGTTCGATTCCCGTGACCGACCTTCCTGTCCCATGGGCTTTTTTCGGGGGCTTCCCCGGCTCGTCAGGCGAATGCTGGGAAGGATCATTACATCCCCCGAATTTCGTGTCCCTACATTTCATCTCTATTTTTATTTCTCTTCACCTTTCATCTGCTTCGTTTCTTTCAGGGCTGGAAGTGTCGGCAGAAGGTATCGGCATGTGCATGGCAGGGGAAAAGGATTCTCTGAGGAAACCCTCGTACCCCGGACTGCGAGCGGTCTCCGAGTCTCGGGCCCCCTAGGGGATGTGTAAGCCCACAGGGGGGAGGGGAGCGGCTGAGGTAACCAGCACCCGAGAAGTTCAAATCTGTAAATGTTAGAGACCCTGCCGTCTGCCTGCCGTGTCTCCTGGTCCTGCCGCCTTCTCTCTCCTCTAACCTCATCCCTTCCTACCGGGAGCGTCCCGTCAGGGGCTTAAGTACAAAAGATCTATGTTGGTCGAGACGCTAAGTCCCCCTTCTTCTAGTCCTATCCTATATCACCATATACTATCTGAGTATCTACATAGATGCCGCACGTCAGTTCAATCTGGGAAAACTTAAAGATGTAACAACGAATACTTCTAAAATGTCTAATGTACAGAAAAAGTTATTTCACATAAATTCTATATTTCAATGAGCTCTAGTTTTTTTAGTAAGATTTTTTTCTATATCTTATTGTTTATCAGTTACCTATATAAAGTCACGGAAAACTGACACAGAATAAACAGTACTTCAAGGGCCAGTCAGACAGAATTCAAGATATGCATTTTATTAGTCATGCAGTTATGATAAACACACGGCATTCTGATTAAAATCATTAGAACCTTTATGAGAAACTAAAAAATAACGAGGGGGGAATCTGGTGATTTGGGGTGGAGGGATTTTCTTGAAATCTTCGTCCGGCGCGCTTAACCCGTATCTGGCTCAAATATGAAATTTTGTATTCACGCAATTTATACACTGTTTAAATATTGACAGAGAGAGAGAGAGAGAGAGGGAGAGAGAGAGACAGACAGACACCCTTTTTTCTAAAAGTACTTCTTGGGTTCAGGAACTTCAAAACGCATATTTGCGGGTTAATCTATTCAACTTTTGGGCGCGATAAAATACTTCCTCTACCTATTATAAGTGGGTGGTAGAGAAAGTAAAAACGATTGCCTATTTAGACTTGGCTACACTTTATGGAGCAACAATTCTATAAGTATGATGTCAACAAGTTGATGTCAAGCAAAGTTCTTTCCTTTGTCCACTTGGAAAACGTAGGATATTTCAGCCACCTTTTCTTGACCTTTGATATTTGACAAAGCAACCCGGCACAGCTGAGTTTACTCTAGGGCGGAGGAAAACTGTTTCCTCTTAGTCGTAAATGTCAGAAGACAATCTCGGAGATCTGATTCAGGAAAAAGGGATATATTAGTACCTCTTAAAATGTTCAGCATGTGCCTTGTGATCTGAAGGCCTGTATCAAACTTCCGGTTAAACTTCTTCCTTAGGAACATACACGAACCTGTCTAATGTGACCATGAGAAGCTGGAGAAAGTAACTTGCCGTGTACAAGGTCTAATGAATTCATCATAAACAAGTTCCGATACCCCAGTTAATGGTCCCAAAAACTCAATGGCCTCTTTGAACTTGTTGGCCTCTGTGATCATGTCCTGCGATGTTTAATGCTAATTCTCATGTGGGATGTAGGTAAGATTTAAATTTCACAAGGTGAATGGAAATGTGTGCATCAGTCATGAAAATCATACAGACGGATCCAGGGAGAAGCTGGGCGGGGGGCGGAATTTGTATCCTCTCTAGCATAATAACTATTAAATATAAGAGGTTATTTTACTTTGATAAAATTAAAACATCTGCCATCTGCAATGCAGATAGTACTTCTAATTTCTGTTTCTTTCCTTCATGAAAAAGCCAATCTGATACTCTCAGGATTTTCTTTATAAATGATTAATTCACACATATTCGTTTTGTATTTAGTATTCATTACAAAAGTGATTCTTCTAATCACATTATATTACCCACGATCCGTTTTTGACTAGGGATGATCTAAAATGTTCAAATCCAGCAAAAAGAGCTACAACATACTGTCACGACCCCAAATTAATTCAAGAACTTTACTGAACTTTCCTTACTTCAGGTCATGGCAAATGGGGGGAACGTACACTCGCTTGGCACGCAAAACTACGGAATTGAACTCAAGAGAATAACCGGATTATCATGGAGAAATACAAAAGAAGAAATTATTCCAATTTTGGCAATTTTAATAACACAAAATCTCTTACCTTGCAAATCACATATTAAATCCTTTACAAGAACATTCTCAATCTAACAACCCCCCCAGGCAGATCAATACAACATACAAAATGGCATTCAAATGTTTATTCGTCATAACAAGCTCTTGGAATGAAAAGAAAACAGGGAATCTAGTGTGTTGCATTCACATTACGTTCTCTACCCGTTCGTCTAAAACTATTCTTACAAATGAATATCCGTTACTTTTCGTCAATCGAGACAAACACTTGCACAAATGGTTTCACTAAACATTTCATTATGGCTACAAGGGGATAAAAAAGCCTGAATAGAAAGTTAATTTTTTTTTAAAAAAAAAGGGGGGGTCGTTATGTGCTGCCTTTGAAATTTCACTCTTTGCATGAACACGAAAAATAAACGAAAACTAAAAATCATTTAAAAATTCATACCAATAACAAAGAATATCTCCGAAATGGTTTCTGCGCAGCAGCTGCTCACGAGTATACATTTTGGGTGTTCACAAAATAGATTCAGACAGCCCTCGAAATATGCAATAGTAGTTATTTTTTGAACAAATTTATATAACTGCAACCGCTCCTAATAATAATAATCATGCATAATGTTTGACGTAAGAAAGGGTTGTAGGACTGGTCTTCGAGCCTGGAATTCTTAGGGAGTTTCACGCGTCTCTGTGGCGCCCTACCCTGTCTTCTTTTGGCCTGTAGCCTCCTGTGGTTCCCCCACATCATCCCTTCTTCCTGGGGGTGCTAGCTTCAATAGATTTATTTAGGTCTAAGTGACAAGGTGCCCCTCTCCGTGGTATAAACCTAAACCTAGATATTTAGGTACAATAATTGGTAATAATAATGTAATTCCGGAGATAAAAATGGATTGACTACAGTAAATGAAGCCTATTTTGCATTATTATCCATATTTAAATCCAAATATATATATATATATATATATATATTGACAAACAAAGATAAAATTATATGGAACAATAGTAAGCGCAATACATGGTTGCGAAACACGGATAATAACAAAAGAAAATAGAAAATATGTTAAATGCATTTGAAAGAAAGATATTGAGGAAAATTTTGGTCCGGTGGATGAACATGGGTTGTGGAGAATCAAATATAATAATTAAATATATGTGATATATAAAGAACCTGCTATAACAAAAGTGGTTAAATTAAAAAGGTTGTAGTGGGCAGTTCATGTGCTAAGGTTGAACGAACAAAATATACGCTTAAAGTCCTTAAAGGGAAAAATGTATGGTAATAGATCAGTGGGTCGACCAACAGATGGTCTGTTGAAGTCAGAATAGACGGGAAAAGTATGTTGGAGAGTAGGAATTTGGGAAAGGATGTCATAAATAGGGAAGAATGGAAGCAACGTCTGAGAGAAGCCAAGTCCACGACTTGGGATGTAGCGCTAAAGAAGAAAAAGGCTATTTTGCAGTGGAAGAGTTTTCTTGAAAATCTTCGTATCGAATCCTTCGAGTATGCTAAAATGAAATGTCAAATTTGGAATCCGAATTTCACTTTTGAGTTACGCTGTACTATCCCTTCCCCCCGCTCTCTCTCTCTCTCTCTCTCTCACACACACACACACACCTTTATCTAGAAATAACGTTTAATGGTTCAAGTGACCTAAATGTATTTTCGGTGAAATCTTGATATCGAATTTTTGGGGCAGAATACAATACTTCTTCTATTTACTATGGTTAGAGAGAATAGAGGGAGTAAAATTACCGAACCTCCAAGCAGGACACGTTCGGATTTGGAAAGGGTCTAAATTTTCAGCAGAAATATTTCGAAAACAGCTTAACGCTACGAAAACATTATTTACAGCAAATTGTAATGAGCTCTACATTTTTCCTGTAGTAAGCTTTGGCCTATCTCTTATGCTTTCCTAGCTACACAAAACTGTACAAAATTGACTCACATAAAAAGGGTTTCAAAGGTTATTCACAGAGATTCAGGATATAGGTTTTATTTCTCATGTCGATATGTCAAACATGTGATATTCATCAAAATTATAGATCCTTTTGAGAAAATAAAAAGTAATGAAAAATGTTTGCATGTGAAAAATAATTTAGGTCGATGGCATATCCTTGGAAGCTGCTGAATTTAAATACCAAGTTTGATATTCCTCCAACTTTTCGTTTTTTTTTAAGTAATACTGTTTTCTCTCTCTCTCACTCTCTCTCTCTCAGGGAAATATTTTGGCTATTTTGGGGGAAATGGGTGTTCAGTTGGCATTAATGAATTTCCGATGAAATCTTGAAGTATAACTTTTGGGTAGAATACAAAGCTGCTTTCTCCTACCATAGAAAAACTAAAAAGCTGTCTTTTAACACACAGTGCACATTTCAACAAAGTAAATGTAAAATACTTAGTGATGTTCGTACAAGAAATGCAGCATTTAACATTCTTATGAAACTTTGAAGTTACTTATCAGCCGGAGATGTTGTCTTAAATGAAGAGAAATCGTTTGAGCAACGCTTTGATTATGACGATTTGATGATGTTGGAGAAAAGAAGTAACATAAGTGAATGTTATCGAACAACAGGCAAATCGTCAAGCACCCTTGAAAACAACGGAAATATAGGTATATATGTTCATCGAAAGATACAACCAATGCAATGAATTTTAATTAGAAGGTTCAGTCGCACTCCATGTGATAAATGCTGCAGGAGTTTAAACTGAGATCAAGGCCACGAAGATCAGTAAGTTTTGCTGTCCTTCTCAGTTCGAACCTCTACCAACAAGATGTCCTTGTACTATACTGTAATTACAAGTTCCTGGTTCTCAGCTTGGATTTTTACTGTATTTTCTGCTGGGAAAGAGCTCAAACATCTGCAGATAGGAAACACAAAATGTATAAATACACACTTTAGTTGTACAGCAAGGTAGTTTCAGATTTATTTGTAACTTTACAGAAATATTGCGTAATCTTAATTAAGTTTCTTCTGCCCACCTTCATGGTTTTGAGTCACTCATTCATTACGTTTACTGCTATGATATTTTTACTTCCCTACCATTCAGCCCAAACGTTGTTTATCGAAAGTTCACTAGAAATACTGTTTTTAGAACCTTGAATATAAAAAAAAGCAAAACAAAGCATTGTTATAAAAAGATACAGGGTGTCTTGTAAATAGCATAATTCAGAACAAAAAATCCGATAAATCTCAAATTGACTATTTAGCTCGAGTATCTTTTATGAGTGCAAGCCGAGAATTTTCATAGAATTTTCGACAACCCAAGCAACCTGTCGTCGTCATCAGCAGCACAGCTATCACTCCAAATTGAGGTATTTAGAGAATTATGGCGAGGTTTTCTGTATCCATTCAACTTTCTAGTAGTAACTGCTGTTTGTAATAGAGTCGCAGTGATGAGTTATTAGCTAAACTCCTGCAACATGTTCATTTGCATTTGCAGAAACAAGGATTAATAGGGTGTGAAAATGCAAAGTTTACTAGGTCCCTTTCTCTCAGAGTTAGAGGTTGTTTAACGTAGATATAAAAGTCCACGGGATCGACTTTACTTCCTTTTTGAAGCAAGCCATGCTAAGAATTTTTACTCCTGACATGAAATCCATCGCCCTCCACTAGTTTTGAACACGCAACTTCGGAAAGCAGAGGCCAGCATCTCATGAACTTTTCCACCAGCCTCTGATAAAGGCGATGGAAGCATCATCCTGCGTAACGAAGGTTAGGGGACTACAGCACCTTACAGGTGAACGTAAGGAAGTCAGAAGAATTCCCCACTGCCAAAAGCTATTCTTATGATTTGCGCACCTGCAACAAAAATCCAAACTTTGAGAGCCCACAATATTACGAGCAGAAAATTTCTTAAATACTCATACTTGTTTAATTCCTCTAATGGTGAATATTATGCAAGAAATATGACATATGTCTACTTGTAATATCAAGGTATTCAAACGTGATTCTGATGCCAGTAATTTTGTTGGCTTTGTTTTTTTAGTGATAAAGCATGTTTGTAAACTGGGTGAAATTTGTGTTTTACATGAGTTTGAATAATTGAGCTGTTCTAATTGTTCGTGCTATTGATTATTTGAGAAACGTTTAGTAGCCTAAGTTAAAGTGAAAATATTTTTTTTTTCAAAACGATTCCGAACTCTTAACCTCCCAAATGTCCATCAAGGAAGAAGCAGAGGCTATTTGTATGCTAAAATGAATTGTGTGACACGTTTTATTTTAATACTAAGGTTCTTTAGGAACGAAAATAAAAGATAAATGTTGCATTATCATCATTATCATCATTATCATCATTATTAGATATTTGGTGTTACTTGTTTTGCAGAAAATTATCTCTCTGTCTTTATTATATGCATGTAGTTCATGTTTTAGAGGAGTTTTTGGTCCTTACTCATCAGTAGAGCTCGGTACAATGGGCGATAGAAAAAACTTAAAATAGACAGGCAAATAGGCGCTACATCAAGTTCAAAACAGACACTTTAAATGTACTATCAGTAATAATAAGCAGTGAAGTAGTAAGCACAATCATTCATTCATGTGTAATTTAAAAACACATTTTGACATGGCAGAACAGTATGGAAATATCATATCAACTAGCCATGTACCATATATTACATTCACTAAATTTCATTATTCTCTTATCGGAATGTAAACTGTAAACACTATTTCTTTAAATATACTCCTCAGTTACTATGCATTTTTTATGCTAAAGTGGTATAACTCATCGAGAAGATAAAGATATAGAGAATAAAATATCAACGTTCCAGGCAATATGTGAAACCATTAAAAGAACCCTAGGCCGAAAACTAAGAAAGACACAAAGTTGAAATTATATAAAACAACGGCCATCCCCTCGTTATTATATGGAAGCGAAAATTGGATCATTAAATCGAAAGATGAAAGTAAAATACAAGCAGCTGAGATTTTGTTTATGAGATGTCAAAGGATGTAAAAGAGCGGATAAGATAAGAAATGAAACAGTAAGAGATCAATTAAATATAAAATTGCAGATAAAATTAATACCTACAAAAGAAAGTGGAAAACGGGAGGAAAACACGTGGGAAACAGAAAACAATAAAGTCATCGTATTAATGAACAAAGCGGTGAGTTAATACTAAAATAATCGATTTCCCAGTCGTAAACCATTAGTTTTTTGTAGTTGACCATTTACCGTACGTTTTATTGTGCTAAGAACCCATTATTTTGTTATTACATGAAACAATGCAACTGCTGACGTTAAGAAAGAAATGCCGATATTTTCTTATTTTAAACCTTCCTTTATTGAAAGGCTGCCTCTTGGACAAAGCATAACAAATATAGAATTACCAATTAACACACAAGCAGAAAATTTCTTAATAGGGCAATAAGAAAGGAACAAAGTCATACAATGAAAGAATGTTAGAAGAATGTAATAATCATGTTAAGATTATAAAATGCTTTTAAAACTTTTACAAATATCCATGTAGAAGAGATTGAAATACAAACTGTGGATTGTATTGAAAATTCACGATGATCTGGGGGAAGTCAATAGAAGAACATGGGAGGCATTACTGTGAATAACATGGGCTATAAAGATAATTTTTTTAAGAGGACTACTGATCCTTTTTAAGCGGACGTTCCTAATGATTTGATGTCAATAGTGGGTAAGCCCAACATCTTGCAGGTGTCAGCGAAGAACTTAAGAATTGTTCCATGGTCACCTATTAACAATCCAATCACCGCAATGTGGTCCTCAGGCATGCTGTCAACAATGGCTTATTCGATCAGAGAAGAAATATTAAATGTAGTACTAAGGTTAACATCAAATTAATAAATAATACTAATAAATAATCGTTAATAACAAAAATAATGGAATTACGATAGGCAAACACCTTGATAAAAGTTCTCATTACAAAAGAGCCGTAATAGGTTCCTTAAGCTAAAAAAGGCACACACTATAAAATTAGTATACTTTACTCCAGTAAGCATGAAAGATATTTATATACACAAAACCTACGATCTAACTAAACAAAGGAACGAAATAGGCAAATGCCGAGCTCTACTCGTCAGTCAATAGAATTACAATTAGTAGTTCCTACTTCTAGAAAATTTTACTAGTTGCCACTGGGGCTACATAAACGAACAGCTTGAAGCAATACATCATATACGAGTAAGGATTTTTTTATTATTATTTATTTTAAGTTGCTTGAACTCGCTGGTCATATCACGACTCCATAACGATACAAACCACCATATAATAGTATTACATTGAAAATGTACATTAGTCAGTCAATATTATAATTTGGCGTATATCTTAGTTTGCTTAATATACTTAAGTATCATTTCTTAAAACACTGGATTGTTAATGGCGTCACACATGTCCGGAACTTCACAATGTCGTTCTTGCACTTATATGGTGATGATAATCCAGAATCATATTTGTATTAAGTGCTGCAACCTTAATTTTTATACACACTACAGAAAATGTTTCTTGTTTTCAGAATCGATTAATCTGTTAATGCTGCTTTGATTTTCTCTTTAAGACTGTTCTAGAATAAAACGTATAAATTGTCACATGCAAACTAAGCGGGCAGCCAGAGATTTGCAGTTTGATGGATGCTGAGAAGTAATTGTAAGCATAGTCAAATTCGTAGGGTGGAGAATGCGAAAATCTTAGCGCCTGTGTTTAGTCTGCAGGGAAGCGAAGAACTGTGGCTAGGTGATGCAGGATGCTGGATGCAGAACGTATGTAGGCAATGCGGCAAAGGTCAGGGCTGAATTCTCCGCAACCAGAGATAAATTGATTATTCGGTGCAGATATGCTTCATTCTTTCGACATTTCTCGTCTTTTTACTCGGAGAGCTAACTGCAATAAGATGTTTGTGTAGCAGATACACTCAACTACGCTAATACTGCAGTTAAGAAAGCAGTGCAGGTAAATAAACATACAACATAATGAATTGACAAATGTTAAGGAAACATGGTGGAATAGATTGTGAAGAATTAGGTGTTTCGACTTTTACTGCCAAAAGTCCCCCATTATTTCCTGTTTAGTAAAATCCATGTATTTTAGAGTGTTTTCTGCATGATTTGCAACAAAATTGGCTTAGGCAACTGCTGAGATCAACCATGATTTCATATTCTAAAGGAAAAATATAACGTTTCCAACTTCTCATAGAAGCAGAGGAACAATCATACTATTCTTTGTAAATTCGCTGAAACCCTTCTGTTCAAGCCATTCGCAATCAATTATGACATATATAATCAGTCTTTAAAATGTCAATTATTTATTTGATTACTAACACAACCTAAGGCTGTGCTTGCATTATCTAGTTAATCTGCTGAGGTCCGTCTTTTAGCATTTGCTCTACTGTTCTTTCAGTCTTCGCATCGTGGCTGTTAAAATAATGTTTCAAAAATTAATAACAATGTTCATACTTCTGTTATACTACAAAAAATAAATTACAATAATTTATTAAATATGTATTTTAGTGTTCTGTAAATCTAACGGAGAAAGACAAAAATATCATGAACCACTTGTTTATTTAGTGCGCAAGAAATACGTAAATTTTGCTTAGGCAATAGCTTTTTCAAACTGAACATTTTCAGAAGCTTTAATCTCATGTTTTATTTAAGGAGGTGTGCCTATTCCTTGTGTTGTCTCTCCATCCATCCCTCCTCTTCTAAAATTAGCGTATTTTAACCAACGGCTCATATCAGACAATGAACGAAATTATGACATGAATTCGCCCTAGTCATTAGCGGGAGGAAAACAGATTTTATTAAAAGTTTTATATATGTAAGTACAATAATAACAAAAAAATCTGATGTGTTACACTCACATGACTTTCTCTACTCTTGTACAAACTATTTTTACAAACTCTTATTCTCCATCTATTTCATATTAATCGAGATAAACATTTGCAGAAACGATCTTTTGACATTTTACATTTTACACATAGCGACCAGTTCTAAAAATATTTGGCTCACTTGAGGCGTACTATGTCCCCCTTGTTTTGTAATTGCAAGGGCAATATAATAATACAGTAGCCTTTAAGCATCGACATAATTTATCTTAATAGCTGGTTGCTAGGTGCAGCACCATTCTCTTTGCCACAGATTAATACTCTTTGCATACCCAAGACAAAAAAAATGAATAACGAATTCCCATTTGAGAAAATAAGTATTGAAAAATTTAAGGGAATAACAAGCAATATCTCGAAAATGGTTCACGCAACAAAAAAATGTATATGACATAAATTGTGTATTTTAACGTGATCTACATTTTTTGTGTAGTAAAATTTTGTCTATCTCTTATGGTTTACCAGTTATGCAAAAGTTGTTCGCAATGAAGAATACTTTTGGAGACATTCCCAGAAAATTCGAAATATAAATTTTATTTGTCATGAAATTATCTTAAATATATGATATTTTAATCAAAATCGTTAGAACCATTTTTGAGAAAATTAAAAATTTCTAAACATTTTCCATGTAAAGGGTAGTCTGGGGTAGGGGGATTTTCTTGAAAACCCTCGTGTTGCATCTCTGGAAGATACTAAACCTAAATACCAAGTTTGGTGTTTATCCGACTGTTCGTTTCTGAGTTATGCTGTTCACAGACACACACACGGACATGTTTCCAAAAATGCTTTTTTTTGGATTCAGGGGGTCTCAAAACATATATTTCCGGTGAAATCTCGATATCGAATTTTTGGGTGGAATACAATACTTCCTCTACTTACTATACGTAGTAGAGAAATTAATTAATGTAGCTCTTTAAAAATATTCATAATTTATACATTTCTAAATAAACAAACTACTAAGAACAATTTTATTATTGTTATAAGCTTTTGTGGTGTCACTTTATCTCAAAGTCAGCTGTAAGGGATATATGCCAATTGTTTCATTATATGTACCACTATAATCGCCCCTTGGGCAAAATAATTAGATTGTCATTTACAACCCATTCTTTAAGAAAGATCTGAGGTATGTGGTGGATGTGCCAGGTTTCGGAGCATACGGTTCGGCCATTCATGAGTGCAAAAAATACTCAAAACAATACAAAATAAGAATATAAGAAAACAATAAAATATAATTTTCAATATTAAAAACTATAACAACAATAACAAATTTAACAAACAAAATCTTAAAAATGTTATTTTCTCTTCAGAGTAGCTCATTATCATGCCAATATCGTTTATTTATATGAATCGAACATTTCCATAAAAATGAAGTTCGTTTTATTACGTGAGAGAGGAGGAGAAAGAGATATTAAAGCAATCTATTTTTGCAATACTAAATTATGATAGTATTTTGATACGTTCATTATCGAATAATTAATTTCGCTTTTATGGGAATCACCTTTTCAAAACGTAGTAAAAACTATGATTTAGCATATTTGAGTTTATTTTCAGTATTAAATATAAAATCACAGTTAAATTTATTTTAATAAACAAATTCACTTGCCAATCAAAACATGTATACCTACAAAGCTTCATAATAGTAATTATTATTATGATCATTTTAATACATTTTTAGGTAAATGGTTCCTAATGACTAGTAGCTTTTGGAGTAATTTTCAAACAATTTCCTGCAAAAACACAAGGTCTCCAAAATTCGGACCGAACCAAATTTACAACAATGTCAACAAAGGTATAGATAGATAATCTTCAGTAACAATTTAATTAAGGTACAGATGATTATATTCAGCACTACAGGTGCAAGTGGCTATATCCTCTTCGGTTCTTATAAAATTAAGGTTAATCCAGCGTTAGAAAAAGCAATGATTATTTAGGGACAGTGTGACGAGTGACGACAACATATTGTATCTGCAACAAATCTATCATTAAAGCATTTCTTTCCAAAGAATACTAAATTCAGCATTATTACTCTGCCACTTTAATTTATACATTCCAGAATGTAGGTACTATTACTTCAAAACATTTCCTGCCAACAAATACTAGTTCCAAATAATTTCCCTCCAGAACATCCTAAATCCTCATTTAATTCTAGAAACTACTATATCCTAATTTTTCAAATTTTGAACTTTCTCTTATTTACACAATAATTTGCAAGATTACTCACTTTCTTCAGTGCTTAAATACCATGAAGAGTGGTTACACAAAAAGTATAACGATGAACTGATAAAGGAGCTGTATAAAATAATATACGTTTTTGTGTATCCTGAAAATTCAGTGAAGCTGGCTTTAACACCTTTTGGAATTCACACTTTTAAGGCTGATATGATTTTTAGGTAAACCGTTGCTTGAATATAGTTTGTGGATACACTTCAGATTTTCCTGAAATTGGTATAAAATTAAGGGATAATTTTATGTAGAGAGCTGGTTTATATATAGAGCCACATAAAAACTTGAATTTTTAAGCCCAAGGGTTCGAAGGTCCAAATTTCATTTAAATCCGTACAACTAAGGAGGAAATTCTATAACTATATAAAAATTTCACATGTTTTGTAACATCGCTATACAATTAAGGAAAGTTTATATGAAGGGCCTCCTTTAAAATCATGGATATTTCCCATAATATTCAAAATGATAAATTTTATCATTATTAACTGCACTGTTTTTGCAACAAAAGGAACGCTCCTGAAATTTAGCGCAATGCATCATTTCCAATTTTGCCTATATTTAGGTTACAAACGGTTGCTGATGTATTCCAATGTTAGATGTTTATTAAGCTGGGTATGATGACGTATTGCACAAGTACATTAACAAACATTTTCGTAATATAGGAGTTTAATCGTAAAAAATACAATTTATCTCCTTGCAATTAGGATAAAATATCGAGTATAACGCTGCAGTAAAAGCTTGTATGAATCCCAAAATAATCTTCTTTATTACTTTCCTTACTCCCTACCCAAAACTTCGATAACGAGATTTGAGCGAAATACGCATTTGAAGTCCACTGAACTCTCAGAAAGAATATTTAGAAAAAGCCCGCGCGGGTGTGAGTGTATGTGAACAGCATGTCGGATAAATATCAAGTTTCATACTTTAGTCAGACACTATTTAAGCATGTCAGGTAAATATTTTTAAGAACGTTTACCCATCCCAAACTGCCTTTTACATTGAAAAATTTTTCTTTGTTTTATTCTCTCAAAATGGTCCTACCAATTATGATTAGAAATAATATATTTGAGGGTTTAATGTGATAAATTAAGTCTATATATACACTGCGTTTTCTATGAATATCCTGTGAAGTCCTTTTCATTCTTAATGAATTTGTACAATCTTGTGCAACTGGAAAATCACAAGAGATAACAATTTATTACAGGAAAAATGGAGAGATTTTTAAAATACGCGGATTTTAAAATTATGATGTCGAATAATTTTTGTGTAGCGTTAGATTTTTTGAAATATTCTAAGTTTCACGCTTACACTTTCCTAAATATGTCATCTGGCGGACATGCTTGAAAGTTTGCGATTCTTCATTTTGTTTTCCATCGCAAGAGCTGATTGCCACAGTTTAATGTTGTTTTCGTAAGTTGTATGCTACTGAGCACTTGCTACTTAGTTTGAAATCATTTGGAGGTAAACATATATCGTGAATAAGTATCGGGAATTTGTCTGGATAGAGGAAGCAGTGTGAGCGATCACATAGATATTAAATATTGAGGCAGTATTGTTAACACTTAAAATGATTTCAGTCTAATTATATAATATATAAATTCAATAACAGCCCACCTTAAAGCAATATGTGTATGTAACAATATATAAAAAGTGTATATTATAGTCATTGTATATGTTTATATTGTTGTATACATGTAATAATGTTATGTGAATGTATTACGTAATTTAATAATGTAAGAGCTGTGAGAATAATAGGTTAAAAGTTGCTAACAATGAGGTAACAATGAGGTAACCTTGAGTCAATAATGAGTAAGAAAGTTTAGCAATGCTACTAGTCATTATTGGAGTAACACAATAATGTAATTGTTGTGACAGTTTATAAAATAGTCAATCAACAACCAGAAAAAGTAAATAAAAGTATTCTATTGGATTAGGAATAGCCAATCAGAAGCTGAAATATAGCAAAAATTACAAATCTAGAAGTCAGTTGCTTGTAGACAGTGCTCATAACTGGACGCGTGGTTGTAGGCAGACGCGAGGCACGTCCTAAAAATGTAATACGTATTCAGTGTGGGACGAAAATAGTTTACGTGTTAAAAAGTGCAAGTAATTAACAAAAGAATCTCACAGCTCTCTATATCAGTGAAGTGTTATTTAAATCGTGTCAAGCATTAATAAATGGAGTGAAGAAAAACTTTAAACTCTGTGTAAGCCTACATTCTTCAGTCGCACCACGCCCTGCTAAGACATCCATGTTTCTAACAAAAATACTGACGCAGCCGAGGCAAACATAAATATATAATATTTAAAGAAACAGTCAAAATTACAAAGTTAATATTATTTTTAACATTTTTTGGGGGCAAAGGCCACCGGAAAGTACATTTGGGTCGAAGGCTACCGGAAAGCGGGTACTATACGTGCGGTTTAACCAACTTCAAGTTCGGCTCCTCAACATAAGAACTATAATACAACTCTTTCAATACAACACCTTTCTCAATATTGAGGATTGCCATCTGAATGAAGGAGAAAAACCAAACAACATTTAATGAAACTAATTCAACTTTCATCAACCGTGATAGGTAAACTCTAGAAATAACTTCGGTTAAAACTTATGTACAATTTCCTTTATTAGCAGAGCATACAATTAATCTACTTACTGATATCCTTGACTTTCTTTGTTTGGCATGGTAATACCGAAAATGTTTGTTGTCTTCTAGTCTAGATACAAGTTAGCGATGGAGGGTGGAAAAAATGTAAATCTTTGGCATGAAAGAAGAAGCGCTGTATACGGGATATAATAAATCGAGCCTTTGTATTTTTTCTTTACTTCCAATTCTTTTATATCCCCATCGTATCTATTACTCGTAACCCCCATATGTGCTTTTCTCTCAATTCTGCTTTTCTGCGAATGAAGTACATGAATCTTTAGTTCATGACATAAAGTTCATCCAGTTCCAAAGTATATTTTCGGTCTTGAAAATGAGACTGATAACAGTCATATGCAACACGTTGCGCAAAAAGAATCGTAAATTACTATATGCATGAAATGGCTAGAGTACTAAACAAGCAATAAAGTAATAATGTGTAGATATCTTTCTCAGATAGTTAATATAGCACACTAATTTGAAACTTACTCGCATGACCTATGACTTGCAGGTGACTTTTTTGTTCTGAGGGTAGCTCTGTTGGATGGTGCAGAGGAAGTAGAAGATTTAGGCGATTGAGTTGATTCTAGTCATTCTGAAGTAGCTTTTCCTAATGTTTAGTGTGTCCAAGTCTTTGAATTGCAAGCATACCATGCAGCACTCCTTTATATCTTCTGTTTGAAGTTATGAAGACGAAGTGGAACCCTAATGTGATTGATGATATAGAGAAGGTCTTTGTATGGAAGTATAAAAGAAAAGTTTACTTGAATAACGTTTATAATTTGTTGTTAGTCTGCTATTCGAATGAGGCCGAGGTACAAAGAGCTATAGGATAGTATAGGAAGGTGTCTCCAACAAGTGGAGCATGCCTCAGGTAGGTCGGCAGACGGATCCATTGTGTCTTACAGTGATCTCCGAAAGGTATCAGACGCAAAAACCGAGGTGATCAGATCCGAAGGTAGCGCGCGCTGAGCTCTGGGTTCCCTAACGATTTCAGATTGTGTATAGGTATTCTGGCGTCGGCGCTAACACTTCTGAAGAGCACCTGACAGGTTGTAAACTGTCTATCCTATCTCCCCCTGACGTTACGCCATTGGTGGTATATAATCTACCCCCAACGTTCAGCTATCGACTTGGAAAAACCATGCAAAAACCATCCCGAAAGTCAGCCAGAGCTGTAAAATATTATAGTATGCTATTGGTTTTTAGGCATGAAATTCACGACTTGTGATCTCTTTGAGTTCATGACAGCACCTAAGAATGGTCGCAAATTCACTAATGCCTCTCTTAAGAACAATATCATGTTGAAATGACCCTGATGAAGAGAGGACTGGATATAGTGTACTTCCTTGAAGTACATCAGAGAATTGTGTGTGATGTAAAAAAACAAGGCGTGTGGTATTTTGTAGGTATATGTGGTGACCACATATGCAGTTGTAAAACACTGTCCCTCATTTTCCGATGCAAACTGATGCTTTTTATTGTTGACGAATAGTATTTAGAACAAGATGTCATATCAGTGACATGAAACTATGTGCAGGTTTTACTAGTAGGTACAGTGTGAAAACCTTCATTGTTCCCGAATAATCACTAATGTTAAGTTTGTGTGAAATGTCATATTACCTCTTTATCTCTAAAGGGTAAATAAAGAAAACGAATGTATACGTTCCAAAATAGTGCGGAATGCAATAAAATGGAGAAAGAAGCCTCATAATATGAAGAAAACCTTAAAAATTGAATACTTCAAATTTATTTCATATTTGAATGTCCTGAAAACTTAATTTTATCTCTGCACTTTGCGGCGTTATCTTGTACTCGACTCCAAGTATTGTAACTAATAATTATGGAGCCGTCGAATTACGAGTCTCGTGTCTTCCTCTAAGTGGGCGAAGTGGTGGAAGAATTTTTCTCTGTTGACTTCGTTGTTTTCACTCATGTGTTCGCCACGGCTGCTGTCGGAACATGAGACTGGGTATACAGATCTCAAAATGTTTGGTGCGTAAGAAAGAATATGGTTGAAGACACGAACTGGATGTATATGAAGTATTTAATTATGATGAAGTTATGCTGAGAACAAAATCTGAAGTAGGAATGTTCTTTAACTGTTATTTGGTTCACGTAATAAATTACGTAATTTATTTTATCTGCCCCGCAATTTGAAGCCAACTTGTAGTATTTGTTTTCTTCTACTGTTGAAGTTTTAGTGTTGTTGTTAGCCACACGCTTGGAAGCTAACTTTAAGAGGTTACTTTGCTGCTGTTACGTAATATTACTTATGTTTACATAAACTTGAAAAATTGTTTTATGTAATAATAATTGCTTTATGTAGTTTGTAACACGCTTTGGGCGTCGGTTTGTATTTTATGCTTACGTAATATTAGTTTGAATTTGCCTCGGCTGCGTGAGTCTTACTATAGAGCCACGTATCTTGGGTAGGGCGCGGTATGACAATTATTGTAGACATCACAGAATTAAACTTTTAAATTTCACTTCTTTTATTTAAATTCTTGCACATATTTATACAGCACCACACTTTTAAAAGAACTGTGAGAAACTTTTATACATTCACTTAGCGCGTATATCTGTTTTAACTATTCACCCGTAGAGAACACATTTTCCCATCTGTACTCTATCACGTCTCGCCAGCAACTGAGTATTTGAGTAACCTCAACGGTTAAAATCCTTAAGCTTCGGTATTGCAAGTCTCTGATAGACTAATTCTAGTCCAATAGAATATCTGCATTCAACTTAAAACTTTTCTTTGCCGTTGATTGGCTAATTTAAAACTGTTAGAGAAACTACGTCATTGTCGCTCTAATCATGACCATTAAATTTCAAACTCTAAACACATTATTGCCACAATTACCTCATTATTACTATTATTAGCGACTTAAAACTTATTATTCTCACAGTTCTTGCATTGTTAGAGTATGCAATGTATTCACATAACATTAATAAAATATGTTTACAATAAAAATAAGCATTTGCAATGACTGTTACATACAATTTAAATAATTATTACATACATATTGTTTCAAGGCGGGCTGTTATTGAATTTAATTATAATAAAATACAATTGAAATTATTCAGGTATTAAAATACTGCCTCAATTCTTAATTATGCAGTGTTTACAATACTTTGTTGCGTTGTTAATCTGGCGCATTTCCACTATGATCTAATTAATTATTGTCGGTGAAGATTTTAATTATTCAATGTTTCTTAACACTTGAGTTAAACTTTGTTAAATCACTTTCACATGACTTAATAGTATTCGCTCACACGATGTTACATCGTTGTTAATCCTTTGTTAGTCCGGCACGAATTTTTACTATTGAGTGACACAGGTTCGTAAAATGACGAAATTCACTAGGCGTCTGAAAATAATGTCTCTCCCGCAGTTTATATAGTCTGGGTCATCGTTGGTTTGAATTTTATCAGAATTTTCCGATTGACTCTTTGGACCTGCGGGTTGCAAGTTTAAGAAAATTTGGAGGGCGTCCTCCCTGAATCACATCCTATAATACAATGTAGGATTCCCCGGTCTCAGTTTGTTTGGAGTTTCCTCGGGAGTAGGTGAAGTAAGTCTTTCTTGTTCTATGCCTTAATAAAAGATCTTTGTTTGCACCAAAAGTTTCCCCTCGTCTTTGTATGTATTCTAGCTAAGTTTGTGCTTAGAAGTGGAAATATCATGCATCTTGTATATTCGGAAGTACATATGACAAAAATGTTAAACAAAATGCATACAACTTATTTATAAAATGACAATTATACCCTGATATCACTATAATTAATACAATAAAGACATGATTATAAATATGATAGCATACTCATTAAATATCGAAACAAATACTGATTCAACTTAACAACGCTTTGAGTAGAAATTGTGTTCCTGCCAAGAGGATTATAAGTAATTTAATAATATATTATTCTGTAAGTTCAAAATAGCATAATCGTTTGTTTCGATGTATTTTATGTATTGCGTCAGTTGAAAAATCACAGTATCACCAGTTCATCTAATGCATTAGATTAGCCACCCGTTTTACAACCGCACTGCACCTGCAGATTTTGCCCCTTAAGCAGGTAATGCTAAACAAAATTTAAGCAAGCGAGTTTTTAACCAGGGAAGTACTTGTGATCTAAGCCTTTTGTTAGCCCTTTTCCAGGCATTAGCTTAAGAATACAATAAGTTATTTGTGAGCATTGAGGGTCCGAAATCCATTACATTTTTTGACTGAAGGACGGTTTGCAAAACTTAATACATGTGCCAATTTAACACACATATAAAGAGATTTTTAAAGTAAAAGATTACCAGAGTTGAGGCAGTTGCATTTTGGTCAAGATACTCGTCACATAACGCTATTTTACTTTATTCTATGTCAACACAAAATATGTCCTTCAATATTAAGCTACAGAATGCTTCTATCATCCCAAGTTTAGCTGTTTATTGTACAAAACATCTTAAATGGCAGACAGTGCATATTAGTATCTAAAAGCTTCTTGCATTATACTGCCATAAGCAAATTCTGGTGTTATATGCTTTATTTAAATAAATTTCATATATTTCATATTTTAACAGTTTTAATTTCATATTTTTCCTGAATAGTTTTTCACATAAATCCTAATTCACTTGAAAACGCATCTTTTATTTTTTATTTGCTAAGAGAATTATCTAAAGGTTTCGTTTAAATTTTAATAGTTTGAAATACTGACCTGAGAGGTCTTTGAATTTTCAGTAAAATGCTTCTGAAATCTTCTTCATTCATTCTTGGCAACCATGAAATCTATACAAAAATTTACTACTGTTCGCCAACGCAAAAGAAAGTCCCTGACAGGAATGCGCTAACCTTATCTGTTTGGAAAAAGTGCGACAAGGACAGTGAATGTGTGACAGAGAACGCATGCTACAAAAGGAGTAAAACTATTCATCTGAGCCAATCTGAGCTGTCGTGTGTGTCATAAATGTGTGTAACATAAGCAAGTAGGCGGGGTTCGGACCGTGTCTAATCAGCAATTTCCCCTCTGCCCTTCATTCCCCGGGGACTTTCTATCCGTTGGCGAACAGTATACAGGAAAATGTAAACCTTAATAAGGTTAAATGGTGGCTATAAACATTTCCGAAATATTCATGTTGTAGTACGTTTAATATCTCCCAGACCTTTTTGAGTATGTGATCTACCTTGACGCATTACCATTTTCTTCTCATGATACTGCTGAGCTCATAATAGGCTGTTGACTGTCGGGTCAGCCTCCTTTATCCGGCTTAACATTTTTAGCATAAAGTGGTTTGAAAACTAATCTTTCGTATGAATATTCTGTAAACCATTGTGAAACAATTTCAGATGAAGAAAGCAATCTGTTTGTTATAAATTATATTATTTTCGTATTAAAATTACTTTTACTTCAGCATATGTAAAACTTACGTGAAACTTTGTTTCACATTTGAAAACAGCGTAGTTCCTTCCTAGATAATGGTCTAACTGTAAGTTATGATTACGATTTTACACTAATGTGCTTTCGTCAATAACGAGTGCGAGTGTTAAATCTTTGGAAAAATACACTGGCTCATTTGATGGTTATTTAACAACCTCTGTCATTAGTGTTCAATGGGAAGTTTTGACTGATCTTGAGCCAACTTCAAACATAATTTTCTCGCTGATAAATAAGAATATATACATCAGCGGGCAGACGCGTATAGCCACAACTCCTTTTATTTGTACGTGCCCTATTTCTTCATAGATCTGGTTAAAAATGAAAACCATAACATTTCGCCGTTGCCTCACAAAGTGCATCACATATTTGACTCAAAAATAATTAATTTGCCTTAACGCCCACAAAGCAGCCTCAAACAGATAATTTAAATGTCTCTTCCTACCTGTAGTGCGTGCTGTGCATCTGCATTTTCTAGTTTCCACGCGATAGTTATTGGCAACAGGGCCGCCCACAAAAACACTGATTTCCCTCACAATTGACGGTGGGAGGGTCCCTTAAGAACTCTTGGGGGGCCTCCGTCTTCACTTAGTCTTGAGTAGGCTATCCAGCTCGCCACATATGTATCACATAATCTGTGCAACCATGGGAAAGTAATGGATACGGATAAAGAATAATATAAAAATATATGTCATGATAGAGCGACTTTGTTTCTGATGTTTCATTTCCCTTCCGCCCTCCCCCCGACGCATGTTCTCCCTGCTCCCCTTATAGGCGGTCTTGTATAGCAATCTGTGCACACACTCACACTGAGTTCTAATCTCCATATCCACACACACAAAATAAATAAATAAATAAATAAGTAAATAAATAAATAAATAAATAAATAAAATAGTTTCCCTTTCGTTCGCTTTACTGATCTAAATATTCACCTTTTCTCTCAAACGAGGGGCAAAATCATAACATAATACATGTAAAAGTTATTTCTGGTTTAGCGTAGACAAATAAGTCAATGTCTTATAATTACTTTTAAAACCTTTAACCTTACCTTTAACTAATTATGCGAAAATGCATAAGCGAAATTAGAAAGGAATATTTATAATTCTATTTTCAAGCTAAATGGGTGTCAACATTTTCAGAGCAGTTTACTGAAAACTTGTGTCGTTTTCATTTTTCACAGACGCATCTTAAACTAATTATTACAAAAGAGTTGCATTGTGACAACCATGAAATGCATAGCGTATGTAAATATCCATAAACCTGTTATGCTGGCTCCTGTTAAAGCTCAAAAATACCGGTTGCAACAATTTAACACAAAATTATTAGAACAGAGATATAACTATCCAACTTCTATTGAGCACATACATAGAAACAAGACCGAAAATAGCAGAATTCAATATGTTAAATCAGGGTACTACATATGATATTGAATGAAAATGTCTTTCAAGGTTCACTGAACGATTAGGACATCATTTGTCATTCAAAGGATTTTAGTTGTTTTTTTTTAACCACAGTGTCAATTTATACTGCTACTTGTTACAATGACATAAAAGTAAAAGGAAATTTTAGTAATCCATTCTTAGTGCTTTGCTCTAAAATCTGGCATTAGCATTTTCCACAGCAGTGAGAGAACCGTACAGAGTACAAGAATTTGACCATGTTTATTTAACGGACCCCTGCAGCTCTGCATGTGTGAAACCCATTAGGCAAGTGATTCCATCCTTACCCGTCACTTGTTTTCTTGCATTCAAACATTTTCATATTTTGTCTTTTGTGCCGTAGTTTAAAATGTTGTTATTTGTTAAACTGTATCTGGAGCATGAGACCTTTAAAGTTGAAAATGTCCAACGACTGCCGCATTAACTATTCCAACCATAAGGAAACCCAAGCACATCGTAAGAATTGCATAAAACAACAATAACCGGCAATACCTGACTGCAGATACTGTATACAAATGTATGTATTTTAGATGTTTTCCATTGGTTTAGTTTAACGTCTGTTAGTGCATAAATGTAGTTGTAGAACGTTTCTCCTGTTCGTTATTTCTCTGTCAGTCCACAATAGTATTGGTGAAGTGCAGGTCTCCTCAGCATAAAGCCTGATATTTGTTACTGTATATATGTTTATGATACTCTGTCATTTGCCCCATGGTTAAACACGCAATAAAATTCTACCTTCAGGAAAAATGAACCTGATATATAAAAATAGTCTGTTGTGATACATTCACATAAGTATTTATTAGTGAGTATACAAAGTATTCTTACTGAAACTTATTTTTATATCTACTACGTTTTAGTCCAAATAAACCTTTGCATAGCTTTATTGCATATTTCGTTATAGACACAAAGAGAGCAGCTATAGTAAAATGCTTAAAAACTGGACGCTGGCCTTAAAATTTCATACTGTTTCCATGCAATCGCGAGAACCAACTGAATGTTGAAAGGATTTTAACAGAATGACCAAGAAATGAACAATTCGAGTCTTAAATAACGGATATCTCAGAAACGGCTTATGCCACGAAAAAATTCTTTGAAATAGATTATGTATTTTAAAGAGATTTACTTTTGGTGTGTGTGTGTGTGTGTGTGTGTGTGTGTGTGTGTGTGTGTGTGTGTGTGTGTGGTACGTTTTCGTCTATCACTTAACGTTTACCAGGTATATAAGATTATACCCAATTCCTTCCGAATGAAGAGGACTTCAAAGAGGTTGTTTTATTTATTTATTTATTTATTTATTTATGGACGTTCTTTAACTGCTGTGGTCCTTAGCGTCCCATTCTATATTGGGCGTGAAAGACCGGTAATTTTGCTCAGAGGCCTCTTTATCAGGCTTGAGGTTCTTTTACGTGCCGTAAATCTACGACACGGGACCACCGGCTTAACTTCCCTTCCGAAGGAAGCCATACTAAGGATTTTTACGCCCAAAAAATCCATCGCCCGCCGCCGGAGTAAAGCTTTCTCTGAAATAAAAAATAATTAGTGCTCTAGAGCTACAGGGATGGAAATTAAGAGTAAGTAATACATTTTGCAATACCACTTTAACGCCTTGAGGTTTTTATATGCTTTGCATTTAGAGTGGTGTAAACCATGAAAAGTAGAGGGAGAAATTATGACGACAACGGTATCTGAGAATAATCTACACACAAGTGTTGCTTTTGACAGAGACAATGCTTTTGACTTCCGAGCTTCAATGGCAGTTTTGGGGGGTGAATAGAGTGAAGCCCTTCACTTTCGTTGCGCTTAAAAATTAAAGAATCGTGCGATCAATATTTATTTGAAAATTCTCAGCCTAGTTGTTTCCAAAGCTGAGCTGGTACAATGTTTATTTCTCTGCAGTCCGCACTGCTTCACAAGACTGTGCATACTCAGGCGACAGGCTGGCATTTCATATACAGAGCAGATAGCTAAGAAGAAGCGACGAGGACACACGGCAGCTCCTCCAGAGGCACCAACAGTCGCTACGGCGATAGACATCTCCGCCGACAACCCGGCCGCTCCCCTGACACATGCCGAGGGGATCGCTCAGATGGTAATACCGCCCAGGCCTACTTACGCCTCAGTCACTGCATCGCCATTGACCACCGCCACTGGCACCCGCAGTCGCCGCCACACCAGCCGGCACAGGCCGGAACACCCATGGTACATTCACAGTCTCCGCCGACATCTCACACTGTGCTTAATGAGAGGCACAGTGCTGTGGTTTTTGGAGTGCCACGGGACCATCCGGCGAAATTCCTGCTCACAGTAGCTCAACAACGGTGGCCTTCAGCAGTGAGGGCCACAAGGATCCCTATCAGCAGAGAATCGACTCCACTCGTCCGTCTGGAGTTTGCCGAATCTGACGACCACAATGCGGCCTTGGGAGCAGGCTTGCCCTTGTTAGGACGTTGCCTACACATCCTTAGCATTGCTTCCTTCGGAACGGAAGTAAAGCCGGTGATCCCGTGTGTTAGATTTACGGCACGTAAAAGAACCTCAAGCCTGATAAAGGGACCCCTGAGCAAAATTCCCGGTCTTTCACGCCCAACATAGAGTGGGATGCTAAGGACGGTAGTAGTTAAAAAAACTCAGTTTAAATTTTTAATGTTAAACCTTCACCTAGTATTTAAGACGCGGGGCGTCACTGCCGAGCTTGTGTGGTTCTCTATCCTTTGTCTTCGAAAAGGAATCGGAATAATAAAGATCAAATTATGTATATCTTATGATTCTCCAACTCATTGGAAACACTCGCAATTCCGGTTTGTATTTGTGTAAACATTTGCAACACATTGTAGTCGTACATTCCTTAGACGCATTAGCTTAATCCGAATGTTAAGAAATTGTGACTTTGTGATTTGAAGTAGGTACTTAAAAGTTATATGAATGCACGTAGTAGAACAGCGGTGGACACAATTCACCTTGCAACTCACACTTCCAGTCAACACACAGAATATCTACATTTTTACTTTCTCTACTACGTATAGTAAGTAGGGGAAGTATTGTATTCCACCCAAAAATTTGATACCGAGATTTCACCGAAAATATGTTTTGAGACCCCCTGAATAAAAAAAAAGCATTTTGGGAAACATGTCCGTGTGTGTGTGTGTGTGTGTGTGTGTGTGTGTGTGTGTGTGTGTGTGTGTGTGTGTCTCTATGAACAGCATAACTCAGAAACGAACAGTTGGATAAGCACCAAACTTGGTATTAGGTTCAGTATCTTCCAGAGATGTGACACGAAGGTTTTCAAGAAAATCCCCCCACCCCAGATTACCCTTTACATGGAACATTTTTCGAAAATTTTAATTTTCTCAAAAATGGCTCTAACGATTTTGATTAAAATATCATATGTTTAAGATATTTTAATGACAAATAAAATGTATATCTTGAATTTTCTGGGAATGTCTCCAAAAGTATTATTCATTGTGAACGACTTTTGCATAACTGGTAAACCATAAGAGATAGACAAACTTCTACTTCACAAAATATGGAGATCGCGTTAAAATACACAATTTATGTCATATACATTTTTTTTGTTGAGTGAACCATTTTAGAGATATTGCTTGTTATTCCCTTAAACTTTTCAATACTTAAAACTTTTCTCAAATGGGAATTCGTTATTAATTTTTTTGGTTTGAATATGCAAAGAGTATTAATCTGTGGCAAAGAGATTGATGCTGCACATAGCAACCAGCTATTAAGAGATATGTCTATGCTTAAAGGCTACTGTATTTCTATATTGTCCTTGTAAATACAAAACAAGGGGAACATAGTAGGCCTTAAGTGATAGTCAAATATTTTTAGAACTGGTAGCTATGTGTAGAATGTCAAAAGATCGTTTCTGCAAATGTTTATTTCGATTAATATGAAATAGATGGAGAATAAGAGTTTGTAAAAATAGTTTGTACAAGAGTAGAGAAAGTCATGTGAGTGTAACACATCAGATTTTTTACTATAGCATTTTCATGAAAAAAATAGTTGCAGGTGTAACCCGTAACTGCAACTGCATTCTAATTTGCTATTTGTGGGGCAGGAATGGACGTGTGTATAAGAAAGAGCAATTAAAATCACCGTAAATCCTGCGACACTCTTGTAGAGCATCAGCCAATGACTATAAAATCTGGCATAGTCCTTGCATTTGCAGAATGTCATGCGCTGTAAAATGTTATGAACAGCATTCACACTCCCAACATAATTTGGGCGGGGGGGCGGGGGAATACAGGGCTGTAGTTAATACAGAGGCTAGTAGAACTTGAGAATTATGTCGCCATTAACCTATTTTTAATTATTGCTTTCTCTACTATGTATAGTAAGTAGGGGAAGTATTGTATTCCACCCAAAATTCGATATTGAGTTTACGCCGAAAATTCGTGTTTTGAGGCCACCTGAATAAAATAAAAAACATTTTTAAAAACAAGTCCGTGTGTGTGTGTGTGTGTGTGTGTGTGTGTGTGTGTGTGTGTGTGTGTGTGTGTGTGTGTGTGTGTGTGTGTGTGTGTGTGTGTGTGTGTGTGTGTGTGTGTGTTTGTAAACCAGCATAACTCAAAAATGAAAATACCAAACTTGGTATTCAGTTCAGTGCTTTCCAGAGATGCAATACGAGGATTTTCAAGAAAATCCACCATCCCAGACTACTCTTTACATGGCAGATTTTTGGAAATATTTGATTTTATAAAACATGGTGGCACTAAGGATTTTGATTAAAATGCCATATATAAAAGATATTTACATTACAAACAAAATCTATATGTTGAATTTTCTGGGAATAGCTTGTGGAATCCACTTCATTTGGAAAATTTTTTGTATAATAATTATAACTGGTAAACGTTAAGCAATAAACGAGAAAGTACTACACGAAAAATGTATATTTCTTTATACACACAATTCATTTCAAATACGTTTTTGTGTAACATAAGCCATTTTTTATATATCCGCTGTTAAAGGTTCGAATTGTTCATTACTTGGTCATTTCCCTGGAAGACCTGTCAACACTCAGCTGTTTCTCGCGATTGCATTGAAAGAGTGGAATTTTAAGGCGTATAGCGTCCAGTTCTGAAACGTTTTAATATTGCTGTTACCTTTGTATCTGTAACGAAATGTATAATATAGCTATTTCTGCAAAAAAAAATTATTTGGATTAAAATAAAGTAGGCAGAAAAATAAGTTTTAGTAAGAATATTTGTATATCCTCTAATAATCTACAGAGGGTAGAGAAAGTCATGTGAATGTATCACATCAGATTATCTTTTTTTTGGGGGGGGGTTATAGCTACGAACATGAAATCAGCACACAATCTGAATTTGCAACAATGTACTCGAGAGGTTTTGATATAAATTTAACATATCAATAACTGCCATGTAACAGGTTAACTGGTTATAGAAGTTAATTGAATCGTTCCATGTTAAAAAGAAACAAAAGGAAAGTTTTAGGCTCCATCCATGCCATAGTCGGTTGGCAGCCCTGCACTTCCCCAACTGTGTTTTGGCTGCTTGAATCAGGTAAATGTGTGATCATTTATTATTTATGAATTGTATAAGCTAAAAGTAAAATGTTTCGGCAGTTTCTTTTGCATTTTCTCGGAAATGTCTTAGCAATTTATGTTAATAAGTTGTGTGAAACAGTAGATTTTAAACTTCAATTATATACATCAATTTTGTGCATTTTGTAGTTTAAGGTTATGCTGCAACCTAAAATGCTTTCTTGTTGCACATGGGATTAAGTGAACCACACAATATGAGGTTAACTGATCAGTGGCCCAGTTAACCTAATAAAAAAACTAATTGCAGCCATAAAGATTACTAAAACTGTTATAATAATAATAATAATAATAATAATAATAATAATAATAATAATAATAATAATAATAATAATAATAATAATAATATTGTTGTTGTTATAATAATTATTATTATTATAATTATTATTATCATTATCATCGTCATCGTTATTATTTGTTATTGTTATTATTTATTATTACTATTATTATCATTTTCAGGAATCAGAATGCTAAGAATAAGAATACGAGCCACAAATTATTGAGATTATCCAGAAGAATTGTTGAAAAGCACGGTAGCTCAGCATCTATATGAGAAAATTTTCTTGAGAAAAGTACAGAAAAATACAGGTATTCCAAGAACAACCCTGAAACGCTATATAGAAAGCGCTTTAAATTTGGATATTGTTAGTGTTAACTTTAGTTCATCAAATGAGCATTTAAAGATTTTCACACAGGCTGAAGAAAAGTCATTGGCAAACTACATTACTTTTGCCTACAAAACCCATTCTGGTTTAAACACAAACAGCTCGATGTCTAGCATGTGAATATGCTAAAAGAAGTGGTAGATATGTACCAAAAAAGGTATTTTTTGACGTGGTTTCAGTTAGAGAAAAATACAAGTTTGAACCAGAAGATACCTGTATTTGAGACTGCAACCACCACTGTACAGAAACTACCTAAAGTGTTGACTCAAAACGAGCCCTATGTCTGTTAGTAAGCTACCTCTGCAGAAAGAGTTACATTGGTGACCATGGTGCCACAGAAAAAACAGTATTTTCTTGTATTTCCTAGAGTGCACTTTAAGAATCACATGCTGCTAAATGCCCCTCCAGGATCAAGTGATGGAGCAACAATCTCTGGGTGGATGAATAGTGAGCTATTTTTACCTACACTTGTGAAGCATGAAAAGCCCAAAAATAGCATTCAAAACTCTTGATTTTGGATAACCATGAGACATGCACAAGTATAGCTACAATATCATATGCACAAGATAATGGAATTATTTTGCTTACTCTTCCTCCACACAGCAGCCATAAGCTACAACCTCTTGACATACGCGTTTTTTCTTCATTCAAGAAATTCTACAATTCTGCTTGTTGTGATCTCATGGTAAGCACTGAGAAATCAATCACAATTTATGACATTGCTGGATTAGTAGGCAGAGCATTCCCCCTTGCATTCACTGCAAGTAATATATGTAGTGGATTTAGAAAAAGTGATATTGAACCATTAAACAGAGATGTTTTTGGACCCAATGATTACTTACCAGCTTATCTAACTGATCATCCTTTGTCTACACCAGAAATACCTTCCACTTCTGCTGATGGTGCTGAAGAATTACAAATTGCAACAGAAGCAGCTGTTATCAATGACCAGTCTCTTAAGAGTAATTCCAAGCATTTAGTATCACCAGAACATGTATGACCTCATCCTAAAGGTCCAGTACTAAAGAGAAAACAAGCCAAGAAAAGGCAGTCAATGGTTCTGATAGACACATCACTAAAAACTGGCTAAATGAAGGAGCCCGTTTAACAGAAGAAAGGAAAAAGAAGAATTCTAGAGCCCCAGAAATGCAAAATCGCAAAAATGTGAAAGGAAAAGAGCTGAAAATAAAATTATTTGATATGTAAGAATCTGAAGAACATCAGAATCTGTTATCTATGGTGACTCATCTTCAACAATGTGAGTTACTTCAGATGATGAAAATTTAGTTCATTCTCCAGGACAGTTTATGATTGTGAAAGTGTTTGGTAACGACTCATCAACTTTCAGACATTATGTGTGTAAGATCATATTTGTTTTAAAAGGTGGCCTAAATGTGACATTTTTAAGCGGCTGAGTGGAACAACAAAGTTCATGTCAACACATTTTGCATCAGAAAAGGATGATGTTTTGAAGTTACCCAATCCTGTCCTGAGTAGAGTTTGCTATGTAAATATAATAACATGCAATTGTGACCTGAGTGACCTTACGTTGTATTAGATTATTCCTTATTTTTGTATTTAACATCTATTATATATCTGATCACATGAATGAAGTAGATACTCAACATTGTATACTTTGAATATACTGGTTTGTAGTTCTAATAAAACGAGTTGTTTATATTTCCTTGTATGTATCATTATTTAATAATGGTTCATTTAACCCCACCCAGTGGCCCAATTGAACTTACACAGGGGTTAATTGATCCAGTGTCACAAAGGTTATTTTCTATTTATTTGTTTGTTTCTTTATAAGAGAGGATTAATACTTTGTTTTTTAAATCTGCACCTCTAACAATTGAAAATAGTAATATATTAAAGATTTCCTAACCCTATCCTATGTTCTGCAGTATAGAAGATGGATGATTGCAACGCCCATACAAATCGCCAAATTATCATAGCAGAAAACTTACTGACATAACAGTTTTGGTTTTTGAATCATATTTATTAAAACTCAAGAAACAGTGGATAAATAAATAATCCTGAAATAAATTGAGCATATGTTTTAGGGATTTAACTTGCGCTCCAACTGTCAGTTTTCTGGGATGACAGCTTGAAACTATGATTTGAGTAATTAAGCAATGATGGCTCGTACCTACTAACCACAATCAGTTGCCATACCTATGGGTTTTAAGCGTTTAACCCCTTTCTTTTCAGGATGGAACAGTTCCAAATGACAAATTTAAGTTTTCTCAAGTAGATACCGAAACAGTCCTGCTGTTTAGCAGTCATAAATGCAGAGTCTGAGCTTTACTGATAAACTTAGCTCAACAAAACCCATCACAGCGCAAAGTGTATTAGATTGCTTTTGAGGGCGTGCAAAGAAATTGCCTCAATACGCAACGTTTTGGTGATGTTTTAAAACACATTCTGTAAATATTAAAAACTCCATATTACTTCATTTTATTTCAGTTATTTGGAACTATATTCTGAATAGCGCTATGACTCATTTGGTTGATTCAACTTTGGCTCTGCAGGATATACTCTGCATACATCTCATCAGCAGATGTTGAAGCCCCATTTTGTCAGCCAAGGAATCTACTTCGTAGCAGTTCTTTGAACACTGGTAACTTATCAGACTGGAAGGCAAAGTGTTAACCTCGACCTGAGTTATGTGAAAGTCCATGTTCCAATAACCTCAAATGACTCCTATAATAATGCGATTCCTTGTTCACTTTCTTTCAGTGCACAAGGTCTTGGACCTTTCTGGAGCAATACAACATGGTATGTCAATATCTGTCGTAATCTGCAACAATGACAGGCATTTTCTCCTCGCATAAGATTAATTTGTATAAAGCTTGAAGAAATAATATTTAATTTTTATAATGAAATAGTGGTCATTAAACTATAAGCTCGAGTTTAAATAATGTAATACAGCATTTCAAGTAGACCGTTTATAAATCTCTTCAGATGGGGATGTAGAGAATCAGATAACTAACACAGTAGTATTCTAGCCAATAAGAATGTTGATATGGAATTCCAAGATTGGTGTTATCAATCCAGCAGATATCTGAAGTTTAGCTCCATTTTATTGAATTTTATAATTGAACAATTATTTAATTCTCCATATTGGATTGAATATTCAGTCTCTTGCAGGGCCATCTATGAGAACTTGTACATACTGCTCGTTTGGTCTGCCAGTCTCGTATATTGCCTATCTTGCATCAGAAAAGTAATAAATCATTGGTTAAGTCAAAATCAGCCTAATGGAATGCGCATTAGGAAAATGACATACAGCTCGATATTCCTGCCACTGTTGTTATAGTACGGCTCATTTAGTCTCTATCAGCCTGTCTTAGCATATGTCCTTTATATTAGGAGGGCTACATAAACAGGTTTAGGTCTCATTTATACCAGAAGAACTATATATTATGACTTATTTAGTCTACGTCAGCCTATGCTATCTTCCCTATACCGGTTCCCTGAGCCCAGGTCAGTCTATGTTTGACCAGTCAACCTCCCTTACAGAAAAATAATTACATACTCTCTCCCTTATATCCAGGCGGTTTAAGAGAATTTTGCTTATATGAATTTATATGGATGTTAACCTGCTCATTTTCTTATCCTTATATAAATATCTCTCATGTTATGGATAAATGCACAGTAATCTATGAAAAGTTTCATATGAAGATGCTGTGTGTATTATTGGAGTTCTGAAATTTTTGCTATCAACCAAAATGTGACCAAGAGGACATCTTACTTTAGCATTGTATATTGTAATCCTCATGATTGAAGTTGAAGTTTGTCAACCATATTATATGATGGGTTATGTTATAATTCATAATACATTTAAGTCATAAAAGCTATTATGTACAGCATTTAGAAAAATAAGTGCCTTAAACTTTTACAATTATATATTTTTAAATGCATATAACTTTATAAAAATTCATACCAGACTTAGAAAAAGAACTACATTTCACTTAACAGTTCTATCATTATACTTTTGAAAGTGAGTCTTCATTTTTGCAATCTGCGGTCCCTATTACATAAAAAAAAAGTGGGATTAAAAAAAGAATAAATCAACATTAAAAGTTAGTGCCTTATTGTCAACATTCAGTTATTGTTTGCATTCTGCATATTTGTGTAATACTGTGTTAAACTTTAAATGGGTATTCTTCAATTAACCTGGAGCTAGATGTTATATAAAATGTATTTTAGAAAATGTCTTTAGAACTATGTTGTGTTTGCTATATTCTTTTTTTTAATGTTGTTTCATTTCTATAGCCCCACTTAACACCTATGGTCATATCAGGGGCTTTCAACTGGAAAAACACTAATGGTGTTGTGTTTTTACCCATACCGTGTATTCATTAATGTTAGGTTTTATTATATTTTCCTTACTCTTAACCACACCCACAGCTCCAGACTCTGTGGAGGATAATGAATAGTTCTGGTTAAAGAAAAATTCCACATCCCAACTGGAAATCAAACCCGGGACCTCTGGGTACTGTATTCATCATTACATATCAAGATAGACATTTTTGTTTTTTGTCACTTGTTGAATCTTAGATTCTTAGTTATTTCAGGCTTATGTATATTGACTAATGAACATTCTGTGCATCTTCTGACTAATACTGTATTACACAAAAGTACTGATGGTAAATATAATTCTGTTTTGAAAATTACATACATAGGCATAATGTATGTATATTTTTATTTTGAATATGTTTTAATAATTATTTTTTCTATTGTATTAAATTTAATGCAACTTTATTGCACTATTCGTTGGTTTATTTCATGAAATTTTAGGCTCGATTGAAAATGTGATTGGTCTTAAATAAGTACTGCTCTGTACTGTTGTGCAAATGTTCAAAATGTCTTCCATTTACTTTAGGACAGTGTATCACTGATCTCAATTTGCTTCTCTTAGGTACAAAAGGACTACTGGTGGGATATCTGAACCAGATAGATAATAATCATTGCTTTTTCTATCAGATCATTCTGAGATTCTGGCTCTGTCTGGAAAATATGCTCTTTAACTTGCCCTCATAGAAATAAATCAAGAGGAGTAAGTCTGGTGATCATGAAATGCATAACTGTGATGCACCTCTTCCAATCCAGTGCACATTAAAAATCCCATTCAGTTTATGACAGACCTAATGAGCATATATGTAGTGAGTCCATTTTGTTGAAGCCATACTCTTCTCCATTTATTCAATGACATATAATTCAATAATTCCAATACAGGTTGTCCAACAATTTACCATAAGTATTCTGATTAACACTTGCATAAAAATTATGGCCTCACAACCACATCACCTAATATGTCACACTACATCATGACTTTTGAAGCACAGGGTTGTTGGTTTCAGTCAGTCACCTAGGATTTTCTTTGGGCCAGTCATGATAAGCATCCATCATTGAAGAGGACATCCTTAAGGAATGTGTGTGTTATATTGGATGGTTTATACAGTCATGATGGCTATGATGTAAGTCATCTGCTGCTTTTCCTGCTGACCTATGATAGTCCCAACAGAGAAGCTGTTTAGGAATCAACATGACAAATTACTAAATAATTCAGTTTTAGTGAACTTTCTGGGACCCGTCACTTCTCCAACGTTTTCAACAGTTTTCACTTTCCCTTCTGACCATATCAGCAGTGCCTGCACTATCAGTGTTTTGTGGCTCTGGGAAAAGGAAGTACTTGGACAGAGGCAGGGGAAAACCACTTGGTCAGAGGCCAAAATTGTGGTGGGGGCACAGGTGGAGGCAGAATATATTGGAACCTTTGCATTTTGCAATAATGTGATTAATTTCTCATTGTTTGACTGTTCTCACATTTAGTATTCAGTATTCTTTATTTTACATCCTTCCTTTTTTTGTTATCCAGTACATTTTAATTAATTTATTTTAAAGGAGTGGGGCAAGAAAAGGATAGCTTTCACATGAAAGAATACATTTTAATTTATTTAATTATTCTAAAGGAATGGGGCAAGGAAAGGATAGCTTACACATGAAAGGAATACATTTTTATTTATTTATTTATTTTAAAGGAACGGGGCAAGGAAAGATAGCTTACACATGAAAGGAATACATATTAATTTATTTTAAAGGAATGGGGCAGCAGGAAAAAGGTAATTTGATTTGAAAGGAATAGATTTTAATTTATTTATTTTAAAAGCTCCAAGAAAGTCATTTGTGCCAAAGAATTAAAGACAGAGATGCATGGAATGCTGGGAAAGGAAATATGGTAGGGACAGTCACATGGTTGGAGAGAAATGGTTTGTGGAGCAGTCACATGGTAAGAGATGAAATAGTGGTGGGAATGCTAACATGTTTGGAGGAGAGCTGAAAATGGCAGATAAGTGACGCGTCCCACAAAATACACTATTTCAGCAATTTAATTCGATAATCACACAGTAATGCAGGAAACAAAGTATACTTTAGTAACCCTCCTGTTTTCATTGCCTACTTCATTGTTTACATTTAAAAACTACATAAAACAAATACAAATAATTCATTCCCAAAGAGAGAAATGGATCCCATGTGAAAAGTGATTTTTGTGTCACACAATATCACAGCCCAAGATTTTACCATATGAAACAAAATGCTTATGCTTTTCAAGGAAGAATTTCAGTTTATTAAATAGTATTGCAAAGAGTTGAAAGCCTTAAAACACGTGCACAAATAAGATGTGGACTAAGTAGATAATTGTGATTAATGCTATTGTTGAACTTTTTTCTTTTCTTTTTCTTTTTTTTATCTTAGATATCTCTCTTAGTGAAGTTTCTTTTGTTTCAGGACATCAGTGCTCTTCGTTTCCATTTCCTTCATTGTACTTATGATCATTTCATTGGCATGGCTTGTCTTCTACTATGTTCAGCGCTTCCGTTACATACATGCCAAAGATCGTTTATCAGTAAGTACTAATTTGTTTTGTGTTCATTTCTTTGTTGTGAAACAAGTATTTGGAGGAAAAGCATTAGGCACATAAAAATACATAGTTTTACATTAAAGAGTTTTAAATGTAAAAACCTTGAATCTTTTTCTCCACAGAGACAGCTATGCAGTGCTGCTAAAAAGGCCCTATCAAAAATTCCAACAAAGAATATAAAATGTGAAGACAGGGTAAGTAATATTATATAATTAACTTATTCCTTTTTGCATGTCTGTTGTACATATTTATTTTATGGATTTTATTGTATACTTTTATTTACACTTTCATAAACTTTCTCAATCTCACAAACAGTTTCCAGAAATTTCAATGTTAATATCATTTTCACTGCTTTATAAGTTGCATTGTTCTTTTACTCTCAGACTTTTTAAGCTTGTAATAATCAGGGCTTTTAATAGCTAAACTTTAAAGGTGGTATAAGTTTAAGAATGATAACTGTATATTGAAAACTTCTATCTTAAACATCTTTACAACTTGACACCAACACAATATCCTTTTTAGTAAAGTGAGTTACAATTGTTTAGTGGAATGATACCCATCAAAAGGTAAATAAAATGTATTTCTTACTGTAATACAAGCAGTTGACAGCTACTTACCATGGTGGCTCTACAGTACATCAAAATCAAATGACCAGGGGAAGGATGGTTAAGGTTTGCACTCCCCATGTAATTAGCCTAGGCTTGAATATCAATCTTCATGACTGAGGCTTTTATTTGGGGTTTATTCTCAGTTTTTAGGAGTAACAGGTAGCGTTAGTGCTCTTTGCAGTTCTGTTCAATTTGTTCATTCATAGCCGGATATGAGTTATATAATTTAAGGACATTAAAAAGTAGTATTGGTGGTAGTTAATAAGAATCTTCAGCAGTTTCAAATTTTGCTTTTGTCCAAATGTTAATAAAAGAATAATTTGTTTCAATACAAATACTACAAATAATACAAACTTTGTTGCTTTACTTTTAACTAGTTTAATTTCTGTTGCAGTTATGCTTTATGTTAAAAAAGGAGGACAAAAGACTTTAAGCTGAAAGAATTCTACTTTAGAGGCTAGATTTATCAGCCATTATGTAATTTTCAGTCTAGTGAGTCAATATCAGTAATAATTTGGGCATTATTTAAGGTGGCAGTTTTAAGAAACTCAGCCTATATAGAATTAATTGTTCTTCCACACAAGCCATGTGTTGGACAGGGTTGGAAAGGTAGAATCAGACGACTGAAAAATTCAATGCCATAGCCAGGATTTGAACCACGGCATATATATTTACGCCATAAACATTTAAATCTCTTTATATTACGTACAAATCAACAACCTGATATTCTGTATATACTTGTCTTTTCTCCTTGTAATGTACTGAGAGGATTTACACGGTTAGCATCTGGAAGCTTTGAGAGAAGGAATGCCATTTTTTTATAATTGAATATAGCCTTCTGCTTTATGTCTTTCATTTTTTAATCTAAGTCTCACCTATTTGCATTAGTTTTACAATACTTAATGAAAGTAACATCAAAATTTCCAAAGCAAAGCACTGCATTTTTTAAATACAATATCCTTATATTATTTCATTCTTTTGAAATATTTCTTTTCTATCTTGCTCATAGGCATAATATTATGTTTAAAATTTGAAATTTAACTTATGAAATATAAAACTGTCTACAGGAGATGCAAGGAGATGGCGAGTGCTGTGCAGTGTGCATTGAACCATACAAAGTGTCAGATGTCCTTCGCATTCTGCCTTGCAGGTAAGGAAAAGAAACAGTGATTCTCACAATTAACTGTTTTTGCACAAAATGGTAATGCTTTAATGGAAACTAACACACAGTTCATTGACAGATTATGGGGACAAAATTTGGAGAGTGACAAGAAACAAACAAATCTGATGTGTTCCACATATAAAGCTTTCCCTACAACTTTATACAATCCCTTATATACGTTTGATATTTTTGGTACTATCATTTTCCATTTCTTTATGTCAGTTCCATATAATTTAAATAAAATTCCACACAATAAAATGCAAAAATGTATTGATGCCAAAATAGGGAAATTTGTTGTTGATCTAATGTGCAGGATTTTGATCCATCAATTTTTCCCTAGCTAGCCAATATAAATTATGTATCTTCCGATATGGTACAGCTTTCCTCAATTCTGGGTATTCTAGTAGGTATTCTCCGTTTAAAATCTTGTCAGCATTGCAAATCTTACATGCTTTATCACTCATAAAACCAAACCTATGTAGATGTTCTGCCAGACAATCATGTCTAGTGGCTAATCTGAAATGAGCAACGGCTTCTTTCCTTGGAACATTTTTTATTTTTTGTACTGTTTTGTTATGTTGGAGTAATTTTTATTAGTAATTTCCTTTTGAATATTATGTTAACATTTTTGTTCTATATTAATTTTGACATTTTTTAGTTTCATATTTAATCCACAAGAGTTTATAGGTTTAGAGTATAACACTGCACCCTTTTTTGGCCAGAAAGTCTGCAGTCTCGTTACCATTCACTCCCACATGTGCTGGTATCCACAGTAATATTATCTGTTGAAATTGTTTGGATCTTATAATAAGATCTCACATCCCTAATATTATAAGATTCATCTGGATTGTCATACCGTTCTATTGCTTGAATGGCAGAAACTGAGTCTGTGAGAACAACTACTTTATTTTCTTTTATATCAGTCCTGTAGTATATCTGTTCTAATGCTTGTTGTATTACAACTACTTCATCATCAAAGTTTGTGGATTGTCTAGGCAATGTAAAATAACGTGAAAAGTATTTACAGTATATACCACCTCCCACATTATTTCTGAATTTATCTGCAGAACCATCTGTATAAATTCTAAGCCACTCTGTTTCAGGGAATTGATTATGTATATGTTCAAGTGTAGCAACTCTGCATACTTATGGTGAGTCATCTCATTTATTTAGTTGTTCTGTCAGCTCTTTATTTGTTACTATCTTAATAAAATCCATTGGATTAGTTCTAGGAAGACGAGGAGTGCATTTTTCTGATAAATTTAGGTACTTATAATTCTTCTCTAGAAAGGATTTGTTTGTAATCTGTGTTTTTAGCTTGAATTCTCTAGGTAGTTGTCAAAACCATTGATGTTTGTTTGGGTTTGTTTTCAATTTTACATATAATAGTGTAGCTTGTATTTCAAAGTTGGCTTTCATTAGGTTATTATTTGTTCCAGCAAGAAGTGCACTAACTGATGTTGTTTTCACTGCTCTTGTTATCACTCTTAAACACTGATTTTGAATTTCTCAATTGTATTAATTTGCGACGGTATTAAGGTTGTGTTGACTTCATGTGAGTGGAAGCCAATTTGCGAGTGAATAATGTTTCTCACGTAATGTTGTTTACATCAGTATTGAAGCCATCTTGTGACGTCATTCGTTGGTTTTGGTTCGTAGCTCCATCTGGCGTAGCAATTTGTATCAATTTTGAAATAATTCACTTTAAATGTTCTCCGGCTAGCTGTTTGGGGTCGAACATGTTTCTCTTACAGGTTGTGAATCGGAAAGGAATCTTTTATCCAGAAATGATACTGATGAAGAAATTGGTTTTATAACTTTTATTGTCGAACACGTTCACTAACACTTTTTACATATTGATCTGGATACTCGCCAAAATGAAACTGTTTACAATAACTTCTTACTTATCACTTTTAACTCGAGTACTTCAACTTTGTGTATTTTTAACTTTATAATAATTCTCATAATTCTGCTGCGCGTAACTTGACGAAATGAAGGACTGACTGACGATGAACTGAGAGACCGACGTGTAGTGTGTTGAGAATTCTGTTGAACTGGGGGGCGATCTATCTCGGACCTGGCTTATATACTCCCACTCCTCGACATGCCTAAAGATTATAAATGAACTGCTATTGGCTAATAAAACGCGCCAACATTAGCGTCTATTTTAATATCCAATGAAAACCACGAATACATATGCTTTAGGAAATATTCTAGAATGTTCTAAACGGAAAAAACGCGCGAAACATTACGTAACTTCCTTGTTCCCGGTAATGATAAACAACTCACCCCATTGCTGCATTATTGCGTTATTATTGACAGTTTCAGTAAAGCCGTATATTATTATTTACCAATAATAATTACAATTAATAAACCTCTGAAATCAATGTCACATAAAAATACATATTCATATTACAATCATTATTTACCTTTAAGTAATTTGTGATACAAATTACCGTATCATATGCCCCACTAGAAACATAATTATAAATATTTATAACTTGTTTGGAAATTTTAAAATTGTGTTTTTAGTCTCCTAACTCTCGGAACACACGCTATCACTTTCACTTTACACTTCACACGCATTTAACACACGATATATGTTTTATCTCGCCACTACTTACTGGCTCTGGTTTAATTAATTTAGATATTCATCTGACATCACAAATTTTTTTTTTATAGCAAATACTTTACCCTAAATTATTTATTTACTGTTACCAAATTGTTTACTTTCTTAAGTTGTTGACAAAAATTTATACATTTAAGATTTTTGTAATTATTATACATATTTACCAAAATATTCACCCTCTACATATATTTAAATCTCTTAAATCTAAGTACTGCTTCACATTTTCTGTTTGCTACATAAGTATTTGTTTCAATTATTTTTAATTATATTTACCAATTTTTTTTGTTATTTTGTATTTTATTTTAACAATGTTCTCGGAATTGTATTTACGTACTTTTAATTTAATATCATATTAAGTTTCAATCTTTGCATTCTCGATCTTCAAATGTTGTTACAGTTACTAAAAATTTAAATTTTTTTTTTTTTTTTTTTTTTTATATAATGTATTTCTCTTTTCAAATGACATACAAATAATTAACCCTCTTACGTTCCAATACATTTCTCTGCAAGTCATCTTCAACTATCCAGCATTTACTTTACATCTCACTGCTATTTACCCTCCTGGATCAAATTGTGTGTGGCTAAATATTACTCGTAGCCGTAACCTAACCTTCAAATTTTTGTTCATGAATAACCTCTTGTATTCATTTGTAATTTCATCACATGATAACATTTTAAAACAATCTACAGTTTCTTGAACAACATATCTTTTAACAACTTTCATTTTCAATTCTTTTACTATCTCTTTAATTTGAAAGTACTCTGACAAATCTGTACTAAACTGTACTGGACTGGAGTTTTCATTTTGAACATCTTGGTACAATTTATTTCTTTGCATTACTGTCTCATTCTGTATTTCTGATATCTCCCCTCTGAAATTAACTTGCGCCTTATTTACATCTACATTCATAACCTCTTTTATCTCTCTTATCTCACTTGAAATACTACTCACTTGATTTCCTAACTCTGTGCATTCTACATTAACCTCACTTTTAGTATTAACCTCACTTTCTTTATTACGTATTTCCATGCTCATATCTGACATTTTCTTTGAAATTTCTCCTGTCTCACTTGCTATTACTTCCTCATTTTCATCTCTCATTTCTGGCATACTAATATCTAGCTTCATAACTTTCTTTTCAATTTCTTCACTGCTTTGATCTACTTTTTGCTCTAATACCTCATTACTCCTACCAATATCTTCACTCAATTCCCTATGATCTTTGTTTATAGCTTCTCTCATCCTCTGAGTTAATCTTTGTCCTAATTTCTCATAACTCTTTTGCATATCTTCCCTGAATTCCCTATAACTCTTTTGCATTTCCTCATTCATATTTCTCAGCAATTCCATCATTTCCTTCATCATACCAGCATCAATAGTAATATTTCCTGCTATTCTATTCTTACTTTCTGCACTAACATTTCCTCCCTCCAATATTATATTGTTTGAGCTTTTTTTTGTAACCTGTATTGAATTACAGCTAACTGTTACACTATCCCCTTCCATCATTATTTCTTCAATATTATTAGTAGCCATTGTTTTTGTTTTCTAAAAAAAAATTACAATCACCTGACCTTTGTGATGCTGTCTGTTGATGTAGCTTTGATGTCCAGCGTTCTGCCCCATTCTCCTAGATTTGTATGTCGCTTCTGCGTTGTATTATGATGAATCTACGTTGTCTTGTAGTTGAATTCCTTGTTGCCTTGTAATCTCGGAATTACGATATCCAATCATCCATGTAGTCTGTCGTTCCTTTTGTTTCTGGAATCTGCGTCTTGTAGATCATTTCACTGCTGCTTTCCTGGTTATGTTGATCCTTTCCTGGTCATCTTGTTTCTTTCCTGGTCATCGTGTTCCTTTCCTGGTTATCGTGCCCCACGTTCTGGGTGCCAATTTGTGACGGTATTAAGGTTGTATTGACTTCATGTGAGTGGAAGCCAATTTGCGAGTGAATAATGTTTCTCACGTAATGTTGTTTACATCAGTATTGAAGCCATCTTGTGACGTCATTCGTTGGTTTTGGTTCGTAGCTCCATCTGGCGTAGCAATTTGTATCAATTTTGAAATAATTCACTTTAAATGTTCTCCGGCTAGCTGTTTGGGGTCGAACATGTTTCTCTTACAGGTTGTGAATCGGAAAGGAATCTTTTATCCAGAAATGATACTGATGAAGAAATTGGTTTTATAACTTTTATTGTCGAACACGTTCACTAACACTTTTTACATATTGATCTGGATACTCGCCAAAATGAAACTGTTTACAATAACTTCTTACTTATCACTTTTAACTTGAGTACTTCAACTTTGTGTATTTTTAACTTTATAATAATTCTCGTAATTCTGCTGCGCGTAACTTGACGAAATGAAGGACTGACTGACGATGAACTGAGAGACCGACGTGTAGTATGTTGAGAATTCTGTTGAACTGGGGGGCGATCTATCTCGGACCTGGCTTATATACTCCCACTCCTCGACATGCCTAAAGATTATAAATGAACTGCTATTGGCTAATAAAACGCGCCAACATTAGCGTCTATTTTAATATCCAATGAAAACCACGAATACATATGCTTTAGGAAATATTCTAGAATGTTCTAAATGGAAAAAACACGCGAAACATTACGTAACTTCCTTGTTCCCGGTAATGATAAACAACTCACCCCATTGCTGCATTATTGCGTTATTATTGACAGTTTCAGTAAAGCCGTATATTATTATTTACCAATAATAATTACAATTAATAAACCTCTGAAATCAATGTCACATAAAAATACATATTCATATTACAATCATTATTTACCTTTAAGTAATTTGTGATACAAATTACCGTATCAAATTTTATCTTCAGTTGCAATTAATAGTAATTCACATCCATGTTTTAATACTGGTTTTATGTAATGTTGTATGTTTTGTTTAAAGCTTCTATTGAACTGCCCCATTTAGATCCGGCAAATCTCTTCAATATGTTACTTCTTTTTGTAGCCTTTTGCGTGACATTTTCAGTGGTGGCTCGTGTTGCCTATACCTAGGGGGTTGCACTGATTATTAGAATTTTAGCTTACCTTAGTTATTTCAAGATGAAGTGCATACAGCGATCTTTCTTTGTAGCAAACTTATTAACCACTCTCTCATTGAATTTCGGGATGTTTTCTATCATTTCCTTTTCTATGGACAACATAGAAGTGCAGTTAGTCCATCTTCTCCAATAATGTTCCTAAGGAATGTTTTAATGCTTTTCAGTGTAAAGAAACAGCGTTCAGATTCACTTGTTAAAGGCAAAGTAATGGCTATTCTCAAAAGTTTTAACACTTCAGAAAAAGTGGAAGAAAGATAAATAAAGCTCTAAGATATTGAAGCAATTTTACAGCACCACCAATATTCCTGAATTCTCCTCTTGAATAGATAACTGAAAGTTCTTGTAGTTTGTCCTTATCAAACACTGGAAACAGTTTTATGCATTCACTAAACACATTTTCTGTAAATATTGAATTAAATTGCTCAAACTGTGATTCTTGCAGCAGGGAAGACACAGAAAGATGTTCTCTAAACTGGAAGCGGAGATTCAATTGAGACAGTATAACATCACATACTTCCTTGACTGCTGCTGCTCTGGTCTGTGTGTTTGAAACAATCTTTCTTTTGTGTAGGTTTTCTGCTGCCAAATCACAGGACTCCATTGTGTTTCTTACTTTTATAATTTCAGCAGTAAAAGTAGACATGCACTGGAACTTTGGCAGCGTCTATGTGGTGATTCTGTAGTTGATTGTACAGTATTTCTACATGAGGCATAATTAAATGGAAAAAATTAAGCCAGAAACAAAACTCATTATTTTCAAGATACCCCAATATAGCAGATGCCTCATTTATTGCCGCACTGCTTGAAGTCTCTGATTCTGACAAAATTTGAAAACATTCTTTCAATGCCTCCTCCTTTTCATAAACAACATTTACGGTCCTGGATTTGTAGTTTCACCTTGATCCACCACTGGGTATTCTCTTCTTAACACACAAATGTAACACTGATGATCTGTGTGGAGAGTGGGAAAAGATGGGGGGGCATAGCAGAAAGATTTAAAAAGAAAATCGCAGCTTTTGTGTTTTGCCTGGCAGCTCTCTCCATTATCAGATTTAATTGATGTGCTAAGCAATGTACAAAGTATGCATTAGGGTACATATCTCTAACTTTAACTTGCACTCCATCGATAGCCCCACGCTGCACCATCAAAACTTTGGGCTATGAGCTGCTTCTTCTTTTTCTTCTTCTTCTTCTTCTTCTTCTTCTTCTTCTTCTTCTTCTTCTTCTTCTTCTTCTTCTTCTTCTTCTTCTTCTTCTTATCTTTTAATATATTGCCAAGCCCAGAAATTACAACTTCTGCAATTGCATATGAATTTTGCCCTTTGGAATAAAGCATCTCCAGAATTGCTCAACAGGACTACCTAAGGCAATACAATACCTTAAGACTATTACAAGCTGGAACATGTCAACAATATCTGTAGTTTCATCGGCCATAATAGACACATAAGACTGATAATTTTGCTCAGAGGCCTCTTTATCAGGCTTGAGGTTCTTTTTTGTGCCGTAAATCAATGACATGGGACCACCAGCTTTACTTCCGTCCTGAAGGAAGCCATGCTAAGGATTTTTACACCCAAAAAAATCCATCGCCCTCCGCCGGCTTTGAATCTGTGACCTCAGGAACTAAAGGCTAGCATGGTAACCGTTACACCACGGAGAATGACTTTTTTGAGGGGGGGTGAAGTTCCATCAGCCAACTCTTGGGTCCTTGAACGAGATGGATTATCCAGCTTGGAATGGTGCGATGTGTTGAAAATGTCAGCTATAGTGATTCCAGTATGTTCGCTTCCAGGACGTTCCACAGATAAGGCACTGCAGTGAGATAGAAACCTTACCACATGTACTCAGGAATTGTCCCTAGGGAGAGCTGCTATGAATAAAATGTCACAACATTGTAATAATACTGTTCACCAATGAATTACGTAAAACAGGACTGGAAGTCCATAAAGAAGTGCACTGTGTGACTGACTGTGGCAATAACTGTCATATTGATATAATTGCTATTGACAAAAAGGATCAGCCAAGATCTTAGATCCTATTATCAGGTTTGAGATGTACTTAAGTCAGCCAGTGGAAGTGGATAAAGAAAAAAAGGACCGTGTATGAGTCGACAATTCCATTCTGCAACATAGTGTTCACAGAGCTATTTTTCAGAGCCAGGGGCACAGTACCAAAATCATTTGTACACTGGAAACAACAATATAACATCCTCAAACAGATACAGGAATGATTGTCCTAAGTATAATAAAATACTCTGCATTTACCGAAACCATTTGTATGGTAAACATTGTATAGCATAAATAAGTTTAAATTACAACACGTTTATTATCTTTCACTATTCAACAGTATAACTTTTATTGTCAAAATTCATAACTTACCTGACATTTACTTGTTTATGCTTTGTTGACACTAATTTATTTTTGTAATTTAAAACAAAATCAATCAATATGAGCTATTCTGTGTCACATGGCAAACCTTTATTATAAAATCAAACTTGTTAATAAAATGATACAAAAATAAACATTTCAATGTGCTCTACAGTTTTTGTGCAGAAGCTATCGTCTCTCTCTCTCTTTCTTTTATGGTTTACCACTTATTCATTGTTACACAAAACTCATGCAAAATGTAGAGGATTTCTGTAACTATTTATCGAAAATTCAATATATACATATACATATACAAAATTTATTAACAAATTCAGCTTCCCCCATTTGGAGGCTGCCATAAACAAATTCACACAAAACAACAAAAGAATATGAATATATAATTGAAATTGCAAAAAAATATAAATATCTATTAATAAAGTTGCAACTACATAAAACACTATATGAAAATTATAATCTATAAATGTATATGGAAATTGCCGTTATCTAAAACAAATCTGTATATGAGATTAATCAGTTTACGTATAATACAAATGATTTTTCAATATAGCCAGTAATCCGTTAAGAACACTAAGGGCCACTAGCGTTCTTAAAGGGTCTTTAATTTATATTTTCTGTAAAACTTTACAAAAGTGCATGGGATAGTACCCCTGGCTTCAATTAGTAATCCAACAATGTTAATTGAAGCACAATATTTATTGCAGAAGTATGGTACTATGGACTCATAAATGGCACATTTTTCTTTGTGAACTTCAACCTGTTTCCCATCTGGCGGTAGGATATATGATGGTTCCCACACATGAGCCAGATTGAATGGCTGTGATGTCGACTCTTCTGTTTGATCTATTCTTTGCAATACCATGGACTTCCTCATAAACCTGGAACTTCTGCAGTTTGAGAACTTCAGCAATCATTGAGCACACTTGATAATGTCTAATATTTCTGAGCATGCTTCCATGTGGACAGGATCCAAGGACATGTGCATTGTTTCTATGTTACTGCCACAGCGTTGGAAGTGGTTATAGTCCTGAAACATGCATGCATATGATGGATAGTTTCCTGAGGTGCCAAAAATGTATGGACAATGACGGTAGCCTGTTTCAGTATTTCCTTTCATAAAGTTGGTAAGTAAAGCCTTTAAAAGTAGTTGTAAAAATGTTGTATGGTTTCATCTGTGCCTTTCTATGATAGCAGCAGATGGCAACGAGCACCGAGGACGCGGACAGGAAAAACACTGTGCAGGCAGTTCATAATTTTTTGGCTCACCCTGTACATCATCTTTGAGAACTCTTATTAGTATATTATCAGGCCCCAGTGCAGAGTCAACCACGATGTTATGATATACTGCATTTTTTCTGTGATTTTTTCTGTGGATTCAACAGACACTATTCTGTCTCCAGGATGTCTGATGGATATTATGATGTATGTAGTTGTTTCAAACAGAAAACTGGTTAAAAATGAGTTAGAGTTTCTTAATGTCCACTTTGCACTTGCAACCTTTACCATTATTAAGAATTGAGTATACACATTTTCTGCATTGATTATAGTACTGAAACTGTATTGTCTGATATAAGCATCTTTCATGGTGTTTTTCTATATCCTTGCTGTTTGACCTCTCAGGATTGATGTGGTTCTTATAGGTGTTTTGAATATTAAAATCTCCCTTATGTTTTCTTGCCTCAAAAAATTAAATGGTAGGATGTTTAGGCCCCAGAGAGGAGAAGCACAGCTTTCACTAAGAGGCTAGAGAAGTCCCTATCCTTGTTACAAATAATATTATCCTCTGATAATGTCTGAAAAACAGATCGCTATTTTAACATATTTGATTTATAAGTCATTATTTTCTATTTTGCTGTTCTGGTTGTTAGCAAATGAACTGTTATTAATTTGGCTGTCCATATTTTGTGAGAGAACAGATTTTCTTTTTGCACCATAACATTTGGGTTGTCTTGAAACATTTGTGGATCTGTGCTCTGTGGGATGAGCTTTACTAATGTGAATGGTAACACTGAAGTTACCTTTATAGAATTTCCACAATAAGGTCATGGTTCACTACAGCTAATATTACTTTCAGATGTCTCAGATGATGATGCACTACTTAGAACTGTAGAATTTTGTTTACTATCCATCATGGCATACATATTCACCATATAATGTCTTATGTTTGGTTAATCTTCATTTGTTATTTATTTTATCCAAATTAGTATAAATGAGGTTAGGCAAATAATCATATTATATACTATGTAATTAGTAGATGAAAAACTGTTACCTTTATTTACACAGTCATCTTCGGAGGAAGATGCATGGGTTATAATGTTTATTGCCATAGTATCATGTTAAAGCACTTAATACTCTTATAAAAGCTGAGGAAATGCCACTTCTGATATTATATATGAATAGTGATTTCAGAATAAAGGGAAGTAGTGTAGCCAATGCTATAATAAATAAGCTAAATTGGATATGATGGCATACTGTCGAGATCTATTGACAATCGCAACAGCCATTTGGTATTTTAAAATCACTAAATCAATTGAGCCATTTTTGAGAAAATAAAGAATAATGAATATTTTTCCATGTAAAGAATAGTTTGGGATGGAGTTGTTTTTATTTTTAATCTTTTTTTATCTTTATATTACATCCTTGGAAGAAGCTGGACTCGAACCAAGTTTATCTCTTATTTTTGAGTTGGTTGTGTTGTAAGCAGACAGATAGATCATTTTTAGGTTCAGTGCACCTCAAAATAAGTATTTCTGATGAAATCTCAATATAGAATGTTTGAGTGGAACACAATACTTCCTCTTCTTACTATAGCTACCTATGTGACAGAGGAATTATAAATTTTTGTAAACATATCTTTATGTCTTGAAATTTCATGCACAATTAGTAATGGCACCTCCGTCAGAACAGATGCTTGAAGTTACTACCATTAATGGCAGTATAAACTACTGCAGCAGCAAAATACACACTGGCAAATCCTCTCAGAGAACCCAAGGTGAGACTGAAAAACATGAGAGACATAATAATAATAATAATAATAATAATAATAATAATAATAATAATAATAATAATAATAATAATAATTTATTTCATCCAGTTTATCAATCATCTGATATTGGACATATCAAAGCAATTACATCTTTACAAATCCTTTAAATCATACAGACATTTGTTTATTAGCTACACCCTCAATTTCCTTTTGAATTGCTGTTTAGAAACATCAACTACAGAATTGATTTCCAGTGGTAATTTATTAAATAGTGTGATTCCAGAAATATATAAATTCTTTAAAGATACACTTTTTTTACACTATGCCTAAAGTAGTCCAAGTTTCCTCTGTATTATGTTTATGGATTTGGTTGTTTTTAATTGGTTTGTACTTATCTATTACATACATTATTGTTCTATATGCATAGAGAGAGTAAATAGTAAGCAATTTATTGTTAACAAAGGTTTCCCTACACGATTCCCTTGGTTTAGGTTAAACATGATTCTAATGCATTTCTTTTGGTACCTATATAAGTAATTTATCCATATGCATTTTTGCAGCAGCACCCCAGATTTCAATCCCATTGAGTATGTGTGGATAAAAACATCCATAGTATATTAGTTTCAATATGTTACCATCACTATGATTGTTGAAATATCTGAGTAGATACACTGTTTTACTGATTTTACCACATATATGTTCCATGTGCTCAGCCCATGTTAGCTTGTTATCAACAATAATACCTAAACATTTATTATTATGCAACATGTTACTGTAAAACTTGCATGTCAGGAACTGTCTTAAAAGTCTTAATATATGTCCAAAAGTAAAAGTACAAAGGATACATGTCAGACAACAAAGCATGCCACAAAATTACCTCAGCAGAACATGTGGTTAGCAGCTTACATGAAAACTAAAGTGGATTAGAGCTCCATCATGCATGACTCCTATGTTACATTTTCTGACCCACAAACTGATGACATAAAGCAAGGTTACTTTCTGTTGTAAAATAAAGTCATATATGGATCTATATGCCAAAAATCATTCCCCTAAGTCTGTACTTTAATTTATGAACTCCCTGTATACTAACACTGTTTTTTCTGCAATGGATTTCAAAGCTAAACTGCTTGCTTCTTTCATTGAAGAAGTTGAATATTTTTTTCTCATAATATTTAACGTCATGACTAAAGGTATATAATTCCATTGGTTCCTGTATATCAGAAAGATAGACTAAAACGAGAGATGTTGGAATGATACACTTATGGTGAAATTTATGTTAAAAATTAGTACTATGCTGTTGTTTGGTTATAAACTTGCTAACATTCTTATCAGATTTTCTCATCACCTTGACATTATTGCTTGCTCTATCACTATACAGATAATGCACAATATACTATTTCTCCTTTTTTTCTTTGTTTTTCTTATGGAACACAATCTAGAATTAATGTGAATAATACTTCAACAAATTAACTTGATCAACGTTATAATCATCTTTATTGTACCCACCTAATTATTTTATTGCTGATACATGTGGTTTAATCCACTGCATCTAATGACACCAATGATGTTTTTGTTTTCCTTTATTTTCATTGTATTTATATTTTCTTTCAGGCACGAGTTTCATAAATTCTGCATTGACCCTTGGTTATTAGAGCATAGGACCTGCCCAATGTGTAAAATGGATATTCTTAAACATTATGGGTTTGTAGTAAGTATTCTATATCAACAGCATATTCATGTATTTTTACGGTATTGTATTTGCTTGCTCTTTATATTACCACAAAATACTGCTCGTAAAAAAGGACATTTATACCATGCTTCTGCTTTGTACAATAGCTTGGTTTCAATGCATTACTATTTAGTTACCAGTATTGGAGTGGTACCATGTGACTTACCACTGGAATGAAAGCAATATGGTTGAGTTGCAAATTCTTCCATGTTTAATTCTGCTGGTTAAATGCAAAAGATTTTAAAGATTCCAAGTCAATTGCAGTTCTCTCTGAACTTTCTGATATCTGCTGGGAATTAAGAGGTTTCATTTACTCAAGAGTTAAAGAGATACAGTGGTTTTACTCTGCCCTGAGAAGATTAAAATTTCTTTGTTATATCAAAATGATGAGCATGTCCATCAGAGTAGCATTAGGAGTGCATTCTTCATAGCAAATCTTAACACAAGTTTGTGACATTTTTTTACGAATCTTCTGAGATATCCTAATTTCTTTATTCTAAACTTTCTCAAATTTTCTTGTATGTTCTTTGTCACCATTAATTTCACTTTGTACTCGCTATATTACTGTTTATAACTTATTATTCAACAACACTGAATTATTAATAAGTCATATTTTTTAACTGCAATTCTGTGTCTGTAGAAACTTCAATTTGAATACTAAATATTAGGTAGCTACATAAATTCATTAGCTAAATTTACCTATATGGGTACTTGATAGAATTTCAATAGGCAGGCTTTGACAGTTTTGTTGTATATTAATAAATTACATTTTATAAAGTGGATGGTAAACATCACTAGGACAACATAATTTCTTGGGCATTTGCCTTCCTAGGATTCAGTCAACTCTGAACAAAGTTAGGAAATCTGAAATTATATGTGCAATGAAGAGGTGGAACAATGGAGCAGCATTTTTTCCCTAGCAGATGGAAGCACCACTTTCCCCAAAAATTACTAAGTAATACTAACTTCGCAGTCTATCACACATTATAATTATACTTAATGTATTTTGCATTGCTGGCCAGTATTATTACATGAGGTTGTGAGGTATAAAACTTTCAAATACTTTATTAATATACAATAAGAGCTACAAGCAGTTCATTAATTTCAAATATGTTATGACAGTGAAATATGAGATTGTCATGTCAGGAAAAATACTTCATTTTCATTAACATAGGTTAGAATATAACTTAGCAAACATTTCCTCTTAATTAATTCACCTTGTGCATATCTGGTTCTCTGATCCATTTAATTATTCTTGCAGATTTCATATGTAATATAAGAAATAAAGGATTATACTGCATAATGAGTACTCCTCAAATAATTTTTCTCATATTGTTGTAAGATTTTCTTGAGATCATGTGGTGAAGAGAAACAGTAAAAAATTGCACTTATTTAAAGTCATTGCTATTTGTCTTCATTTGTTTCTTTGTCTCCCTCCACCTGTATGTAAAAATTGCATTTATGAAATAACTGATGCCCAAAATGAGCTAATTTTAGTAGTCTTCTCCATTTGTTTTACTCACCTTGGTTGGTAACACTTCAAAATAAATGCCTCAATGAACTCTTTTCTCTGCCCTTTCCAACTTCCCTATAAAGTCAGTGCCCAACAAATCTTGCATATGGTAGGTATAGAAGGTTCTAACGTTATAGTTTGACTGGGCTTTTCGTACCAGAAAGGCAGTATTGCCCCTTTGCTTAGCAGACCCTGATTCTGCAAATCAAAGTAGATTTCTTTTGATTCTTCCTGAATACTTTTTTTACGAAATGCACATCTGTTCTTCAGAGAATTTGATTTCTCCTTTTACCTCCTTATAAGCTTTTCCTTGTCCTTTAATGTGTCTAGGTTCAAGCTTTGATATGTCATTGATTGAGCAAGTGTTCCTCTCAACCTTGATTTTTGGAGTCAAGTACACTGTTTTCTAGGTTAAGCTCCTTTTAAAGCTGAAGGTAAACAGGAAGCCTGATCAAAGAAGACTACTACAAACACTATTATACACAATGTGTACACAAAGTATGTAGTATAATCAGCATTTAACTTTTCATTGAGAACGAAAATATAAACCCTGTTGTATTTATCAAACACTAAAAGCAATTGTTAATGATCTTTAGAGATAGAAAAAAATTAATGTGCTTAAATTAACATACAACCAAGGTTCAAACAAAGTTGTGTGGTCATTCTATTAAATACCTTCTATAAATGTGTTGTTTAATAAATAATTGAACTGTGACCCATTATGTGAAGAGTTTCTTATTTGCTATGGTGATTCCTGCTTAAAATGAACCAGCATTATAACAAATTGCAGCTGCATAATATGTTACATTCTAACATTACTCAAGAAAAACTGATGTGTTGGGGGAGAGGGAGCCTATTTACTGAACAAGCTTAAAGATGTTCTCCTTTTTATTTTATAAACTAGAATGGCTTGAAATTTCTGTATGGACTGAAGGGAATCAGGAGAAATATAATTACTAAGTTTGACATTCTGTTTATTATGAAAATAAATTCTGTAATGCTTCCCAATTCAGAACATGTGTGGTTTACTGTTATGCTTGAAGCTTATAGCTTTAACGTTTTAAATGAGGTATTAAAATGGAGTATATGTCTATCAAAGGTTGGTTTGCCAGGCCTTCTTTTTCCTTTCTTTCTTTCTTTCTTTCTTTTTCTTTTTAAATTCTTAATGTTTAATATATGTCTTTAGGAACATTTTGTAGTTACGTTTCAATTTCTCATCTCAAAACTGCACAGGCACAGATCAGGCAACAGTGAGGTAACACATAATGGAGACATAAAACTTCTCAAGTTAAGATTAGCTCAGTTCTGCCTTTACTTAAGCAAGCATGAGTAGCCTTTCTGAAAAACTATAACAGCTACAAATCTGAAACCTTTCATACTTATCTAACATATTATATTAAGCATACTGAGCATTTGAGAGTAATAAGTTTCAAAATACTCTGTATTTTTCTTAGTTTTAGCCAAAAATTTAAACTCATTTTCTTCAAAGAGAAAAAAGTTTTTAAAATTAATTAAAATAAAATAATATTAGCCGCTCAATTCCTCTAGTTCAATGGCATAAAACCGTCTTTCAATATCAGCTCTCTGATTGAAACATTTTTAAGAGAATAGTACCTAAAAAAACTGCTAATTTCTTGCCAATTTTCTTTAAAAAAATAAAAACAAATATATATATTAAACAATATACACACATAATATCTTTTTTTATTAATTAATTAATAAGTCTTTGAACCACTATATGTCATCTGGACATGAAATTTCATAGAAAGATTCCTATTTATGTATTATTATCATAGGTGCCAACTTATTATACATTTGGGTGGGGGACAGGATTGTGCAATAAAGTTGGTATTAGTAAAATATTTAGCATAATTATTAAAGTAAAAGGTATTTAATCATAGTATAATACAGATACTTTCAATTTCCTGAAAATTAAATAAATTGTTCATCAATTTAAGGCTGAAAAAAAAATAATGCTAGGCCTGTTGAGACTTACCTTACTGTTTTCTGGTGAAAGTGTTGCATCTCAGTTCATTCCTACTGATATGGGGGCCCAGGCTGGCATAGAGCGATGGATTTTTTTCGGGCATAAAAATCCGTAGCATGGCTTCCTTCAGAAGGAAAGTAAAGCCAGTGGTCCCATGTCATATATTTACGGCATGTAAAAGAAACTCAAGCCTGATAAAGAGGCCTCTGAGCAAAATTACCGGTCTTCCACTCCCAATATGGAATGGGATGCTAAGAACCATAGTAGTTAAAGAGTGTTCATAAATTAAACTCAACTCAATTTAATTTGGGGGCCCAGGTCATTAAGACATGGACTCGTGAACAGGAGGTCTGCAGTTAAAATCCTGCCAGGACTGTCCTTCCTGATTAAAAGTTTTTCCTGGATTTCCTCATCCTTCATAACTGGCAAATGCCAGGGAGATACCCTAAACTTAGGCCTGGAAGGTTTCCATCCCAAATTTCTCATTTAATTTCATGTATCATCAGCAGGGTTAGGATTTTTAGGTGTGTACCTTTTTTCTTAGGGTAAGTTAAAGCTGTGCGGAAAGATATCACAGTGTGAAATTTTGTTTCTAGTTGTGAAAAGAGGCATTTTTCCTCGCACCTTTTTCCCTTTTTTGGGACCTTTGCCCCTTTTTGGCACCTTTATCCCATTTTCCCCCAACCATGCCCATAATCCCCTTTTTCCCCTTTTCTTTTAAGTTTCATTCCAATTTATTCTTTAACTTTCAATTAACATCTCCTCAGCTTGCTGCGTACGTGCAAATATTAAGCCTACCTCTTTCAGTAAATGCCACACAGGAATTGAAAGCTCATCTGCAACAATGGAAAATAATTGTGTTTGACGAAAACCTCTTTCTCTCGCTTTACCGCTATAAGGTAGCCCGCAGTAATGCAAATGACAATAAATAATTCTATCCCACCAGAATCAGTAGCCTGCTGTTCGTGAATGTGAGTTTGTTACTGTGAGAGACATCATCTGTTTGTGTGGAGGCGAAGGCTGGGTACGCAAAGATGGCATGAGAATTATTAAGACTGGGTTCTGCTCGAAACTACTAGAAATCACAGAGACTGAAGTTCTAGCATATGGATGAGGACATTCTGGTAATTGTCGTGGTGTTATAAGAGAATGTGGACAGCAAATGCGCGCAAGAGTGAGTTGTGTGACAGTCGCATTGTGTTAGCAAGTGAACTAGTGTTAGTTCTATGTTACATTACCAAACGAGTGTACTAGTACTAGAGTTTACCATGCCAAAGGTGTCCAGTGCTTGATTTATTGTTCTGGCTGAGGAATTCAAACAAGATTTCATAGACACTGATGGAACTGTTATGCGATGTACTATTTGTGATTCAGGAATTTTGTTAGATGAAAAACACCAGCAAGATCGCATCAAACAACACATTTCCAGCTCTAAGCATCAAATGAACATGACTCTTCAAGCAAACATATCACGGCAACCTGTATTACGAAATGCGTTTCAACAGAGGTCTTCAAAAAGCCAAAATTTGAAGGAATTAAACATTGATTTGTGTGCAGCTCTCACACAAGCAGGAATTCCACTCAATAAGGTGAACCATCCAGCCTTCAAGAGATTTGTTAAAAAATACACAAAGATGTCAATGCCCAATGAAAGTACTTCAAGAAAAAACTACATGGAGCTTGTTTACCAAGAAACCATAAAAAGAATCAAGGAGAAAGTGTCAGATTGCGATGTGGGAAACATTGTGGATGAAACCATAGACTCAATGGAACGATATATTTTGAATGTTTTAGTTTTTCCTTTAGCAGGGGAGAAAGTTAAGCCCATGTTGTTAAAAATCTACGAGCTGCAGAAAGCCAATGCCAGTACAGTAATGCAATCCATTATGGACTTCTGCCAAAAACTCTGGCCTACTGGTATCGAGTTTAAAAAACTTCTTCTTGTGGTTACGGACTAGGCTCCATACATGGTTTCAGCTAACCAATTGAAACCTTTATTTCCTAACTTGAAGCATGTGACATACTTGGCTCATGCCCTTCACAGGATTTGTGAATCCATAAGGAACGAATATGACATTGCAAATCAATTCATCTCTGCCCTAAAGAAGATTCTACTGAAAGCTCTGAGTCATGTTGTTTACTACAGGGAAATCCCTACCCCTTCCAAATTTTGCGGTCATTACTCGCTGGGGATCTTGGATTGAGTGTGCTGCTATGTTGTGTGAGAATTTTGACAAAATTAAAGAAAATTACAGACAGAACTATATTGTGTCCATAGTTACAAGTACCTGCCTGCAGCTATTAAATGATTGGAAGAACAAGGTCTGGAAAAGGAAAACCAATGGGATATTTTTACTTCCATTAGGGAGCAGTTGGATGGCTTTGCCAAAGACAAACTTAATCTAGTCTTCAGAAGAATCCAGACATTGAGGAATTCGCCACATCTGTAGAGTTGCCATTCCGAGTGAATACAAGGTTTGCCCCACTGGTTTCTGTGGATATTGAAAGAAGCTTTAGCATCTACAAACACATTCTAATAGAAACAGACTTACTTTTAAAAATGTGGAGATGCTTAATGTCTTGAAGTACAACAGCTTCATGTTTTTTCCTTCTTTTGATGAGTGATAATTTGATGTACTTGTTTGCAGTTCAATAAATTAGAATAGAGGAAAGAGAAATCGTTGAAATGCACAACTGAAATTAACCCAAAATCTAAAAAAAATTAAAAAAAAAAGTTATGTTCCCAAAATATTCTCCATTGCTTGTAGTTTTAGAATTCACTTTTATTTTTCACCTAGCGAATGCTTCAGGATTGTTACGAGACTTTTTAAATATGCTTGCGCATTTGGTTGCTAGCTGTTTATATTTTTAAAACTTGATTTTAAGGCGTTTCTTATTTTCAGCATTTCTGCATATTCAATAGGTTCCACACGATGTAGTTTTCTTCCACTCATATTGACCTTTTTTATGCTTATTTCAAAATCCCAAGTAAATAAAACCATTATATTGTTGTATGCCTCACATTTATTTATTATTTAACTTCAGAGGAGAGCTACTCGCTTGCAAGAGGGATCGTTAATCACACAAAGAACTTTACTTTAAGAGGCAACGACAAAGGGATGCAGCTAAAGTTAGATTATAAAAATAATTACTACACCAACATAATTTCTGGCTGAAGGGAGAGGCAAGGAACTCTACACTATCATAATTAAAACGGCAAGGAAATGGATAGCTGGTAGATTTATTATAAAATGTTTTCTTACCCCATGTGTCTGCCGGGCGAGGACGCCAAGTCTTAGGCAGTTATCCGTCTAACCCACGCGAAGCCTAGTCACAGAATCAAGCCACAACAAGTTGGCGTCAGTAACGCCATATTCCCCCCAATGACACACTGCTTCCCCTGAATCGCCCCTACTCTCAGATAAACTGCCACCTCCGACCCGGTAACCAGAGAGCGTATTACCATTAATATAATCTGTGCACATGCCACATCTCCCCCTGGCCACCGAAGTCGACGTCCTCGGCGACATAAGGAAAATAAATACAATAAACATGAAAAGAACAAAACAAAATGACATACACATGTGTGATGAACCAAAATATAACAACAATATACATGTGTGGTAAGCACCCAGCCGACGATACAATATTGCTGGGCGATAACGAGAGACGAGAGACGTAAGTGCTGTTGACTAGTATTGTTAATGCACTTATCTGGGACATTTTTCGTGTAACTTTTATGTACGCACGTGTGTTATGTAATTCCCGCGTGGTCGTGCATTTCAGCAATAATTTTAGCTTGTGAAACCAGTCTTCCTCAGCACGTGTTTTGGCGCGTTTATTTGCGTGTGCATATCAGATCATATACATTTGATTTAAGAAAAAAAAAAAAAGAGAAGTTTTGTGTGCTAGTATAAATTACAAGTCTGTATTACATTTGGAAGGAAAAAAAAATTTTGCACTTAAAATCTCAAAACAATCAAACCAATTACTCGGCGCCACCGCCAATTTGTCGTATGCCTCACATTTATTTATTATTTAACTTCAGAGGAGAGCTACTCGCTTGCAAGAGGGATCGTTAATCACACAAAGAACTTTACTTTAAGAGGCAACGACGAAGGGATGCAGCTAAAGTTAGATTATAAAAATAATTACTACACCAACATAATTTCTGGCTGAAGGGAGAGGCAAGGAACTCTACACTATCATAATTAAAACGGCAAGGAAATGGATAGCTGGTAGATTTATTATAAAATGTTTTCTTACCCCATGTGTCTGCCGGGCGAGGACGCCAAGTCTTAGGCAGTTATCCGTCTAACCCACGCGAAGCCTAGTCACAGAATCAAGCCACAACAAGTTCGCGTCAGTAATGCCATATCCCCCCCAATGACACACTGCTTCCCCTGAATCGCCCTTACTCTCAGATAAACTGCCACCTCCGACCCGGTAACCAGAGAGCGTAATACCATTAATATAATCTGTGCACATGCCACAATATAATTTTTCTGTGTAATGAATGTTTTTGCGCTACTAATTTTTGAAGATAACAATGTATGCAAAAAAATGCAAATACAAAACTGCAAAACTTTTTTTTCTCTGAAACTAAGAATGGTAGAAAAAAATTATATGACGTTCCTTGACATAGAAGCAACATAAGATTTTTTTTTTTTTTTGAAAAATGCATCATGTGTTGCATTTTGCATATACCCATAATTTTATATTTTGAAAATTAATAACTTTAAAACTAATTAAGATTTTGGATTGGAATTCACAAAATAATTATATCTAAAGAAGACTGACATGTGATTAAAATTTCAGCCCAATTGAATGGATAGTTTAGAAATTAGCAATTTCAGTTGTGCATCCGCTTAAATAAACCAGCACCTTATTGTCCCTTTTTTCTTCTTATTTGAGTACCTTTTCCCTTCCTTTTTCATCTGAAATTTGCACCTAAAAATCCTAACCCTGATCATCAGTGTCCACTGCCTGTAATGCTGTATGGAGTAAGAACAGGTTTTAAACAATACTTAAAATAAAGTTCATTCCTGCTTATAAACTCGTCTACTACTGAATGAAGAATTCATGGCTTCTCCATGATGACCGCAGATGGTAGCAATAGTGTTTAGGCAAGTACAAGGAATTTCAGTCCATGGCCACACAAATGATAAACGTAATTTTAAAAACTTGCTACTACTTAGGTGCGAGGATGGTCACAAACTTGAAAAATTGATACAACACAATTCCTATAAGTGTATTTCTCAAGACATACAAAGTGAATCACACTTTATCTTGAAAACTGATCACAAATATTAATGCTGCAAAATACCAAGTGTCCCAAATTAATGTATACACACTTTATAATTGATGTATACACACTTTATTTCTCAAACATGTCACTCTACAATGGATCCCAGCTCATGTCAGACTTTTGGGTAATGAACATGTGGATCAATTAGCAAAGAAAGGTGCAATACAATAAATAAAACATGTAGAACAAATACAAATAAATAAACAATTAAATAACATTAAACAACATCTCAAAAGACAGCAGAGATTTAAGGAAGAGAAATTAAAAGATAAAGACTATAAGTATATTAAAGATAGAATTGATATAAAAAAAATGCCTAAGAAAACTGTGGTGGCGTTATTTAGGATGGCAATTGGCCACGATTGCCTCGCAGAACACCTCTACAAGATATGATGCCTGCCCACACCCAAGTGCACTCACTGTGAAGAAGATGTCATCCTGAACAAACAGCATCTCTCCAAATGCAAAGGCCTTAAAAGTAATAACTTACAGACTTTATATTGGGAAGCCAGAGGGAAAATGATGCACATCAAATAATCCCCAGTGCCATTGGTGAACAACAACAACAACACTTTATTTCTCAGCAACAAAATGGGACAGAAACAAAATGTTTGTTGTGTATGATCCAGAAGGCACTAAAAAGCATAGTAACATGTTCATTGTTCTTCATGTGTTTATAAACAAACAAAATGCCAGTGAGATTATCATTAGATGAATGTAAGTGGTTATTGAAGTGCTGGAAAGTGGAGAATGTTATCAAAGTTCAGCGACATTGGAGGTTTGAATTTGGGACACCATCACCAACAAGAGTAATAATAACAAGAATCCGAGACAAGTCTGAAGTCAATGGAACAGTGCAAGATGTGTTGAAAGGTCAGTATGGAAGAAAGAGATATGCCACTGATAACAAGAGTGCTGATACAGTCATGCAGGTTTTTGCACGATCTCCAAAGAAGTCAATGAAGCAATGTGCTTGTGAAATTGGTATCAAGAAAACCAGTGTTCATCAAATTGCATGAGGTCAAAAATGGAAGCCTTACATTCTGAGACTTCTCCATGCACTAAATGAGGACGACCCAAATAGGCAACCAATTTTGTGTATGGTTCCTGAACAAGTGTGATGAAAGTGCCATCAATTGTTTGGTCAGATGAAGCCACATTCAAACTTAATGGCACAATTAATCGGCATAAGTGTGTGTACTGGGCTAAGAAAAACCCATACATCATTGAGGAAAATACCATCAATCTTCCAGGATGGTATGGTGTGGTCTGTCTTACAGAGGAGTAATTTGGCCCTACTTCTTCGAAAAGACTGCCATGGGTCAGACTTACCTGCAAATGTTGGAAATCATGATTCCATGTCTTAATGATCTCTCTGAGATTGAAAATGAGGTTTACTTCCAACAAGACAAGGCTTCACCTCATTTCCATGTCGTAAGAAATTTCCCCGATCGCACATTCAATCGGAGATGGATAGGATGAAGAGGAAGTGTTATGGAGTTCCCACCTCAATCTCCCAATTTAATCCCTCAAGAATTCTACCTTTGAGGAACTTTAAAGAACACACTGTATGCCACAAAACCACAAACTCTGGAGGAAATGAGAGATCGGATTGAACATGCCATCAAAGTTGTTCCATTATCAACAATCCAGATGGTATGTTTCTCTATTCGACGTCATTGTTGGGAGTGTGCTGTGGCAGAAGGTGGACATTTTGAACATGTATGGGCTTAAGAGTTTAAGAAATAGAACACAAAATAAAATTTATATCTGTCTCATTTCGTTGCTGAGAAATAACGTTTCGAAGTGTGTATACATCAGTTTGGGAGCTGTATTTTTCTATCATAGAATGAAACTATGGATATGTCAGCATAAGAAAAATTCAGTATTTGTGTGCTCTGATTATGATCCAATGTCAACTGAAACCTAGGTTTTGGCATCATTGCTGTTTTTTTAACAATTGAATTCTGCATTCGAAATAAAGGTAATCCTTTGCAACTCTGTTCGATATATTTAAACAAATTTTTTTTGTTTCTTTAATGAGAGATCTACCTTGGAATTTTAGGGGAGTATGCCCTATCAGTAAAATGATTGGAGGAGAGCAATTTCCCTGGGTTTGTAAGTTAGGAGGGCAGGAAATGCTTTGCCCCCCCCTAAGTCAGTGCCTATAAATTTTATAGTAATTCTTATACACTGACCTATCCGTTATATCCATGTTTAGTCTTCCAAATAAGCTATAAGCTTCCTAGTTTTCTTAAGGAATGCTAATAAATTTAAGCATTTGTTAAAATGCAAATGGCAAATTCACACTAGGCATAACTCAACATAAAAAATCTGATGGAAGTACTTCACTATCCACTTATTTAAATCTGTTTGTATTTAAAGCTATTCACCAAGATCTTGCATTTACTAAAATCTTAATCTGTTCATCAGTGTTGATCGAATACATACATTTGCTTGAAAGCATTAAATAGTGTCTCAAAACTTCTAGGAATCTTTTATTTAAAAAATTCTATTGCTTAGATCTGTACTTTTGTACAAGGATCTGTAGTTCTAATATTTCATAACATTTTCTCTTCTATTCAGAAAACACAGCTGCATATTCAAATACCAAAACTGCCCATAATGTTTCATAAATACTAAGGTGATAATTGCATTATTACTTCTAATGCTAGTTGCAGTTTTAAAGGTTTAATGTTAACCATTATTCCCATTCATTTTCAGTCCTATTGGTCTCTGTCATTACCTATTCCTCTAAATTATTCAAGATATTGTGTTTTATACTGTTGTTGGATGATGTATATTGTGAGCTAATCAATTTGATATTTTCATTCATATTCATAAATATCTTCTTAATAATTTTAGTGACACATTCTTAGAAACTAAGAAATCCTGTTAGTATTGCTCATGCATGCTCACTTTTACACATGTTCCTATGCACCATAAATCTTTATCTTTTCTTATCATAGGCTACCTTAGTATTTGAATGTGTACCCTGAATCATAAGTACAATGATAATTCTGAAATAATGTAGTTACTTGCTACACATTTTATCTGTATATTTGCATCAACACAGTTCAAAATAATCCCCCTTGAAATTTAAAGTCTGCTTCCCTACATTGTGATTGCTGTTTGAGGTCATTTAATTCTTCTTTAAAGCTCTCAGACGCATTGGGTTAGCATTCAGGTCGCTATCACTGTATAATCCTGACCCAAAGGGGATTTTTCAATTTGGGTAAAAGTTCATATTCTGATGGACTCATAGACTAGGTGAGAGAGATGTTTCCCAATTTTAATGATTCAATACAGGCCTCGCAGCTTGCCGATATGTAGTATTCTATTGCTATGGAAAAGCAATGCTCTTTCTTTTTTTAAGATGCTCTCAGAAATGTGATGCACTAATTATTTGGATATACATCTCTTCACAAGTGATCCATCTCCAAAATATTGACATTGATCTCTGCAGTGAAACTCTTAAATGACCTTGGTCTTCTAGCACTTATTACCTTCTATAGTAATATTACCTATCTTGGGGAAATGGTTCATATATACATCCTTGAATATCAGTTGGCTTATGTTCATGTAAAGCTTCAATTTTAAGAAAATATATTTGATTTCAAACATTTAACATGACCTAGCTGAATTTCCTCAACCCCTTCAATAGCTTGCAGAAATAGAACTTTTTAAACAGTTGTGTTCAGACTGGTTCAAAATAAGCATATATTATTTCTGGGATTGCTCCATTCTACTCTTGCGTATTATTTAATCTATACACTGTCCTATACACCTGAAGAGGAATAAATTAGGGTTTGATAACCTTGACCATTTGGAGAACACCCATTATGTGATGTATTCTGACAGGGGAAGTCATGATTTAAAAGAAAGAATTTGCGTGATACGAAGTAATAGCAACTAACAATTAAAAACATCTAATGTGTTGCATTTACATGACCTTCTCTCTTCACTCTTTTACAAACTATTCTTACAAAAGCTTAGTATTCTATCTACTTCTTGTTAATCTAAATCTCTTCCTGCTAAATGTTTGTGAAGGCTTTCACGGCCGGTGTCCATTATTGTTCTAGGCTCTTCCGGTGTAGGCCGTGTCTACTTCCTGCTAGTTCAAATCACATTTACTCATTTCATTGTAGATATAAGAAGGTTGTAGTAGGTAATGTGTTAGTCAGATTTTTAAACAGCCTGTTGTTATGTGATGTCTACGAAATTCCATACTGTTTACATGACCACGAGAGAGAGAGAGAGAGAGAGAGAGAGAGGGAGAGAGGGGGGAGAGGGGGAGGGAGAGGGAGAGACTTAGCAGTTGAGAAAAGTATAAGTATTTTAAAATTCAAAGTAATAACAAGGAATCTCTTTAAAATGGTTAACTTTTACAAAAAATTGTATTTGACATAAATTGAGTACCTACTTTAATAAGATCTACATTTTTTTGTATAGTCAGTTTTTGCATATCTCTTATAGTTTACCAATCATACAAAAGTCTTTCAGAATAAAGAAAATCCAAGATATGCATTTTATATTTTTTCATGCAAATATATTAAAGTATGTTATTTTAATTTAAATCGTTACAATCATTTTTGAGAAAATAAAAACAAGTAACAAAACATTTTCCTTTTAAATGGGTAATTTTGGGTGGGAGCATTTTATTATAAATTTTTGTATTACATTTTTGGAAGATGCTGAACTTAAATATCGAGTTTGGTTTTTAACCGACTTTTGCTTTTCAGTTATACTGTACCCACATATGCACACACCCTTTTATAAAAATCAGAAGTGTTGCATTCACATGACTTTCTCCACTTACTTTTCAAAAATATGTTGTTACAAAAGCTTATTAAAACTCTGTTTTATTTTTTTTTTTTGAAGGATAGAATAGGTAAAGCAATAGTTAGATTTTTAAAAAGTATGTCGGTATGTTGGCTTTGAAACTTCATGCTCTTTGCTTAACGATAAAAAAGATGAATAGCGCTTACTAGTTGAGAAAAGTATAAATATTTGGAAATATACAAACCAATAACAAGAAATAGCTCAGAAATGGTTAACAACAGAAAAAAAAATGATTGGACATAAATCGTATGCTTTAATAAGATGTACATTTTTGTGCAGTAATTTTTTACCTATTCCTTATGGTTTATCAATTATACAAAAAATAAAGCCAACATTTTTCCATGGAAAGAGTAGTTTGGTGATGGAGGGATGTTCTTGAAAATCTTCATGTCGCATCCTTGGAAGATGCATCAATTTTTTGGGTGGAGTGCAGTACTTCCTATATATAGTAAAGGTATGTAGTAGAGAAAGTAGGAATGCTTTTCCTTGGATTTAAGAAGTTCCAGAAACATCTTTTTCCAGGAAAATCTCAATATCGAATCTTTGGGTGGAATGTACTTGCTATAGATAAGTAGAAGAGAAAGTAAAAGGTTGATCATCTGAATTGTTACATTCACAGAACTTTCTCTACCCACTGTCCTTTATTTTTTTATAGCTTCTACAAATTATTCTTACTTATTTTTCTATCTAATTCATTTTAATTGAGATAAGCATTTCCAGGAATAGTACATTACAATTTCATTATAGATACAAAGGTAATAATATTAATCAAACGTTCATGAACAGGACACTATATGTTGACCCTAAAATTCCATATTCTTTCCATACAATTGCAAGAATCAACTGAATGGACTTAAAAAAAATTACTAAGTATTAACAATTCAAAACATTAATAATGCATATCTCAGAAATGGCTGATGCCACAAAAACTTATTTGAAATAAATTGTGTCTTTTACAGCGATCTATATCTTTTGTGTAGTAAGTTTTCATTCATCACTTAACATTTACCAGCTATACAAAATTCCTTCTGAATGAAAAGAACTCCGCAGGCTATTCCCAGAAAATTCAAAACAGGCATTTTATTTTTCATATAAATGTCTTTAGTACACAGTATTTTAATAAAAATCATTACAGCTATTTTTGAGAAAATCAGAAGTATCAAAAAATGTTCCATTGAAAAGGTAGTTTGTGGTTGGGGGATTTTCTTGAAAACCTTCAGTGTCACATCTTTGGAAGGTACCGAACTTAAATAGCAAGTTTTGTATTTTTTGAACATGTCATTTTTGAGCTATGCTGTTCTCTCTCTCTCTCTCTCTCTCTCTCTCTCTCTCTCTCTCTCTCTCTCACACACACACACACACACACACACACACATATGCATGCAGACACACACGCCTTTTTTTAAAGATCTGATGTGATACATTCACAGGACTTTCTCTACTCTCTATCATTTATTAGTGGGTATACAGTGGGTGGCTTGTCTTTGTCCATTGCTTTGTCTCCATTGCTGAGTTGGTGTTTTTTCCTAATCCATGCTTTTACCAAGATTTTGGGAATATGTGTACTGGCTCCAATCATGGGTTCAGGGCCAACTTAGGGTATCTCAGTACCCTTTTTAGCTGGCTGATTAGCTGTTACATTTCCTTAGATGCCATGATGCCCTGACATTCACCCATTTTGAACCTGTTGCAAGATGACAGGATAATCAGGAGATTTAGGCATTCCCATTAGCAGTTTTGATTTTATCTGGTCTGGGGAGAGTGCTTTTAAAGCACTTTAACTATCTGTGAAGATGTGAATTTATTTACCATGGTAACTTTTCTCAAGTGCTCTTGCACAGCTCAGGATAGCAAATACTTCTGCCTGAAAGCTGTGCAGTATCTCTCAGGACTAATAGGAGATAGGCCATATATGCCTGTGCTCGATTGTGTCCCTATACAGGATCCATCTGTAAACCATACAAGTTGATCACATTTTTTATCAGGCATAATTCCTTCCATCCAGTCTCTCAAGACCCAAGAGTTAGCTTAAATGGAGGGAAGGAGGAATGTTGAGTATTCATTAGACACATTCAATACTGATATCCAGGAAATTTAAAATGGGGGTGTGTCCAGTTTTGGAGCAATTACCTCTCCAGTTTCAAATTTTTACTAAGCAGTAGACAGTAAGCCTAGCCTCCGCTTGTAAATAAATGTCCATGTGAGGGAAATCCAGTGGACTCTCCAGTGCAATGCTTGGAATACTTCTGAAGGCCACTGTAGCTTGGTAAATTTATCAATAAATTTACACTAGTTTGTAGTGTTTTCTGCCACCAAACAATGGTGCCATAATTACCTGGGGTCTAACAATTGCAACATATATGTAATGGCTGATGTGCGGCTTTATGCCCCAGATTGTTCCATCCTTTGATGGTTACAAGTGACCACCTAACTCCAAGGAGTGTAATATCAATGTGTTTGTTCCAGGTCAGTTTATTATCCAGTATGAGGCTTAAATATTTTACTGACTCTTTATATTCCAGAGTTGAATTATCCACTATATAATGTGATGAGTCGGTTCATTTTAAACTCACATCACATATCGCTTAGCTTTTTACTAAGAAGCTCTTTCACAAGAAGGCTTTCTTCCATCCTCAGCTGAAGACCGACTGGGACTTGAATTAACAAGTGAAGTTGCTGTCCTCTGTTAGGAAAAGTTGTTATTCATTTGTGTTGATTACTGCCATCTTGGTGAAGGTTGGGAACTCACTTGTCTTCTCTCTTCTGTTCTGCGAGCTGATTGGACGAGCCACATCAAGGAGTCTGCTGGTGGAATTTCAAAATTCAGAATATTGTTGATGTTATAGTGGCTGAAGATCTTTTCCCAAATTTCCAGATGTGAAGGGACCTGTATGGTTTTTAGCAGCTTTATGTCATGTCCTTTCTCGTGGTTAGAAGTCCAGAAGTTTTCAGCAACTGCAGATTTATCTAGTTGTTTTAATTTAATATTTCTTTGATGTTCACCCAAACGTATTTTCAAATTCCTCTTTGTTCTACCATTGTATGAACCCTCACAACCTTGACATGGAATCTGGTATATGCCTGATTTTTTTATATTATCTATTATGTTAGACAAAGGTGTATTCAACATATTTCTCAAGTTAAAAATATTCTGAGGTGCATGCTGAATATTGCACTTCTTAGTAAAAACCTAAGTGCATATGTGATGTGAGTTTAAAACAAACTGACTGACTCATCACATTATATAACACTAGTCTGCATGATATCGGATGACTGAAAACTAATAAGTGATTCTTACTCACTTTGTTATGCTGATTTCAGAACTGCTTTTAGTTTTTTTATATCGTGTACAGTTTTTTCACAATTTCACTTCAAATATATAGAGATATAAAGATATTACTTCCGCCACTACACATAAAATTGGGCTTGATGAAGCAATTTTTTAAGGGCTCTACCACAGAATGGATCCTACTTCAAGTACCTTTCCAAGAAATTTCCCTTCATTACACAAGGTAAATTAAAGGCTGGAATTTTTGTTGGTCTTCAAATAAAGAAATGATGAAGGATGAAGATTTTGAGAAGACAGTGAATGAGAGAGAAATAGAAGCATGGACTGCCTTCCGATCAGTTACTGAACACTTCTTAGGCAATAACAAAGATCCTAATTACAAGGCCATTGTCGAAACAATGTTGGAAAATTTCAAGAAGATGGGTTGTAACATGAGTGTAAAGGTGCATTTTCTGCATTCACATATTGACTACTTCCCAGAAAATCTGGGACATTATAGAGAAGAGCAGGGTGAACATTTTCACCAAGAATATTAAGAAAATGAAGAGGAGGTACCAGGGGAGATGGAATGAAACTATAATGGCCGACTACTGTTGGATGTTGAGGAGGGACAGTCATCTTCAAGGATCTGCAAGGAAGTCAAAGAAGAGAAGGTTTGAAAAAAATTAAATGAAACACTTTGGCTTCTTGTTTTGTTAAAATGCAGTCATGAAATAAATTAGGGGAGTTCTTGAGAGTATTCTTAAAATGTTTCTTGAATAAAAACGTATCTTATGTGAAATGGTATTTGAATACTTTTCTACGCTCATTAGTAAAATTGTCAAAACATTACTTATATTGTGTAAAAACCTGACATGATAGAAAAAAACAGAAGTTATTTCTGGAATCAGCATAAAAACTTGATTGAAGAACACCTACTTTTAAGAAATCATCTGACAAAAAGTTTGAAAATGCAGACTAGTGTAATGAACCTAACATCACTGTTAATAATACTTCTGTCAGTCATAAACTAAAAAGTTGAATTAACCAGTTTAACATTTTCTCGGCCTTTTAAATTCCTCCTGTTAGTAAAAGGAATGACAATTGTTTTGCTGGGATTGATGGATGGGCCTTCCTACATACACCAGTTGTGAATTTTCCTCAGACCATGAATGATTATGTCTGAGAATTTATTGGAAAATTTTCCAGAAGTAACCAATGCTATGCCATATCCATCACTTTATATATAATATCCCTCCTGGGTCATATCTTTATGTAGACCATCCACCATGGGACTCCAAAGCCTGTGGAAAGAACTTCCCTGTGGGTAATCCCTTGTGGCAATGATCCCCACCTCATTTCCCCAAGGAGGCTAGCTATAATATCTTTATGTAGACCATCCACCATGGGACTCCAAAGCCCGTGGAAAGAACTTCCCTGTGGATAATCCCTTGTGGCAATGATCCCCACCTCATTTCCCCAAGGAGGCTAGCTATAATTTTTCTGCTCCTGAACATGGAGTTTATCAAACTCCATGACTCCATACTTCTGTGCACCCAAAACCGCAGATTTAAAGGGGGTTATCAAAATCACATACAGGGCTATTTCCTTCCAAGTCATTGAGCCTTCTAGGTCTACAGGCTGAGTATGCAGCAGCGTTACACAGAACTTGGATAGCTGGTAGACATGTTTGTTTCAATGGAGAGGGATATCTAACAGTACCCTCCTTTGAATATATCCATCCATCCACCCACCCACCCATCCACCCTATATATCTATCCAAAAAAGGAACAATGAAAGACTGATCAGCCAATATGCCTTAGTTTCAGTGTAATTATTATGCCCATGCTTAGGGACAAACACCACTCTGGTAGCTCTCCAGGCTAGAGGAATATAGCTAAAGGCTATACTGGCCCAGAAGAGGTTACAAAGGAGAAATAAAGTGAGTCAGGCCCATTCTGCAGCACTGCAGGACAGATACCATTTCCTCCTGGTGATTTAAATGGGTTAAATTTATCAATAAACAATGACAATAAAAAATATAATGAAGCCCACAAAAGTACAGAGGCACTGCCTCTACAAGACTTTAGCAAGACCAGTCTTATGTTATGGTAGCGCAAGGCATGGACAATGAGATAAAAAGAGGATAACAGTTAATGAAATTAAATTCTGCACTCAAGAGTCCTTATACAAGATGGGACCACAAGCACAATGAAACATACACATCAGATGCACTCTAGTAGAATCCCTAAAGCCATGTTTAATTACCATCCTAGAGGAAACAATGTCTGGGCCACCCTAAGAAACGATGGTTGGAAAATCCAGCTTTGAATCTGTAACAGTTCTTGTCCTGAAACTTGAATGAAATAATAATAAGAAATTTATTAGTTGCCCATTTAACACTGTGAATTATGATTACTTGATGTGTAAGTTCCCAGCCTTTCTGTGATGCTATTAATCTAGAGTTTTCTCAGTGGCGTGTGAACTAGCAGGTCTCATCATCATACATGCACCCAGGAAAGTGCACCTCAAAGAGAACTAGGAGCATTTCTTCAGCCAAGCATGTAAAATCACCTGTAAGGCTTGCACATTGTTCCTATACGATTTATTGGATTGTGGGCAAATGCTCTTTGTATCCTAGCTGCCTCTGGTAGGCTAGATATTTCCTGGCAGAGGGCTTGCCAAGGAAGATTGTTTGGCCTTGCGCATACTATTATTTAGTCCGTATGAGCTGTATGATACTCCTTCCAGTTTACAATTCTTTTTGCCTTGTCAAAGAGATGCCCTACTCTCCTCTCCTATGTTCAAGGTCATTAGTCCACCATATCACTTTCTTGAATTTATTTGTGTTTGAATCACAATTATGGTGATAGCTGTCAATTATAGCCTCATGAATTAAGTATGTGACCTGGTTTTTAACATCAAATTATCTAATCCTATCAGTTTTCCCAATCCTATTTGAGAGATCCTGCATATGGAGATCCCACCAGGTTCTCCTCTAGGGATTAGCTCTTCTATGTTAACCGTAAAAGATATGTAGTTATGATCTGAAAGTGATGGTTCATCCAAGACCCTCCAATCGATGATCTGAATTAAAATATATTCAGTACAGAAAGTAATGTTGATAACTTGCTGCAGGTTTCGTGATGTCATACCCCAAAGATGGTCTTTTTTCCCCGCTCTGAGTGCAGTGTATGACCAACTGCTCAGTTCCCTAGTGGATAAACAGAGCTGACTATTAGGCCTCTGTTCCCTCCTCCTGCATTGCAGTCAATTTTCATCATGGTGATATCACTAGAAGAAAATTCTAGAAAGAGTAAGCATTGAATTCCATTATCAATAGGAGTACAACTCCTACTATGATTGCCCTTGCTGCAATGTATTTAGCTTACATTGACATTCACCTAGTCCTGACATTTGACTCTTGTTAATCCAAGGTTCTTGAATCAGGGCTAGCTCTATTTGAGGAGCATCGTTTCAAACCCCATTATGTCCAAAAGGCAACATTTTACAGGAAATCCAAAAAATGCAATACTCCTAAGCTATAAGTCCTACTGAAATTTTGAAAAAAGTGATAATTATTACTAAACGTTTTTATGTATAAGGTGTAAGAATTGAAATCACTTTTCAAATGCATTTCATGGAAATGGGGAGGGGGTTGTGGACATAACATGGTTTGAAACAACCACATGGAAAATTTACTGTTGTAGAATATTGGATGATTTATTTTTGTATATTCTTAACATAAATACATTGAGAAAATCTTGATACAATATGGCATGCATTTAAACAAAAAAAGTACCTCATAGGAATATCAGAATTTCAAAATTACTTATGGTGTGAATTAAACATAGAAAAACGCATTGAGATAATAAAAATTTTGAAATTGATTGAAAGCAACAATTATTCAATTATCGATTTTAGAAACTCACATAATATATTCAAACATCTTTTAAAATCTATGCATTCCACATTCTTCTTCTAAACAGTCACACAGTCCATTATTCTGGTCAGTGACGTCTTCTGTAGGGATGGATGTAGAATTCAAGATGTTTTCAAAGAACTTCAAAACTTTGTCATTTCTCCAGTCATCTCCAAATCTTTTTCTTAGTAAGTTTTCTACATCATTCTGCTTTTGTTTAGTGATCCTACATCTGGTGGTAGGTACAGCTGTAGTTTTTACAATCATCATGCCACCTTGCCTCGTTTTAACATGGGAGAAAACTATTTGGAAGGGTCATCAATACGATAGGATAGTTTTATCCTACAATGTACATTTTTCATCCTTCGTAATTTTCTGAAGGATTGTGTGTTTCATCTCGCTGATCCCATCACACTTCTTAAAATGTTCACTCAAAGATTTGAAATTTTGTTATAACCCAATCCTTTCCAAGAACATGAAGTGAACCTATTTTCTCACAAATTTTGTGGTAATTACTTGGTGTCAAAATCTCTGAATGCTTTCTTAGATTTTTTTCAAGGACTCCCAAACACCCTGTCTGCTGGCAGAAAGGAATGTCCTCTTACTAGGAAGATGAGAGTAACAGTTTTCAAATGATTAGGAGCTTTACTGCAGAGGTAATAAGCAAGGGTATGTACAGCATGCATATTCTTGTTTTGAATAATATTTAAGTACAGAAACTACCTTTCCTCAGATTGAAGCTGTTGCCTTGTTATCTTGCTTCTGTCTCCTTCGACTACCCTTTGAATTAGCTCCAACCAAAACACCTTCATCCATTTTTAAGCAGAACAATAATATTATTCACTGACAATATGTCACACTGATAGCCCAGCAATAATTATGTACCATAAAACAATTAAATCTCCAGGGCATGCAAACATTGATAGAGGAGGACAAAACTGGGTTTGCACCGGCCAATAATGTGGACATTATGGGATATGAAACAACCACCACATTTTAAGGTTAATTTACACAGGGACAAAACAAGATTTGAAATGATTTAGGTTTATTGATCGAATGATATCAAACTCAATTTTGTCCAGGGATGGACATAATGGGGTTTGAAATGATGCTCCTCATTTCTTCTTCATTGAATATTTTGCAGAAAATAACCGAAGCTACCTCCTTATGTAGGAGGTTGATGTGAAAGGACCTTAGGGCTATCCCTGGCTAAAATCACAATTGTCATTCTTCCAAGGCCCACAAAGGCTGTTACCCAGATCACCCTCAGAAGAGAGAGCACCCAGTTGCATGTCAGGTTTCCTCTAGGAGAGCTTCCTCATCAAGGGAAGTGGTTGGCATTGCTGAGGGCTCACTAGTGTGGTCCTCAGAAGTAGGTTTATTTTTCTTGGTGGCTTCCATAAAGGTCCCACAAAAGTTAGGTATTTATAAAGTCTGCCCAGGCAGAGTCCCACATGCCTTGATAAGGCTTATACTCTGCAGGTTGCCTGATATCCAGAGACCCCATTTTTTAGTTAGTTAGTTTTATTCATCCGTTAAAGTGGTTTGGTACAATGTACATTCACTATTGGACACGTCAAGCTATAAACATAAACAATAATAGGTTTTTGCAATATATACAATATGTAAAGTGGATTATTTAGCGGTAGTAGAAATGTGGTTAAAAGAGGAACAGATAAATATAAAGGACTTTGAATACATTGGTAGAAGAGGAGAGGTGATAGCTAGAAAGGGAAGGGTATCTGGAGGTATAGGTTTCTTTATAAGGAACAGCTTAAGTAAGGAAATTAAAGAAACATGGTCTAGTAGTAAAGAAATACTGTGGGTTATAATGGATGTTAAGTACATAGATGGGAATATACTCTATGTAGGAATAATATATAACCCCCGCCCCCCTACATCCTCGCAGTTTCATAATCGTGATCTCCTTAATCAAATAAAAAAAGATATAGATAGGCTGAAGAAGAAATTTGTAGCTGCAGAGGTAATACTAATGGGAGACTTTAATATTAGGATTGGGGAAAGTGATACATATGTTGGAAATGATTGGATGAGTGATGAAATTGTGTTTAAAAGTGAGAAATTTAGGCAAAGCAGGACAAATTTGTTGATAAAGAGTGTGAAAAATTTATTGATTTTTGTGAGTTGAATGCTTTAGAAATTTTGAATGGAAAATATGGGGAAAATGAACAAGGAGAATTTACCTTTGTTAGCAATAATGGGCAGAGTGTAATAGATTTTGTTTTGTGGCCTCCGAATTTAGGACATATTTTAAGGAATTTTAAGGTATTAAATTTAAGCTCAACTAGCGGGCATTATCCACTGATCGTGGATTTTATGATGCACACAGCACAAGTAAAACACAATATAAGAGTGGAAAGCTATTGTAAAAAAGAGTATATTAGCTATAAATGGAAAGAAGAATTTTGTGACACATTTAAACAGACTCTAGATTCAAATTATGGAAAGATATGTCTATGTGGAGTAACATTCATGGTTAAGAATGATCAAATAGAGAATGCAATAAATATCCTTAACACAGTTATGCAAAGGGCGGGAGAGGAAATGAAAACAAAAAAGAGGGTTTACATATATGATAAGGACTGGTTTGATGGAGAATGTAGGGTATCAAAAAGACAAGTAAAACAACTGTTGGTTAGGTGGAGGGAATTAGGTGATAGAAAATCTAGGAACGATTATATACAAGGGAGGAACTCACATAATTTATTGTTAGAGCAAAAGAAAAAGGACTGGAGAGAAAGTAATGAAAGGAATTTGATAAAATATCTAAATGAAAATAATGTTAATAAGGTATGGCAGGTTCTTAAGTCGACCTATAATAAATGTGTAACTAAACCCAATGTTGAGCCAGGACAATGGATGGAGTATTTTAAAACATTATATGGGGAAGACAGGAGTATAGGAATTACAGGATTTCTGGAAATAGGGAATGTTTTTGTAGAGATATTGGATAGTGAAATTAGGAGTGAGGAAATAATAAAACAAGTTAAGTTACTGAAGAAAAATAAAGCTACTGGAATTGATGGCATCCCAACAGTTTCTCTTAAGGAGTGGTGTACTGAAACAGGAAGAGTGAAAATTTTATTAGATTTATTTAATGTACTTATTAGAAAGGGTTATGTACCTAAACGATGGAGGGAAGCTATCATCCATCCTATATATAAAGGCAAGGGTAATGTCGGTAAACCTAATAACTACAGAGGTATTGCATTATTATCTAATATAGGAAAACTTTTTGTGGGTATTTTGGCAGCTAGACTACAATTTTGGGTTGAAGAATATAATATCCTTTCAGAATTCCAGGGAAGGAGAACAATTGATAATTTATTTATTATAAAGACAAATATTTAAAAGAAAAAAGGAGTAATTGTATATGACTTTTGTAGACTTAGAGAAAGCTTATGACCGAATTGAGCTACAACTTCTGTGGCATAAATTAGTGTGTAAGGGAGTAAGTCAGCAATTGGTGAATATTCATAAAGCACTGTATTTTGAGAACACCTTCTGTGTAAGGTTGGAGACAGGCTGTGTAACAAGAGAAATTCAACAATAGAAAGGCCTCAGGCAAGGATGTAAGTTAAGCCCAGTTTTATTTAATTTATACACAGATGATGTCTTACTAGAAATTGGAAGGAATAATAACTGTGCACCAGTAATTAACAACATCCAAATTCCAGGACTTCTTTTTGCAGATGACCTAGTGGTAGGATCTATTACAGTAAGTGGTTTAAAACAGTCATTACAAGCAATTGATGTATATTGTAAAGAATGGAGGTTAAAAGTGAATCAAGAGAAAACACAGATTGTGGTATTTAAAAAAGGGGAAAATTAAGCAATTATGAAAAGTGGAAGGGAGAGAATAAAGATTACAGGCTGGTGCATGACCGTATCCATTTAGGAGTAAAGATAGATCGAGGTAATAAATGGGAGAAACAAAAGAAGTTTGCATTGGCAAAAGGTAAAGGGGCGATGGCAGCAATTAGAAGCTGCAAATATAGAGTACCTAATATAAATGTTAAATGGCTGGAAAAAGTTTATGAGATGGTTGTGGAGGTAAAAATGATGTATGGTATAGAAATATGGGGATTAGATAGAGGATGGGAAAGTATAGATGTGGTGCACAGGATGTTTTGTAGAGAAATACTAGGGCTACAGAAGTCAATTGTAAGACAGGTAGCACAATTACAGATGGGCAGGGTGGCAACTAAGGGGAAGATAATGGAAAGAGCTTTGAAATTTTGGTTCAGAACTTTAAATCTAGGAAAAAGTAATGTGTTAAGACAATGTATTGAATACGAAGAGAATAGCTTAATGAATGATGGATGGGTAAGTAATTTACGGAACATTTTGGAGAAAAATGGGTTAGGAGAAATGTGGAGAAGGAGAGAAAATAATGTGAAAAATTTTTGGAAAAAGGCGAGGAAAAGACTGGAAGATATAGAAATACAAATCATGTTCAGTAAGATTGCCGAAAAGAGCTCATTAGTTTATTATAGGTCAATGAAAAATACATGGGGTAGGGAAAAATATATAGACATAGTAAATAAAGAAGAGAGAGAATCTATTACATGGGTAAGAACCAGAGCATGGAGGCTAAGAGGGTTAAGACAGGGATTCCTCAGAACCAATGTCCGATATGTGGTGGTAATGAAGACAATGAACATATAGTATTTAAGTGCCAAGGAACAGAAAATTGGAGAAAAGAATTTTTTAACAAGAAGGGGTTGAAGGGGGATAGAAATACACTTATGATTGAAATGATATGCAAGGACGATAGAAGCATTGGACAGCTTTTGCGTAAAGTAAAAAATAAATGCCTTTGAACAGTGGATAGAGAAAAGTAAGAGGTAGTGTATCTTACTTTGAATGGAAAACTATAGTGAATGTGTGATGATTAAGTAATCAATAAGTGAAAAACAAGTGGAAATGGGACATGAAAAAACAGAAAAAAAACAAGATAATTTATTGACAAAAAGTAAAATGTAAATAATCTGTAGTGATTGTCTACAGAATGCGTTGACGGGAAATTATAAAATGTAAATAAACTGTAGTGATTGTCTACTGAATGAGTGGCCAGGGTCAAAGTGCAGTAGACAATCAAATTGTAAAACTCAATAAATACAAATATACAATAGGTCTTTACATGCTAAATACTATGGTTCATGATATACATTTGTGTTCTATGTAATCATTAATAGACTAAAAGGAGTGGTTAATTAGATGTGCCTTGAGACTGGATTTCAGCTGGTTTACATTTTTAATTGCCTTGAGATTACTTGGTAAATTATTATAACGTTTAATGCCAGAGTATAAGATACTTTTTTGATAGAGCGAGGTGTTGCAGCTGGTCACATGTATTTGTGTGTTTTCCCTAGTATTGTGTTCATGCACCATATTATTAGTTATGAATAGTGAATCAGAAGCATTAATGTTCTTGACTATAAACAGAGTGACTGCATACATGTAAATGCAGGGAAGTGGGACACATATTGGCCCTGTGCCATACATCCCCTCAGCACGGGTTGCTCTACATCTGTGGGTTGAACTTATGGTAAGCCACTTCTTCATCTGGTATCTCCCCCTGTGGCCACCCTGGCATGAGTAACTCTTTTGGTACAGCCACAGGTTCACAGATACATGAAAACCTCCCTCTACCAGCTTCAAGGTCATGTGACTTCTTGAGTGGGGGGGGGTACTATGTACATGGTAGAGAAAGTAAAAAGGCTTTCTTACTCATGAGCGCTAACTAAAAGCAAAGAATAAAAGAAGATGATGATGGTGGCAAGTAAAGCCTTAAAGCAATTTCATGAAATTTCATGGAGCAGTATGTAATTGATCAATATTTATAGTAGCAATATACCCTGGAACCATTCCATAAAAGAGATGTTTGTTTATTCATAAGAGCTAATGTAATCTAATCTGAGGGTTTTTTCTTTCTTTTCTTTCTTTTTTTTCCCCTTTTTCCTTTTTTTTTTGTTCTTTTTTGTTTCTCTTCCCCAGGTAAACTTCCATGCACTTATAAGCACAATCTAGATCAATCTAGACTTTTAAACCCACAGCAAGATTTGTAATACTTTTCCAATTTATATTGAATCCTTTATTGAAGAATGCACATAGCATATCATAGCAGAGTAATATTAAACTTGTCTTAGTCCTTGAATCCAGGTGCAGGAGATTCAGATGAAGTCCATTTTTAAGCACCTTTAGAAATTCCTTTTCAGAAACACATTATGTCAGTCTATGCTAATCATTTGTTACTGCATTGCTGCACTCTGCCCATGATGTCTTGTATGAATGGAGGCAGAAGTATGTGGTAAGCCTTAGTCTACTTGAGCGGTTGCTTTGATATAAATGCAGAATTTTACAATCAGTCTTAATGATACCCAAAATGTAAGAAGAAACATTCAATGCTCAGAATTTACAAAAATCTGTATATTTCACATCTGCAACTCATTCTCCATTGAAAAATTTATTGTTAGGTATTAAGTGACATTTCTCTTGTCATTTTCAATACATTTTACTGGTATATGAAGTACCATAATGTACTGTTAGTATAACACTTAATAATTCATTAAACTATTAAATGACAAGAAAATAATTCCTTTAATGTTTAGTTTTGCAAAATTAATGCAAACGGGGGATTCAAACACATTCATATGTTGCTTGCAAAGCATCTTGCAAACTAATGCAAACTGCACTGCAGGAAGGTGTTTATCTGCATAAGCTACAACATAAGATTTGAACTTTGTAAAAGTGAGAGAACATCTTAAGCCATGAACTTTTAAGCAGCAATCACTATAAATTAATCAGCATTTAAATTTTTACGCACATTCTTTTACTTGAAAAGTGAACCTTAGAATAACCTTTTACAGGCTCCGTTGCTGTCACGAACCAGATTAGGTGCTGCAGGTATCAGAACGGTAGGTATCATTTGTTTGATAAATCTACCACAAAATTTAATCAGTTAAGGTTTCTCCAACATGAATGCTGCTATATTATCCCTGAGTTAATATTTTATGCGTTGTGATTGTTTTACATATTCATTATTCTTATTAATATTAAATTATGTAACAAAAATAGCTTGCAAGTTCAAATCAAAGTGTTTTTAGGAAAATTAACAACCATATAGTTTTCACCCAATCCTTTTTCTCCCTTGTTTTACACCTCATATTAGAATTTCATCCCCTGCAGGCATAGGCATTCCTAATCAGCTTTAATGCTTTTTGCTTATATTAAGTCATGCAAAAGTTTCATGTAGTTTAATAAATATTAGATAATATAATTTGAAACAGCCTATTCAAACTTTAAGTTAAATAGATATAAGTATGTAAATATACTTTTGTAAACATGAATGGCTTAAATATTTCAGTAAATGAAGCTTAAATTAATAGATTTGAACATACACTAGTATTTTTATTCTTTTTACACATTTATATTTAACTTATAAGGGGTCTGCCTTTGGTTATATTATTGAATTTTTAAAATGTGTGCTCATTATTAAAAAATGCATGTTTGCTTATTTAGAGCTATGCTAATAATAATTTACAATAATATTGTGGATTAAGGTGATAAGAAGGGTTATACATATTCTTTTACAATTATTTATTCTATTATTAAACATATCCCTCAGTTGCATTTTATATATTGTATTCAATATAATATGCATTGATTATGCTTACTTTAATTTAGAATTTGTAAAACATTTACATGGTTTCTGTCATTGTAAAGAATAATAACTACATCCTGATAAATTACTTCTTCCGAAGGATGTCTTGATGGACAAATTTTACTTTGACAGCATTTTCTGATAAATCCACTGTGGCAGAACATGTACTGCATGGAGTAGAACGTATTATAGTGCAGTACAAAAATACCAAGGTGTTATCATCTACTTTTCATTACCATACTTGATTAAACAGGGAGGCAATAGAGATTTTTAAACACAATAAATAATTTCAATAGGAAGGGAGAATCATTAAGGAACAATTAAGTGTGGCACTCAGCTCTACAAGATATTAAGAAGCTTCAATAAAATGATCAAATGACACGGTGACTCTTGGGCCAGTCAGGAGCAAGCGGGGGCTAATGCATACCAATGAGGAGCAAGTGCTATCCACACCAGGATGTATAAACAGCACATTACCAACAGGCAGCAGTGCCAATGAAGATGTCCTTTGCAACTGTGAACAAAACATTTGAAAGTGAGAAGAGTTGTTTCAGAAGATCACAGCCTACAAATTTGGAAAGCATTCATTCTGCTATTAACAAATCCAAGACATTCCTTTCCTGCTCTTAAAATATTTTTCCATGGTAAAGTTCATTTTTAAAGAGCATGTAAGAGGTTGTTCTCAATTTTAACAAATGCTGAAATGTATTTTAGTAATAAAATTGCCAAAAACACTCAAAATTGAGTAAGGGAGAAATGAAATGGCATGCTTGATACAACCATTGTAATTATTTTATTTCTACAATGTTTGGAATAAAGTCAATACAGTTAGATTAACTGATTCATTACTGTTCTTTTTGCATAATGACATCTATTATGCTAACTAAATCCTTGCACTTTTATGTTTCTTCCATAGGTTGATGCTCATTCAAAGTTTACATTGCATTCATCAGACTTTTAGTCTGATGGATCTGATTGTGAGCGATGGAAAATATCAGAGATCCATTAGGGAAAAAAAATATGAACCAATGGAACACTGATGGATTCCAGTGGTACCTCAAAAATTGCTCAGGTGGCAGTTTGACAGCATCAACAGATCCAGGATTGATTTTAAAAGTTTGCCCCATTATTGATGAGGGAACCATACTGAGGCTTAAAAAAATTAGATGTCAGAAGCACTGTCCATAAAACAAACATCATCTTCATCTAGTATAGTTTACTTTGAAAAACTAAGAAAGAAAGAAACATATTGTGATGCAATGGCTATGGCCTAAGATTGTTGGGAGGTCAGCACTGGACAGTTGGAAAGATAAACAGAGATAGACTCATGAGTGCTCTCTGTAAACACCAGAAGCACTGTTGGCAGATAACCAGAATCTTCTGGAAGTTTCCCTTCTCCCCTTTCTCGAACTTACTGGAACTCTGTGAAAATTTCCAATGGCTGTAAAGCAAGCACTCTCATGAGTCAGTTAGTAAGTCAGGTAGTAAGTGCATTTTTGGTGCAACAAAAAGTACAGACATGCAGTGAATGCTGCTACTGCAGGAGAATGGAGAAGTCTTGCATTTGACTCCGCAGCAAGTGAACTGTCTGGAAGAAGAGGTTACATTGTGCATATTTCATTTTGCTGCTACATTGCGAAGAAATTGATGTGGCAGTGAAAAACTTGAGAAAGTCATAATATCTATTTGTGGAATTCAGTGTTACTGCCAGTGTTTTTTTTCTAATAAACAACTTTTTGATGAAAAAATGAAGTAAATACAGGAAAATGTTGACAGTACATTATGAAAGTAATGAAAAAATGCTTGGAGTTATGCATATTTTCTAAATATTCTTCAAAATGAATTCGTGACAAGCTTTCAAAATTTGTCAGTACCTATAAATGATTTTGGTATATTTGCTTCACGTTCCTTGAATATTACATGCACAGCTGAAACTAATATACCTATTTGTAGTGCAACAGGAAGATAAAAGACTTGTTTTATAATAGTTGAGGTCAGCCCAGTATCTATAAATGCAAATGCCATCCAAAAACCAAGTTTTCCAAGATTATTCAGATATGCAGTAAAAAGTATATGTATAATAGATCTACATAAGTGACATGTGAAAAATATTTCCTGCTAGAAAATTCCTAAAATGAGATAAAAAAATTACAAAATATACAAAAATAAAATTTGAAAATTTCTCTTAGAATTCATTTTACACATGCTAATACTGATATTGCTACTATGCTATAGGTAGAAATCTCTGCAAGATCACAATAATCAAATACTGAAAAAAATGCTATTCATTCTATGAATCTTTAATTGTAGGATGGATGGATGGACGGACGGACGGATGGATGGATGGATGGATGGATGGATGGATAATTTATTATACTTTTTCCTACATACTTCTTTTTACAATGTTCAACTTATAAACTAACTTAACCTATGTCCCAATTTCTTTACCAGCTATACTACTCTTTTTGCCTGGCACCCTGGCCTTCTGGCTCCTCTAAACTTTCCTTACTACCTTTTATCCATATTTGCCCATCTTCTCCTTCCTCCATTTGCCTTTCTACCTTTCTTATCTCTCTTACTTTTCTACTCCATTTCTCTTTTACTTTCTTTAAGAACTCCCCCATATTCCTAATTTGCTTTTCTTCTTTTCTCGTTAGCATTTTGATTGCTACTATTTTCTTATCCATTTTTTCCCATTTTTTTTTCCCATACTTCTTGTCTCCATTCTGCTAATTCTTTACATTCTGACATATAATGCTCTGTGCTTTCGCTATCGTCGCATAATTCACAAATTCCATTTTTTTTCCCCTTAACCCTCTCAAATACATTGCTCCTGTTCTCATCCATGCAAACGCTTCTTTTCCTGCTCTATCACAATAATCTACATACCCTTCCCTTCCCCATTTCCTTTTTACTAATCTATAGAACCCTAGTGACTTTTTATTTTCTAAGCTTCCCCAAATCTCTTGTCTTTCTATATCCTCCACTCTGTTTCTTACTGCTATCCAAAAACCATCGCTATTTCTTTCTCCTATTCTCCAAATATCTCCCATTCCTATCTTCTCCATAATTTTTTCTACCCCTGTCCACCAGCTATTTTTAATTTTCATACTCTTTTGTTGTTCCATGCATATCTTTAAAATTTCCTCTTTATCTTTTCTCAAGCACCTAAACCAAAATTTTAATATCCTTTCCAGTATCACTCCCTTTCTTCTTGTTCTTCCTAATTCCACTAATGCTACTTCCCCTGGTGCTGATCTTGTTAGCCCCAATAGCTCTTTACAGAACATTCCATAGCTCTGGTCTATTTTCCTACTTAATTCAGATCCTCCCCAAATTTCTACTGCATATAACATTCTTGTTTCCACAAATGTTTCATACATTCTCTCTAACCACCTAGTTGGCATTTCCAATTTATATTTGCACATCCTTACTCCTGTCATTGCTGCCTTTCCTTTAGCCACAACCTTCCTGCTATGTGCCCCCCATTCACCATTACTGCTCAACCTCACCCCCAAATAATCCATCTCCTTGACAACTTCTAATTAATTGTATGAGATACAAGAAGCTATTAAAATTCAACAAGAAAATGGGACACTAATACAGGCTGATTATTACTCTCAAAATTGTATAAATATTTTAGTATCTAAGAGTCATTTTCATTCATGACACTGCAAAAATGATTTCTACAATATTATGCAGTGTAAAGAAATGAATGTCCTTTTGCATTCTTAAAGGTACAAATACTAAAAATATTGCTTCTGATAATTAAATGCATTCATTACCTGCTGTAAAAAATAACACTGTAAATAAGCCATTGTGTATCAGAACTCTATTCTTCTCTTACATTCTGCAACTCATCCTACCAATGTGTCAATGTTACTCGTATCAGCTGGCATTGTCTCACCCCATACCAGTATTGGGGGCACTTGCTATGCTCCATAGAGCAACTTGTAGGACATGTTGAAAATAAATCTGTCATATGCTTTCTCTCAGAAAGAAATAACTCTCTCACATATTTTGGCTGTGGAAGGAACTAAGCACACAGTACTGGGGTTAAATAATAGGAAAAACATATTCCTACAACATGTTTTAATTATGTGATTGCTTAGATAGAAATTTGGGTGCATAGTTAGCAAGATGCAACAACACTGTATCAACAAACAGCCATGTATTACTTACCTAGGAATAAACAGAATGCATAACTATCCTCACACTTTCATTCATTTTTTGTAGTTATCAAAAATTAGTAATGCCACCAGAACTAATAAAATAAAGTAAATACACAATAATGACTAACATACATAAGTATTAAGCACATGAGGATTAACTTTTCAAAATGTGATAAGTCCACAAATACAAATTTTATAGGAGAAGCCAAAACCTAATATTGAGTAATGTTTTAAAATAATTTATAACTTAAATAGCGGATTAATTAAGAATTCTGAATATAGAAAAATAGAATAAGTGGGAAAAATCTCACTCTTTATTTAAAGGCACTATTGCTAACTGAATTTTGAAAATCCATGGACTTCTTCCATTTTGCATCAACCACAGTTTGTTCTGAAACAAATTTATACAGAAATAATGCAACAATTTGTTTAATTTTGATTTTTAGTCAAATAATTGATACACTGAAATCAGTAATTCAGAAAGATGTTCCCAACCAATTATTTGAACAATACCAAAGTTTTTTTTAATGGCTACATATTTTTTCTTTGAGCAATGCCCAAACATTATTTAAGCTATCAAAACTGTAATTAAGGAGGACATTTTCAAGCATTATTTAAAGAATACATCAAAATTGTTACCTAAATAACCCATTCGCATCATTTTATGACCAAGGCTCGCACATGCTTTTTTGGCACATGTATCATATGATAAGCTCAGTTCGCAATGCTGTATTGCTCTATATAATTACATGTAGTTTAGGTTCCTTCTCACTTGTAATTTGTATATGTTTTGAATGAAGTGCTGACATGCAATGTTTGTAATTCTTCCAGTATGACCTCACCAATTGTGTTTCAACCAAGGAAAAATAATTTTATTCTTTCTGTACTCATGTCACTAGCCATTATGATCATGGAAAGAATCTGTCTGGATGACGAGGAGGGTTTGAGAAAACTGATACAAAATGTATCAGAGAGTGATAGTGAAAGTGGTGATTTTTCTAAATATGAAACAGAGATTGAAGAAAGTTCTAGTGACAGAGTTAATGAATCTAGTGCAGAAAATGCGAGGAAAATATTATGAAACCAATTATGATGCGCCAGGCCCCTTGAAACACATTCGTCTTATGATGCAGAAAAAACAGTGTGACTGGAATTGACTAAAACTGACAATAATGCCATTCTCTACCCTTTTACTGCAAATAGTAGTGTTTGTAAAGACTTACTGAACAAGCATGCATCACAGATGCCATCTGTGCTTTCAATTGTTTTGGAATGCATGAAATCATTGTTTGACAAAACATGTTACAAAACCAATGCTTATGCAACAAGACAGTTGAACAATCTGACAGAAAAATGTTGAAAGACAATGAAAAATGGTCTAACGCTATAGCAGAAGGCCTATATTGTTATTTTGAGTCTCAAGTGCGAAAATCGCATATTCAATTGTACTGGAGCAAAAACCGATGGCTTGACACCCCAATTGTAAGTAGAAAAGATGATGTTGCTCTTCATTTAGAGGATTCTTTTTAAGGTCTATCACACACAGCAACAGTACTAAGACACCAGCACTGGTGAGTTTATGCTTCTAATATTGTGCACACAAATTTTCAGCAAAAAACTTATTGGTTCATTTTAAATGATTTTTTTGAACATTTAGCTGTTATCACCCTCACTTCTAGGGGATTTAAATCTGATTTCTTGGTTAGTTGAGTGGGCATTTAAATATAATATGATTGGGTTAATTATACATTTTTTCTTAAAATTAAAAAAAACAACATATATTAAGAATAACAATCAAAATCATTAATAACATGGCAAGTTCTTTTCATACCTTATATTATAATTAAAAACAGCATCAGAATGAATCTGTTCCTAAACAATCTGTAAAGTTTTGTTTCAGCTTATATTCATACATTATGTAAGGAATATAATTATTAATAGATAGTGTAATTTAGATATTCACCAAACGAAGCAATAAAAATTATCCAGTTTTAAAATAAAGCCAGGTATTAGAAAATCAAATGATACAGATCTGACAAATATCACCATTAAAAGTGGTTTCATAGACTGTTATGATTTAGTTAAAATTTTGAAATTACTCCTCTTTAGAGCATTTGGTATCTAAGCCCTCCTCCAAGCAATCACTCCTCATCCTCAACTTGCAACATTGTTTGTTGCATTCAAGTAGATCAACATAAAATTTCAGGGTTTCATCCTCCTTCCCACTATCACCAAAGTGTTGTTTTAGAACAGTGAGTAAGTCTTTCCATTTCTCTCTCTCTCTCCCCCCTCCCCTCCCCCTCCCCCTCCCCCTCTCTCTTCTTTCTTTCTTTCTTTGGGCCACTAAGCCCTTCTGCTACTTCCTAGATCTAGAAGAGTGGTCTACACCTTCTTCCATGTTCATTGTTTACACTTTTTTGCAGACCAGCGCAAAAATACAACAAACCTGCAGCATATATAAATTAAATTGAATATGACAAGGTCGCAACAATAACTGTTATACAACCAAAAACATTGTTGTGAAGGTTTGGAATGTTTGCTTTCTCAGTTTACCATACTTTTTATTAGATTTTAGATGCAACATACCTTAGCAATTGCAACAACTTGGATTTATCATGGTTTGAACCAATTTTGATTCTGGACTGATTGCATTTTGAACCAAAGTCAAATTGTACCTGATTTAAAAGGTTAAACATTGTGTTTTGAATCAAAGTAACACCATAGCTTAATGCAGCCCATCTTTGGATTAGAACTCCACTTCAAACTAATTTACATCCTCATGTGGACTTATTGCATTTTGAAACACCAATCCATCATTGTCAGTTAATGATAATGCTAACTCAATTAAAAATGTGGAACTGCCAAGCTCCATTTTACATTCTAGACATAATTATTGAAAGACAGTATGATATGCCATGTAAATAAATACAATAGATTTAAGTGCAGACACTTTTAAAAATTAAATATTGGTTTTCGTCAACATAATAAAATACACAATACAATTACATAATTTATTTAACAGCTATTGCAGTATGAAATGGCTTAATTTTTTAAGGAGCATTCCACTCATTTGAAACTGGTATTTCCTTTGATCCAAAATGATATTTAGGGCCATTTTCAAGTGTTGAAGTTTAACATGGCCAGGTTTGTATGTTGAGCCACTCACTAGAGCACAATATCAATATCAATATCAATCAATATCAATATCAATTTATTGTCATTAAACAGTTATATAACTGCAATAGACATTGTCAGTATATACAATAATACAAATTAATAATACAACATATACCACACCTTATGCAACTTTTACAGCAAAAAAGTAACAATTAAATATCAATATCAGATGCATTAAAATCAATAAATTCATTAATAGAATAAAATGGATTATCCACAAGCCAAGAATGCAATCGCTTACAAAATATTTTATAAGGCAAATCTTTTACAGCTTGAGATAGCTTGTTAAAAAGTTTAATGCCAATATAGGAGTAACTTTGAGAAGTTTTCTTAAGTCTATGCTGAGGAATATCGATCATTTGACCATTACAGATATTATAATTATGAATATTGGATCTCGTGTCATACATATGTTGATTCTGTTTCATAAAACCCAATACAGTATAAATATACAAATTTATAACAGTCAAAATATTATATCTTTTAAAATAGGGTTTACAGTGTGTTCTAGTAGTTATCTTAGCCATAATTCTTATAGCTTTCTTTTGCACAAGTAATACATCTTGGATATATGAGCTATTACCCCAAAGTAAAATACCATAATTAATAATACTGTGAAAGTATGCAAAATATGAGACACGTATATACTCAAAGGGTACACAATTGACTAAAAGGGTACACAATTGACTAAGTTTCTCATCAGGAATAAAACCCTTGACAGCTTTCTGCATAAAAATGTAATATGTGACTCCCAGGTTAAAAATCTATCAATAAAAATGCCTAAAAACTTTACATCAGTACAAAGCTTTGGGACAACAACATTATTTAAAGTAAAAATTATATTTTTAGTTTTAGAATCATTAAGTAAAAACTTATTTGCTTGAAACCATTGTGATATATACATTATATTATTTTGAACCTCAGTTTCAAGATACTGTATATTTGCATTGTTGTGAATAAAACTTGTGTCATCAGCAAATAATATGGTTTTAGATTCAGTATTGAATGGTAAATGATTAATCATGATTAGGAATAGCAGAGGACCTAGGATAGAGCCCTGAGGAACATCGCACATTAGGTGTCTCTGATATGGCCACCTTCTCCTATTCTTATGTTCCTTCCATGCATCAAACACAAGCAGACCACTCTAACCTTTAAATGCTCTAAAATGAGCCAAAACTATTTCGTTTTAAAGAAGCACTTATCTCAGACATCTAACCCTGTAACCAGAATAAAATCCCAGTTTCAAATGAGTGGAGTATGTATCAAAGTAGAGGTCTAAAATGGTATAAAATGTGATTCATCAGCTGCCAAATGGAAAGTTTGCTAACAAATTAGTTTTAAATGTTTAAACTGCTCTTGGTACATTTACTTACCATAAAACAGCATCAAGTCAATAGTCTGAAAATTTCGGTTATTTTTGCTTCAAATGTACTGGTTAGTAATGAATTAATCGTTATTTCGAACTGAAGCTGTTTGTTAGCTGTCGTTGATTTACCCTGTAGCTTCGGACCTCCTGTTGTCCGGTGTGTGTTTGTGTGTCGTGACATCTGGAGGTGGAGTGATGAATTTTCATAGTGGCTTGGTGGCAGTAATTCAAAATTAATTTGGCAAAATACGCATCAGAGTTGGATACTTGGGAAAAGTTATTAATCACGAAACATATACACTATGTAATGAATTTTGAATTGCTGCCCCAAACCCACTATAGGAATTCATCACTCCACCACCAGATGTCATCACACAAGGACACACACTGGGAAAAACCACAAGGAAGCAGTTGACCACTTCCAATAATGGAGCAATTAGCTCTTGAAACCGGTCAAGACGAAAAATATGTAAGTGCATTAAGTGTTTCAATTCTGACTCAGATTTTCAAAATAATTTCAAATTCACATCACTGTTAGTAGCTTATCCATATATTATACAAATGCTGTCAAGAAGCTGAAGAATTTGGACAGTGCTGAGTGCAGTTCACTTGTTAGTTGTGACTGAGCAGTTCAGTTGTGTTCCGCTCTGAGTATGTGTCAAAAGTGTCTCTAGTGTAAAGTTTGTGCTACGCTGAGTGACAAGTAAAGTGTGTTTCATAACAACTGGTGTTTTCATCTGTTACAATACCATGTATTTATGTGGTGCTACTAAAACAAGAGATTGTACACCTTACTGCTTCTCTTGTGTACCGTTATCACTTTTATACGAATTTCTTTGCAAGTTACTGGCCAAACTGTTATTAATTCTTTTCTGTAATCTAATTCATTTGTGACTTCTATTAAACAAACATGAATTGTTTTTTATTAAATACAATTAAACATTTTTTGTTTTAGTTCACTGGAAGTCAAGAGAGCATTTTGCATATGGAAATAGAAGAAGTGGCTGGATTGGATTCAGGAGGAAATGATGACTCTGATGAAATGCAGAATGGTGCAATCAGTTCATCAACGCAGCTGCATTCACCAGAACATCAGGTGAATATATGCTCACTATTCTAATGTCATTGACTGTTATGTATGCATAACAATGTAATGTTTGCCCCTAGTTGCTACTTGTGATCTAAAGAGGTGAAATGTTTCTCACAATCTGTATGCATAAAAGTCATTTGTACAATAGCAAGTGCCATCTCAACTACATTAGTTTCAAACCCATGTGTGTTGTCATCTTGCATGCTCTATAGGATTCGGATATTGGAATAATGTATACAATCCTTCTTCTTCTTCTACCCTCTTTTATAACCTGTGTCCCTGGCTAGGCTACAAAGTTGATGCAGTGTTTTCTCCCTTCTTCCAGCAACCTACTTCACAGCAATCTCCCATGTCATCATAGGGTCCCTGATGCTTTGCTTCCATAAACTGGCTCAACTTCCAATGGTCCTCTATTCTATTAATGTGTCCAGGCAAGCTATTCTCCTGCTTAGGTACTGGTTTCTGTTGTAGTTCTTCTCTAAGTATATCACTCCTGACCCTTCCCTTCTCATACTTCTCCACAGACACTTCATTTGTACTGTATTTACCCAATCTATATCATTCTTAACTGCTGTCGAACTCTCACTGCCATATAGTAATAGTGACTCCAAAATTACATTATAAACACGAGTCTTGGTCTTCTTATTAACTTCCTTTTTCCCAAATATACTGCTGCTGAGAGCATAATAAGCATTTATTGTTTTTTGTATTATCCTACAAATTTCTTCTTGCAGTGCTTGCCTGTTTGATGGACCTGCACTCCTAGATATTCATATTGTTCTACTTGAGTAAGTGCTGTCCTTTGTACTCAATCTTTATTCGCTCTACCTGATCTTCTCTTCTTCCTACCATCATTACTTGACTCTTTTTGTTATTAACTACCATTCCATGTATGCAACCTGCTTATTGTTATTTTTGGCTTTTTCGGCATGAAAAACAACCATTCCACAGTATCAACTGCAACAGAGAAGGTAAATGTATTTCTTGGATATTTCATATAAATATCAAGGGAATTGTTGATGTCTAAATTACAGCTACCTAATTTTGCAGCAAAGAAAGCATAAGCACTGGAAGAGATAATACAGAAAACTAAAAATGTAGGTCATGTATAAGAAAATGTAAGTGAACTTTCAAATAATTTAGCATAAATTCTAAAGAAAAGAAATGAAAAAAATCTCATGTGTACTGTGAAATGCTCTGTAGCCACTATTCTATATTTATACATCTCTTTTACAATATGAAAAGTGGAAGGGAGAGAATAAAGACTACAGGGTAGTGCGTGACTGTATCTATTTAGGAGTAAAAATAGATGGAGGTAATAAATGGGAGAAACAAAAGAAGTTTGCATTAGCAAAAGGTAAAGGGGCGATGGCAGCAATTAGAAGCTGCAAATATAAAGTACCTAATATAAATGTTAAATGGCTGGAAAAAGTTTATGAGATGGTTGTGGAGGCAAAAATGATGTATGGTATAGAAATATGGGGATTAGATAGAGGATGGGAAAGTATAGATGTGGTGCACAGGATGTTTTGTAGAGAAATACTAGGGCTACCGAAGTCAATTGTAAGACAGGTAGCACAATTACAGATGGGCAGGGTGGCAACTAAGGGGAAGATAATGGAAAGAGCTTTGAAATTTTGGTTCAGAAGTTTAAATCTAGGGAAAAGTAATGTGTTAAGACAATGTATTGAATACCAAGAGAATAGCTTAATGAATGATGGATGGGTAAGTAAATTACGGAATATTTTGGAGAAAAATGGGTTAGGAGATATATAGAGAAGGAGAGAAAATAACGTGAAAAATTTTTGGAAAAAGGCGAGGAAAAGACTGGAAGATATAGAAATACAAATCATGTTCAGTGAGATTGCCGAAAAGAGCTCATTAGTTTATTATAGGCCAATGAAAAATGCATGGGGTAGGGAAAAATATATAGACATAGTAAATAAAGAAGAGAGAGAATCTATTGCATGGTTAAGAACCGGAGCATGGAGGCTGAAAGGGCTAAGACAGGGTATTCCTCAGAACCATTGTCCGATATGTGGTGGTAATGAAGACATTGAACACATAGTATTTAAGTGCCAAGGAACAGAAAATTAGAGAAAAGAATTTTTTAATAAGAAGTGGTTGAAGGGGGATAGAAATACACTTATGATTGAAATGATATGTAAGGACGCTAGAAGCATTGGACAGTTTTTGTGTAAAGTAAAAAATAAATGGCTTTGGACAGTGGAAAGAGAAAAGTAAGAGGTAGTGCATCTTACTTTGAATGGAAAACCATAGTGAATGTGTGATGGTTAAGTAATCAATAAATGAAAAGTGAAAAACAAGTGGAAATGGGACATGAAAAAAACTGAAAAAAAAGAAGAGCAAGATAATTTATTGACAAGAAATTGTAAAATGTAAATAAACTGTAGTGATTGTCTACTGAATGAGTGACCAGCGTCAAAGTGCAGTAGACAATCAAATTTGTAAAACTCTTAGCACATTTCTTTTACAGACCATTATTAGAAATGCTTTTTTTTTTCTTTCTGCTTCATGTTAATCAAGATAACCGTTTGCAGCAGCAGTTTCATTACACATTTTCTTCTATGTACAAGGGGAATGCAGAGGGTAACGCTAGTCTATCCTTATAGAACAGTTTCCTATATGGTGGCTTTGAAATTCCATACTCTTTATATGACATCACAAGAAACAAATGAATGGCGAGACCACTTCAAACAATGTAAAAATGTTGAAAAATTCAAACCAAGAACAATGGATATCTAAGAAATGCTTGACAGCACAAAGAATTATTTGAAATAAATTATGTAGTTTGAACAGATCTACATTTTTTGTGTACTAAATTTTGTTTATCTCCTGTGATTTAACAGTTATGCAAAAGTCATGCAGAATGAAGAGAACTTCACAGGCTATTCAAAGAAAATTCAAGATATGCATTATTAGTAATGTAAATATCTTAAAAATATTGTAATTTTGTGATTTTTTAAAAACAGAGAAAAAGAAAAAAGGATAATTAAGAGCATTTTTGAGAAAATCAAAAATAAATAAATTATTTTCATATAAAGGGTAGTTTGTGTGGGGGGATTTTCTTGATAATCTTTGCATTGCATCCTTAGAAGATGCTGAATTTGTATACTAAGAAGTTAAGTCTCTCACTCTCTCTCTCTCTCTCTCTCTCTCTCTCTCTCTCTCTCTCTCTCTCTCATGTCCCTTTTTCTAAAAATGCTTTTTTCGTTTGTTTATTTGTTTTGTGCATTTTTTTAAACAGGTGACTTGAAAACATGTATTTCCAGCAAAAATCTCTATATCAATGCAATACAATGAAGTATTTCCTCTACGTAGCATAAGCAGTGCTAAAGCAAGTAAAAAGAAACACCAATGACAATGAATGCTCAATACGTCATTGTACATTTCCAAGTGACAAAAGTTTCAAAATAATAGTGCATCACTTTTAGATTTTTGCTGCATCAAAGAGACATAACTTAAAACAGTTATTTTTCTTTATCTTTTTTTAAATATAATTTAACCAGACAGTTCACATTAAATAGTGAATGAATAAAATAAATGTGATATTGAGCTAGGGACCTAAAGCACTAAAGCTAGCCAATATTCATCCTAGGGAGTGAGAACTTCAACTCAGATTAGATCCCATACACCCAACATTAAGCTAGAACATTACCAACAAGTTTTGAAGAAATCTTATTTATATTCCATGCCACCATTGCAACTACATTTAATGTAGTCCTGGAACATTTATTCTAGTATACCTCTCAGCATCCTGAGTACACTGCCTCACTAATTTGTCAGATAGAAACTACTGCTAGTTAGCATTCATGCATATCACTTTGGAGTAGCTATTCCATGAAGGCCTCCTCTCTGACTCCACGACATCATATTGAGAGAGTAAAAGCTATGCTTGTTTTTTGAACACCATTATGAGAAGATATTCAAAAAAATTCAAGAGGAAAATGTCTACACAGTTTTACACATATCAGCCACTGACCTTTATGACAGACTAGGCCACCAAGTCAATCACATGAGAGAAGTATCTCAGACAGAAATGGGACAGGTATTTAGAAAATTAGTGTGTGTACTGGTAAAGAAAGTAACGTAAAAGTAATGAATTTGCCCCTTTGGTAACAAAAATACATAAACAGTAACTAATTTAGACCTGTTGGCCATAATGGTAACAAAATTTCCATCCTCTATCATCTCAATATAAGTAGCACCAAGATCACAATCTCTTTATCCAATAGACTTTGCTAGCTTCATTTGCTGCTTAGTTACCACTGTGCTTGTTAATGGCTGCACTAAAATGTGCATGACATCATAAGGGCAACATCAAGATTCTGCCAATCACTATTGTGTTACTTTCAGGAGCAGCCTTCACTATGCCTGTTTTAAAGCCAGGTATACAATGCACTTAATGTAACTGAATTTAATGCAACATAACATGATAGTATTGTATTAAATTGAGCTATTTAGAGTTGACTTAATGTGACTTAATGCAAGTGACTTAAGTGTTTGGCAAGTCAAACACTTCCTTCCTGTTATGTTAAATTTTATGTCACATGGTAATTAGAGCCAATCGGCATGAAACAGTAGCATGAAGTAATAAAAGAACTACCAATCACTTATTACATTAAGTGCTTTCTAATTATACCTTTAGTTTGGCAACATTTCTTAACTTCACTTTATGTCCCATCATTTTATGTCATGTTAAGTAAAGCTCATTATAATCCCAGCATTATAGTTATAGATTTTTTTTCCCAGTAACATTTTCGAATTGGTCAGATTATGCACAGTAAAGGAACCATTCAATATAATAATAATAATAATAATAATAATAATAATAATAATAATAATAATAATAATAATAATAATAATGTATTATTATAATTTTTATTATTTACTGACTTGTTCTGAGTGAATCAAATGTGCCTTTGTTGCCTTCCAACAAACTATACTATGTGGTCCCTTTACTGTGCATAATCTGACCAATTCAAGAATGTTATTGTGGAAAAAAAGAAAAACTAAATAATATTAGTAGGTACGTAGCGTGTAAAGTTAGGGCAGGATCAGTAAATTAACTTCCTAGCAACAAAAGGTAAATGCATTTGTGAATATCAAATGCTGTTTTGAGTGCAATCAGAACTTTATTATGGAAGTTACGTCTTTATTTGTAAATAGAAACATTGAGTGCATTTATTGAGGCTTCTAGCGGCCATAGGTACTAGGCAATAAAAAGAATGAGAAACTTAACCTATACTAAACTACACCTTAATTCTATAGGTAACGGGACATACACATGGCAAAAGAGGCTATATACATGAATAAAGGTGAATGAGAACTAGCTAACTCCAGTTTGAGTGTTTTGGAGCTCAAATGTGAATGGGTGATTGCAGTAAATATCCCATTGAAACGATTTTGAATTGGGTGTTTTTGTAATTATCTGCCTCCGGGGAAAAAATTGATTTCAAAACTATTGGTTGGAACAGACAAATTCAAGTTCTGGCTTAGGACTACACAAGGGCAGAAGCATAATGCCCACTGTAAGGCCTCATTCATGTAATTGATTTCATGCCACATAACAAAGAATGATGTGATGTGGCAGGACTATAATCTAATTATGCCTGCAATGTGTCATGCTGTGTACTGTTGGGGATATCATTTCTACCAGCCCATATTTACTTTTAGTCAACATCTAGTATGGATTCATGTGTGTTCTACTAATGCTACAAATGCTTAAATCAAAAAAACAGATGAAAATGGCAAGTGTACATCTGATAAATAATGCAAGATTCATGGACAATGTGTATGGAAAATTGCTTCTTCTCGCAATACTTATAATTTTTTGAGGCATTAACCCAAATTGAACTTCTAATATGAATTTCTCCTATAAGATGTTCCATACATGAAATAATCTGAATGACAAAAATCATATCACTTTCACAACACATGAAAACACAAGTCACACTGAAATGTGAAAACTGCAGCTTTAGATTTCCCAAACTGACAGCACTCAACTGTCTCAATCATAATGGAACAATGTGATGCGCATAAACAGGATCATATATACCCATGTATACTGAAGTCATGGGACGCTGTGTGAGTTGCTCTCACTGCAAAATTATGTGCCATGTTTGTGAGTTTGCACAACCCAGAATCTTGGGTGAGTTGTTGCGCATCACGAAATTGTTTACATAAAAGCTGAATATTTTGTTGCATTGTCTCCAAAAGATACAAATTTTAGATATAAGCTTTACAAGTGGAGCCATATGCAAGCGCAGATAGCCCTACTGCAATATACTGAGCTATCTAAATTCTAGTAATTCTAGCAGAAACTGGTCAGCTCACACCTTAATATCAAGTATGTCACTATGTGCTGCTGCTACCTCAGCTGAAACTCCTAAAAAAACAAGTTGGCATATAGTGTTACATAATATGATCTAGGTCCTCATTTTCATGATTTGCTCTTAAGAAATGCAAGGAAAAGTCTCTCTCTCTCTCTCTCTCTCTCTCTCTCTCTCTCTCTCTCTCTCTCTCTCTCTCTCTCTCTCTCTCTCTCTCTCTCTGTGTCTCTGTCTCTCTGTCTCTGTCTCTGTCTCTCTCTGGACATATTAGCCTTCGTTTTAGGTTTTCTGTGTGGATCATTATTACTAACACTAATTATTTTAATTTTTTTTATTTATTTATTTTTATTATTATTATTATTATTTTTTTTGGGAGGCAATACCTCCATGACTTAGGTTTCCAAATGCTAAAATAAGTTATTTTGAATAAATGCTAACACCAACAATTTTTCTGTTTTTATTATTTCAGTAATATTTTTTATAGGCTTACTTAACAAAGGTTTATCTTATCAATAACCACCATAAAACACACAAAATATATTCTACTTCTTTTGTTTGTATTTGTTATAAATGCAGTAGATAATTAAAAGCATATTCAGATCATTATTTTAGTAAGATTTATTTAACAGTACGTGTTTCACAAGAGTTTACCATATCAAAAACTACTCACAAGAAAACATACACATGATAGATTTCACTGTTTCTCTTGTTTTTTGGGGCTGGGGGATGTTGCAGTAGATTACTACACATGTGTCCAAATTTTCTGACATGGATAATTTCTTATTATCATGTAGCACATAGGTTCTCTCTGCAGAACATGTCAGAAATAATAATGTTGCAGGTACTAGGACTAATTTTCCTGTATATTTTCTCCCTGCAGTACTGAACAAATCAGCTATATATCTTCAAAGCTAGGATTATGTTTAATAATTCTCTGAGCTTTGAAGAACAGGTAACTGTCCAGGCACTTCTTTTCTGGAAACATGTCAAGGACATCTAAAGCTTCTTTGAGTGGTGGAGTTGCACTTTCCAAGCAGACAATAGCCATCTGAGAAACTGAAAACAGTGATTTTAGACATTTTAGATTGCAACCCCTCATTTAGGCATTTTCAAGTTCAATGAAATTCATATATTTAGCCCTAGGAAGTAGGAAACATTAATATCCTGAAAATGGTTCATTAAATGGCAAGGAAAAAATTGGCTAAAACCTAAGATCCAAACCCTAGTTTATAAGTCTGCTGTTTGCAATCACTGGTAATCTTTTTTAGCTGGTTCAGCATCAGTAAATGGAGTACAAGCAAATTAAATAGCGTAACTGGAATAATATAAATATATATAGTAAAACTTTTTTATAAACTTGTGTATTTCTACTTGAGTGAGAAGGTGTCACTATTTTATTACTGCTCTTCATTGACGTGCTACTCTATTGAGTGTGAGTTCCATGTTTTCATCTATTTTTATTATTCATTATATTGATTCGAATTATTTTTAAATTATAAAAATTGTCAAAACAAAGCTTTTGCCTAAATATGCATCCATTCTTTTGTTAGAGTACAAGTTACACAATTGCAAACTTTGAATGCAGATTGATTCCTTCATTGTTTACACAAAGTTGTCACGGTATCTTTCGTGTTATCTTTTTTTGCTGAGCGCCTGTTATTGTTTTACTATTTTTAATTTTGAGTTCTTTGTCCTCCGGCTAGCTATTATTACCCAGTCGAGCAAATCTCTTGAACAGGGTGTGTAAACGGAAAGGAGTTGTTACTAAAAGATAACGCTGATAAAAGAATTTGTTTTTACACTTTTATTGCCGTCACAACTTATTAATTTCATATATATTACTCTTGATGCACGCCCGACTGAAGCTGTTATATTTTTAAATGTAACTATAATTACTTATTGCCGCGCATTATTAATTCGCGTATTTCACATTTTTGTAACTAACTTTACGACACGAGAGATTCTGTAGAATTGCGCGACGTGTAACCCGTGGATGATTCTGTTGAACTGTGCTGCGTGTAACTTGTGAATGATTCTGTAGAACTGCGCGTTACCCGTCTCTGGCTTCATAATTTATACTCCCTCACCCCGATATGCCTAAAGATTATAATCGAGCTGCTATTGGTTAATAAAATGCGCCAACATTAGTGTCTATTTTTATATCCAATCAAAATTACGAACACATATGCTCTAGGGAAGATATTCCCTCCATTTCTAAAGAAAAGCATGCTAATCTGACGTCATTTGCTTGTCTCTTATAATTGATACAACTCACCCCCTCGCTCATTGTTACCTGTTCCTATTGTCAGTTTCAGTGAGGCCATGTAAACTTATTTCCTAACAATGCTTATAATTAACAAACATCTCAAATCATTGTCATACAATAATGCAAATTTACACCACAATCACTCTGGCATTCATAGTGTTGTGGTATAAAATACTGCATCAAAGTTCTAAATAATGTACATTTTTCCCCAGATTTCTGATTCAGTATCACCTGAAGTGCAGAGTCAAAGCAGTCGCGCATCTTCACCTGATGAATTTACTCCAACACTTTATTCAGGACAGTGCTACATGGGCTCCACGTCACGCCCAGGTTGTGAATCTCAGAGTTTAATGGAGACATCAACGCAGTATAGCACTGAGTATAGCACTGCTACAGCAGGTACCGAGATTGATATTCATTTTCATTTTGAACACTTTTTTACTTGACTGAGCGGGATATTTTATGTTTGGGGTGCATGATAAACAGTATTTTGTGTGCTAAACTGCTAACTTCAACAACAACAATGATGATGATGGTAATTATAATTATGATGATAATTATTCTCATCCTCTTTGCACATTATCTGGAAATATTATGTAACAATCTTCATTTTCTGTAAAGATGCAAATAGCCAATTGAAGTTTTGAATCTTTTATTGATTTAAATGATGTAGGCTGAGCCATTGAAATGGACAATTTTAAAATCTTAATTACTGTTCTGATTACTTGGAAATGACATGTTCACTTTAATTTTAAAGTATACAATTATATTTATCTCATGAAACTCCATAAACATTACATCCCAAAGGGGACACTCATTTTGTTGCACATATTCTTCAATGCTTCCCATTACATGATGCATCAGGATCGCAGCAACTTCTTTGAATTCTGTGATGTACTGTGGAGGCGGAACACTCTACTCTACAAACATCCCATTTAGAAAAAAATTGCATGTTGTCAGATCTAGAATTTTGCAGGCCATGAATGTTTCCATAACGTTTAGGATTATGGTAACTGTCACAAAGTTGATATTTTCTAGTATACATACAGATCTTTGCTTCTCTAGCAGATTTTTGATTAATGCAGAACCAATTAATTTAAAATTCTGTATCCAAATTTTTATTGCATGGTCTCATGGTATGAGATCATTGTGAATTATCTTATAATAATGTCAAAATGGTCATTGTGAAGTAGTGAAACTATTATGAGGTCCAAATCTCTTGACATTTAAGACATGTCCACTAATACAGAACTAGCGAATAGCAGTAGTGTATGTATGAGTCTTACAACCTGGTGCAAGATGGCGGCCGCATGTATGATGATGACGAGAAGCAAGCAGCAAAATTATGGCGAAAAAGCAGGAAAAAACAGGAAAGGACGAAAATCAATATGCAAATGGTATAGACAGTGGCAGAAATTAAGATAGCAAAAATGGAAATAGAGATGGGGAAAAAAACAACCAAAAAACGAAATCGCACATGGCGCAAGGGAAGCGGAGACGATAGCATCATTACAAAAGATAATAAAACTATTAAATAAGGATCTAAAAAATGCACAGAAAGAGATAAAAGAATTGAAAATACAAAAAAAGTGAACTAGAAGCATATATAGAGACTAAAATAGACAAAGCATCAGCTTTGTACTCGTCAGTGGTTAAAACCAACACCGGAGTAAGAAACACAGCCTAAACATCAACACCGTAAATAGGTTTGAGGTGTTAAGCGAAGAAAAAATCCAAGTAGATGAAACAGAAGAAAAACACAATGGAAGATGCAACAACTACAAGTGGATAAATCCAAATGCAAGGACCATGAAAACGAAGAAAGAAGAACAGGAAAAGAAGAAAAGGAAGAATGAAGAAGATAAAAGTGTTGTGATATATGGTGACTCAATCATAAAAAACGTGATTCTAAACAGAAAAGATGTGAAGGTGAAAGTGTATAGAGGTGTAAAGGCAGAATATCTGCCTAATATAATAAAAAGTGTAATGCTAATGCTAAAGTGGTGGTACTGCATGTAGGCACAAATGACATTAAAAAAGGAAAATGTCCAAATGAGGTTATGCAGGAAGTATACAACTCAATTGTGTGTACCAAAAAGTGTTTTCCAGGGGCAATAGTGGTTGTAAATAGCATAGTTTTAAGAAGAGACTACAGTAAAAGGTTTATAAACGCTATAAATAATGAAATTAGATGGGCATGTAAAGCTGCTAAAGCAGTTTATGTGGACTCAAATAGGTATATAGATGAAAGTTGTTTGGGAAAGGATGGCCTGCATTTAAATAGAAAGGGTTCATATGAGTTAAGCCAAATGATAAATAAGGTAGTAAATTTATGCATGAAACAGGGACTTACTTTTGAAGAAGTTCTTCCAACCGCCACCAGAAATCAAGCTTACAACCAAGACGAAGGATGCGGGCAGTCGATAGGGAACTGAGGATGGCAGCAATTAGCTCCTGAAACATGTATTCGTTATAAAAACAAGTGATGTAGCGTTACAATCGACTCAATAATTACTAATTACTAAACAACGTCATGTTTTGTTTCACAGAATAATACCATTGGAAAACAATGATTAAGGCATGTTAATGGTTATTATGCTTACTTCTGCATAATGTCGAATCATAGAACCAAAGCACATATCTGTTACATGGGTAGAGCATGTTTGCATTTTACAACATTCAACGCCTTGTTACTTGGAATGCACTACAAAAGAGAAAGCCATATAAAGAATAATCCAACAGAATTTTAAGCAAGGAATCAGCAATTATCATCACATTATTGAGGAAGCATCAACAATGGAATTCATTGCACCATTGACACGATAGCTCAAGGTTAAAATATTGTTAAAACATTATCAAGGCAAAAATACTACTGGTGTACTTTTTATGGTATACTTGCTGGAAGGTTAAGTGACTCAGTTGTGAATTCAACTGTGGTGTACTCAGTTCTTACAGGGATAGGCTTTGTCCTAACATTTATAAAGTTAACTCTTTCATAAAAATTCCTTATTAAGCCCAGTAGTACCAGTGAGGTTAGGACTATTTTCTTCAGTGTGTATAATTTCTTTAAAACATATGCCAACGAAGAAAACCGCAAAGATCTTAACTTCATGAAATGTCAAGAACTTACGGCTGAGGTGTACTCATTAGAACTTACGGCTGAGGTGTACTCATTAGGTACATAAAGTGTTTCACATGTGCGTAGGGAAGCAAAAAAAGGTGCACACAGAGGGAGCCACGAAATTATTTAAATTAAGTATATGCTTATCTAAGAGACAATTATCTAGACAATTTCGAAAAAGATGTTGTAAGGCACAGTGTTTTCTAATTTTATGATAAATGTGTAATTGAGGAATATGAGGATATGCCATTAGGTATACCACTTGAATAACAAAGAATGCATAAAAAGGTATGATTTTTATTTCTCTATTTGTGTATGACATTTCCATTGTGTGTCTTTTTGTTTTCTTGCAGTTTTTAAGTGAACATTGCAATGGCATTTATAACAAACGCATAATGCTCTGACGAAGTGAAGTGAAGTCTGGCAACTGCACAGTCACTCCTTATTGGTTGTCATGAAATGTCAAGAGATTTGGACCAGACAGTAGTACTATTTTTTCAATATGCTTTAATAACAAAAGCATGTTCACTCATCCAATGATCTGCAAACAATGCTATAGAATGAAGAACCAATTATGACACACAGCAGTTAAAATACACAAAATCAGCTGAAAATCATGCCTTTCATTGGCTTGGCCTATACAAGACATCTTTTTCATTTCTTTCAATGCTGGTATCCTGAGCAAGGTATTCCTATGGTAGAATTTCTACAACTATAGGCACTATTTTATTACAAAAAATCCATATATGTTACATTCACATGACTTTCTCTACCTCTATTGTTTATTTTTTATTTAGCTTCTACAAACTATTCTTATGAAACCTTATTTTTCTATCTACTTCATATTAATCAAAATAAAAACCTTCGAAGAAATAATTTCATTATACATTTCAATATAGGACAGGGGGGATAGAGGAAACTGAAGTCATAGTCAGATCCTTAAAAGTGAGTGACTATATGCTAGCCTTGAAATTCCATATTCTTTCCATAATATCTGTAGTAGATTATATTTGTTAGTTGGAAGATGCTTCATGTTTATCTGCACAACGTTTGGAAGCCAATTTGTTGTGGTAACTTCGTGTTATCTATTGCTGGGCGCCTGTTATTGAATTACTACTTTGAATGTTGGGTTCTTTGTCCTCTGGCTAGCTATTGTTTCTCGGTCGAGCACATCTCTTGATCAAGGTGTGTAAATGGAAAGGGTTTGTTACTCAAAGATAACACTGATAAAAGAATTTGTTTTTACACTTTTATTACTGTCACAATTAATTAAGTTCACATATTGACTCTTGATACACGCCAGACTGAATCTGTTATATTTTCTAATATCACTATAATCACTTATTTACTGCACATTATTAATTTGCGTGTTTCACATTTATAACAAACTTTAAGATGCGAGAGATTCTGTAGAATTGCGACATGTAACTCGCGAACGATTCTGATGAACTAAGCGATGTTTAACTTCTGAATGATTCTGTTGGACTCAGCGACGTGTAACGCGTGGATGATTTTGTTCAACTGGGCAATACTTGCCTCTGGCTTTAGCTTTTTATACTCTCACACCCTAATATGCCTAAACATTATAACATTGGTTAATAAAACGAGCCAACATTAGCGTCTATTTTTATATCCAATCAAAATTACGAACACAAATGCTCTAGGGAAAATATTCCCGCTATTTCTAAGAAAAGTGCGCCAATCTGATGTCATTTGTTTGTGTCTTCTAATTAATATTCAACTCACCCCCTCGCTCATTGTTATCCGCTCTTATTGTCAGTTTCAGTGAGGTCGTGTAAACTTATTTCCTAACAATGCATATAATTAACAAACATCTCAAATCAATGTCATACATTAATGCTTATTTACACTACAATCACTCTGGCATTTACATTATTGTGATACAAATTACTGCCACATAACATAAGAAGCAGCTGAATAGCGAAAACACTTTAAAAAAATGACAAACTGATATTGCGGAAATGGCTGATGCCACAGAAAAGGTTATTTGAAATAAATTATGTTTTAAAGAGATCCACATTTTTTGTGTGGTACGTTTTTGTCTATCTCTTTAACATCTGCCAGTTATACAAAATGACACAAAATTCCTTCTGAATGAAGATGACTTCACAGGCCACTCCCAAAAAATTTGAGATATACATTTTATTTGTCATGTAAATATATATGGTAATTTTAATCAATTTTATTTTTGGAAAAATAAAAAAATTTTCAAAATGTTCCATATAAAGGGATGGGGGATTTTCTTTAAAATCTTCATGTTGGACCTTTGGAATATCAACTTTGGTATTTATCTGAATTTTCATTTTTGAGTTATGCTGTTTTTACACACACACGCACGCACCCACGCACGCGCACGCACACACACACACACACACACACACACACATACACACACACACGGAAAAACCATTTTATAAAATGCATTTTTTGCATTCAGGGAGCTTTGAAATATGTATTTCTGGTGAAATCTCTGTATTGAATTTTTGGATGGAATGCTAGGTACATGGTAGAGAAAATAAAAGTATTAGTTCTGTCATTTACATAAGCCACTTTTAACTCCCATGGTCATATCAAAGCTCTTGACTTAAGAAACAACCATTTTATTAGTTATTCACTTAAAATTGGTGTAACATTATTACCTTTATTTATTTATTTTTAATCATACAATTTACATAGTAAAACAGTATTATCGCAGATTACATCAAAACAACGCAATATTTAAAAAAATAACTCTATATATAAAAAGAAAAAAATTATATACTAGAATACTTATTACTTTATACAAATTATAATACTTGCAAAACAATAAGGTCTCATAAGATACATTATATAAAAGCAATGCATATTTAAAAATAGTTTGTACTATTGTTTAAAAACTCTTGTGAATTATAAAAGCACTGTGTTAATAAATACTTTTTGAGTCCTTTTTATGTGCAGGGAAGAGGGGACTTCCAATAGGATTATTCTTCCCATATTCTAGAAAGAATAATTCTATTGAACGTCTCTTCCTCCGTGCACATCAAACCTGGCACCTCTTGGATTACAAGGCAGAAAGTTCATTGCTATTCTCTACTCCAATTCATATGTACTTGTTTGTATGTTACTATAGTTCTTGTTTTCTTTGTATGAGAAGATAATACCACAAACTTTCCATACATGAATTATAAATTCTAGGGATTAATTGTACTTTTTCTTTCTTGTTTTCTTTGGAGTATGCTTTGATGTAGGCATTTAATATGTAACATGTACAACATTTAGAATACATATATTTATGTACAGAGTGTCCAATTAAAGCCATTCCTATTTGTATATGCATCATAGGTAATAGTCAAGTATTGCAAGAGGTATTGGATGGTTTCTCATGCAGAATTTAGAGTGGGAAAATCATTTATTCAAAGGTGTAAAATAGATACCATGAGTTAACTATAAATTTAGTTTGCTGCATTAATGCTCAATAATACTCCATGCTGCATTAACAAAGAAAATATGAAAAAAATTTGCTAGTGTCAGCTTATTGACACTAACAATGTCAGAGAATATGTTTCTCTTGCACCTAGAGCATAGAGAGTAATAATAATAATAATAATAATAATAATAATAATAATAATAATAATAATCCTTTATTGCTTATTTACTTGGAAATACAAGTTAAAAGCATGGTAAAAGAAAGCAATGTGTACATAACAAGTTGACAACAGTTTTACAAAAGTTTATACTCACTAGCATTGCCAAACAATAGGTTTCTCTCTCTCTCATACACTCTCTCGCTCTCTCTCTCTCATACACACTCTCTCTCTCTCTCTCATACACACACTCTCTCTCTCTCTCATACACACACTCTCTCTCTCTCATACACACACTCTCTCTATCTCAATCTCTACGTCAGAATTCATCCAATTGTACAGGGATCTATTTACAAGGTATTCTTTTAATCTCGTTTTAAAAAGGTTGGATCTTAACATTTTTAGTTCTCTAGGTAGTTTATTATATAATGTTGCTCCTATGTTTTTAGGATTTTTGTCACTAAATTTTTTTGTGTGATTGAGTCTGTATACATTAATTTGTGTTCTGGTATTGTAGTCATGCACATTGCAACTTCTAGTAAGATCACTGGTGTTATGTATTAGTAATATGACACGGTATACATATAGAGAGATGATTGTAAGGATTTTATTTTTTATAAACAACTCCTTGCATGGGTGCCCAAGGGTTACACCTGACATGATTCTCAAACATTTCTTTTGCAGGATTAATACTCTATTAATGTACAACTAAGCTGCTCCCCCCAGAGTTCAATACCATAGAGAAAATGAGGGTATATTATCCTATAATAGATGGTGTTTAATAGACTTAAGTTTTTAAACCTAGCAAAATAACATAACAGAAACACACCCTTGCTCACCTTGTTGCACACCTGATCAATGTGTGCACTCCATGTGAAGTGTTTGTCAAACTGTATTCCCAAGAATGATGTATATTCACTTTCATGAATAAGTTCATTACAAATTTCTGCTTCAAGTAAGTTTTCTCGTCTATGAGATACTGCAAAATTTACTATTTTGGTTTTACTTACATTACATCCTAATTTATTATCATTAAAATAGTTAAGTAGGTGAGTTGTAATAGCAGTTATTTTCTCTCTAAGTCCCTGTATAGATGAGTCCCAACATATGACATTGTATCATCTGCATATGACAATATCTTAGAATTTGCAATAATAGGGATGTTGTTAATGTATAATATAAATAATAAGAGTCCCAGTACAGAACCCTGTGAAACTCCACAATGAACTATTCCCTCACTGGATTTGGAGGTTTCCTTTTGATTGATATTATAGAACGGAATTTCAGTCCTTTGGACTCAATTCTTAAATAAGATGAAATTAACTGGTTACCAAGTCCCCTTATACCATAGTGGTTAAGTTTCCTAAGTAAAATGTTGTGATCAACATCAAATGCCTTAGACAGGTCTAGAAAAACTCCTGCTGTCTTATTGTAATTTTCAAGCATGGCTGTACTATCACTAAGAAACTCAGTGGTAGCTGTCATGGTCAAATGTTGTTTGCAAAAACCGTGTTGAGACTGTCGAATTATCTTATTAGTTGTAAGAAGCTTATCTAATCTGACAAGTATAGTTTTTTCTAGGAGCTTTGCTATTGTTGATGTTAACGTGATAGGTCTATAATTATTCACTTGTGTTTTATCACCTTTTTTACAAACCGGATGTACACTACTAGTTTTCAGACAAGTTGGAAATTCACCATTTTCTAGAGAATAATTTATTAGGTGTAAGCATGGTTTTCAACTCATGCTTACATTGTTTTAAACATTTTGGTGTTATGTCATCCCATCCACTAGACTGTTTATTGTCAAAGCTATTAATAATATCCAATATTTCCTTATCATCCGTAGGATATAAATATATAGTGTTGCAGTTATCTTGTATGCTACCCTCAGACATATTAAGGACTAAATTTTGAGTTACCACAGATGGAGCATTCAAATAGGATTCATTAAAAATGTTACATATATCCACTAGGTTCATGACTACTCTATGTTGATCATGTACCTATTACAATATTTACCTTCCTATCTCCCTCTTTTTTGGTTTCATTTATAATATTCCAAGCTCCCTTTGTAGTGTTGCTGGATTTATCAAGTTTTTGTTTGTAATATAATGCCCTAATTTCCACTAAATAATTTTGAAAATCCTTTTTTAGCTTTTTGTATTTATTTTTGTAGTAGTCCCATCCAGTTGATTTGTAAAATTCATATGCATCAGTAATGCTATTTTTAGGTTCAATCCCTTCATGTTTATCTTAATCTTATTAGATTTACAGAATGTTTTCTTTTTTATAATATAAGGGCATGTAACATTTAAGTGTTTGACTAATTTTGAAGATTTAGAAGCTAGTAACAGTGATGTGTCATGATTTAAAATAAAGAGAGTTAAGGTTGTTACACTGCATCACTAAAATGAATGTATTTTAGTGATGTAGTGTAACAACCTCAACTCTCTTTATTTTAAATTTAAGTGTTTATTTATAATGTTATAAAACTTTTCCCATTTTTGGTAAACATCTTCAGCTGTATACATTACTTGCCACTTTTCTTGCTCGCTCCAGTGCTAGTTTAAATTGCTCAATATTTTTTGTAGTCATATTTTGGTATTTAATATTAACACTAGTGTTAGTATTTTTTACAGCAACATTGTTTATTTGCATAATTTGTGCATAATGGATATGTAACCAAGGTCCCCTATTATTATGGCTGACTTCTTCTCGTAAAGCTGTTCCACTGAAGTTAATGAGTTTTCTAGTAGGCCGTCCATTGCATTGTCCTTGATGTTCATTGTAGAGGTTATGTTATGCTCTGAGTCTTCTAGCAACTGGAATCTATTGGAAACATTAGTAGGTTGTTTCATTGGGATTTCTTCATTACGTGTTTTATTCCAACACCAATTCCTTGCCTTGTTTGCCTTTGTTTTGGCTGGAAGCCATTGTGCATCTCTATCACAAGACTTATATTCACCTTCATATTTATCATTGAGCTTTATTTCCAGATCATCTTTTTCTTTTTTTAATATTTTATTTATATTACGTAGTTATCGTATTTCTTTATTTGCTGAATCAAGGTCCTTTCTTTGTATTTCAATCACCAGCATAAGCGATGCCACAGTATCTTGTTCACGTGATTGCTGATCACAGTTTACACAATTACTTTTTTTTGTTATATCGGCCCAAGTTCTACACCTGCCTTCAATTCCACTATTAATTACACTTCTATTACGCTCATTTCTTGTGAACTTACTTCTCTTTAAACATTGTTGACCCTGGTATAGACCAAAATACAGTCATCTGCACCACAATGCTCACTCAGCACCATCTTGGGGCTAGCTTTGCTGATAAATGTTGGTTGGTTGGTACCTAATGTTGCATTGTTGGCAATGAAGCCATTCACTCTCTAGCACTCCAGTATTTTGATGATAGTTCCTGAGAAGTATATGGTAGATTAAGCAAGGAGAGATACAAAGTTACTGATAACAGTAGGGCTAGTGTGTTTTGTACATGCTTGTACAACATGTTGCCAGCCACTTCCCTTTCCTTTGCACCCTTTACAATAATTATCAGGAAGTTATACTTTTAACATGATACAGACTCTGCTATGTCACACATCACTGAAGAGCTATCTTGGTTTCACTGTGAATTTTATGTATACAAATTGCAAGATATCTCTATTAGCAGAAATGTCTCAAATTGTCTCAGAGGGTTTTCACTTTTACAACATTGCCCAGTGTTTTATACTCTTTTCTTGTTTATGAAAAAGATAGAAAACACAGAGTCATTGTTCTAAAAACATGTTTCAGATGCTCAGCAGAAGTCAGAGAAGTGCAGTAACTGCATGATGAAGACCTCCATGGTTGCAGAGAATCCTACAAGTGCCAAAAACAACTGTGATACAGTTTGCAATTGTAACTGTCAAATAAGACAAACCCCCAGCTGTGATATAGAAGACTGTGAGCTGGAGAGTTGTGACAGTTTGAGTGCCAGTCTCAATGCTAGCCCTACCCATGAGAGTTCACCTAGGCAAGAACATCCACCTGAACAGTGATGCCACCTTTTCTCATCAAGCATCATATTGTCTACTGCATAGGTCCATGTGATTCTGCACTTTTAAATCCTAGTCTCAAATGTGCAATAAATTTAGATATGCGACTTTTTGTACATATTGTAACTGTAGACTTGAAAACACCTTCTCCTATTTTTATTTTATTACCATCAGTAAGTTTTATGGATTTGCTTATAATGCCAAAACTAGCATTTTTGTCATACAGCTGTGCTGTACTGTAATGCAGATCCCTTTTTTAATTTTTTAAGTTAGTAATAATGAATCATGTTCACAAAGTAATTTCTTATCACTCCAGAGATCATAATTTTATAATGGAAGAGAAAATGGACCAACTTGGAGTGTGCAGTAGACAAATTACATACATCAGCAGTTCTAATGCTAAGAATTCCTTTACCTGTGTTTTGATAAAAGAAATGTGGTGAGAAGAAAGTTAGCAATGCTTACCTGTGATACAGTTATATGATAAGTTATTATTTTATCAATGAGATCCAAACTAATGGAAGCAATGTTGCAATACTGTTTGTGACCATTATCTTGTTCTGTGTACAAATTTAACAATTATGCAGTTATTAATTTTCATAATAAAGTTATAATCAATCTGTAATCATACAATTTAAAGAGCAATCAAACTCACCATATCAGTGCTTTTGTTGCACTGTGTTCATAGGCAGCAGATTTATCACAAAACTCAATGTTTACTGAGTTAAACTTTGAGAAGAGAAGTATATTGTATGATATAATTATACTTAAGTTTTACAGAAGTCTGGAATTTAGGAGTTAAAAAAAAACTCAACTGAATTGCTTTTAAAAAAAAATAAACAACTTTTAAAGCTCCATTGCCATGTTACAGATTTCTTTTTTTAAACTTGACCAAGTTCCTTTTGCTCTCTTTAAGTGTTTGTGATTGGAGCAGCATTAAGATGGGGGAAAATGATTCATACCCATGACTTGACGTCAAACACTTATGGTAACAGTTCAGTGATTCAGCAGTTTTTAGATTGCTAAAGAACTAAGACACTTACTTTACGTAATTTTACATTCACAGTTTTGCTCATACCATTGCCCAAGTATTAGAGCATTTTTCTCAGGTTTCCACATTTCAAGATTCTTTTGTCTTCTACATCATAAATAGGAACTCTTTATTCTCTCTATTATACTCATGTAAGTTTAATTACATTGCCTTTTAACTGTTCACATGCAATTAAAAAGTTAACTGTGAGCACCACTGCAAATTCAGTATGACCACTGCGCTTACCATATGAATGCTCTCTTCTTTACTGCACTCAGCTGACTTCCCAGAATATGCTATAGCAGCGCCAAAGTATTTCAGTCTATAATAGCAACTCGGTGACTTCATTGCACAGAAATTTTGTGGTTCACCTGATCTCTTATACTGACTGAGTCTTCCCAAGGATAAAAATCACATCACTTTCGCTTACACTTAAATTCACATATTTTATCCTTATTTGCTACATAATTCATTTATTTGTCTTATATAGTATCAGCACTAACATTCAAAAGCTTTACCGAATACTAAATATGTGGACATTGGCTGGCTTGTGCTGAGAAGAAAGTATGGAACTATTAAAAATCACTTCAAATTACTATTTTCTTCCTCCAATTTATTTATCTTTGAATTACAATCAGTACCATGTTATGTACTGATAGCATTTTAATCTACACTGCTCTTTGGGCAATATAAAAGTAGGATTATGTTACCTTCCCTCCCCCCCTTGCAGGTACCTGTGTATATTTTTGGAGAGAGGTTCTAATTGTAATGATGTAGCTGCTGTTATCGATTGTGAGGAGTGGCTGCTGATAAATGAAAATGTTTTTTCTGTTTCTTAGGATATCCAATTTGTTGCCATGTTAGAATCCTAGGAAAACATCAAGTGATATAATAAACTTATTTTCCTGTCTAAGCTATATTTAGCTTTGAGATGAAGTAGCGCCTACTTACTTAATTTTTACTTAAGTCTTTATCTCATAAATGTATTGTTTAAATTGTTTTATTGCAGCCTTATATATAAAAACCTGTACCTCTTGGCAGGATAGTTTTCAGAACATTTTTATTATGTTACTCTCATGTAGCTATATTTAAATATCTATAGAACCAAATAAATTAAAGCAAATAACTTTGTGTGATCATTAATTGAGATTGAGAATTCTCCTTAATAATGAAGTGTGAACAAAGAGATTGCAGACATAGAGATTTTTACATGAAATTTCAACAGTTTGGTATTTCTCTACCATTAACATCTAGGGTATATTTAAAAAATAGCAAGCAAATTGGCCTCTGCAGAAGAATTAAGTGCATTATGTACGTTAAAGTTTTTTATTTATGCTTTCCACAAATGAGAGCTTGTGAATGTTGGGAGCAAATGATCTTACAGAATTTTAAAAAGCAATAAGAAGAATCTCAGGTTTACTAAGCTATACTCCACATTTCTCTGAAATTTTATACTTAATCAAAGAGTGACAAGGTTGGCATAATGATATCATAAATCCCTCTTGATTGAAGTAAACAATGCTGCACTTCTGCATGCATGAATCAAATGCTGAATGTTTCTCTTTTGAAGTGTTGAACCTAAGTTATATCTGTCATAAAAAAATACAGATTATCTTCTCTGAAATATTTATGTAAAATGATCTTTGACTTATTATTTATGTTAATACTGATGTAACTGCTTATTTGCAGAATGAACTGAAAAAATCAAAATTTGATTAAGAACTCGCCAAAAACAAACAAAATATTTGCTACGAATGAACATGTTCAAATTTTTAACACTGGCTTTGCATAACACTTATCCTAGGACAATTCCATGGGCTATTGCATATATGCTCAACTCAGTACCAATTGTGGGTTTTAACAGAGTTTCTACTTGATGACACTGTGTGGTGTCTTGTACTTTATTGTCAAAATTGGAAGTTGTCAACTTCAGGGATGTTAAACCTTCAAGCTTGTCAAGATACTAACCAAAGGCATCAATAGGCCCTTAAGAACAAACTCTGTAGATAAGCATAGCTTAGGATGTGGGAAATAACCCATGAGACATAATCTGAAGAAGTGCAGGATGAAAAGTGGATTCAATCATTTCAAGCAAATTTTATTCAATTGCTCACTATATTAAACTCCTATAAAACATTAATTTACACTACATGATCAAAAGTATCTGGACACCTGGGTGAAAAATACGTACAAGTTCGTGGCACCCTCCATCGGTAATGCTGGAAGTCAATATGGTGTTGACCCACCCTTAGCCTTGATGATAGTGTTCACTCTCGCAGGCATACTTTCAATCAGGTGCTGGAAGGTTTCTTGGGGAATTGCAGCCCATTCTTCACGGAGTGCAGAACTGAGGAGAGGTATCAATGTAGGTCGGTGAGGCCTGGCACGAAGTTGGCATTCCAAAACATCCCAAAGGTGTTCTATAGGATTCAAGTCAGGACTCTGTGTAGGCCAGTCCATTACAGGGATGTTATTGTTGTTTAACCACTCCGCCACAGCCAGTGCAGTATGAACAGGTGCTCGATCCTGTTGAAAGATGCAATCACCATCCCCAAATTGCTCTTCAACAGTGGGAAGCAAGAAGATGCTTAAAATATCAATGTAGGTCTGTGCTGTGATTGTGCCATGCAAAACAACAAGGGGTGCAGCCCCCTCCAGGAAAAACACGACCACACCATAACACCACCACCTCCGAATTTCACTGTTGGCACTACACACGCTGGCAGATGACATTCACCAGGCATTCACCATACCTACACCCTGCCATCCCTGTACCGTGATTCGTCATTCCACACAACGTTTTGCCACTGTTGACATTTTCCTGTGTGATGTGTGGCTTATGAGCAGCCGCTCGACCATGGAATCCAAGGTTTCTCACCTCATGCCTAACTGTCATAGTACTTGGAGTGGATCCTGATGCAGTTTGGAATTCCTGTGTGATGGTCTGGATAGATGTCTGCCTATTACTCTTTACGACCCTCTTCAAATGTCGGCGGCCTCTGTCAGTCAACAGACAAGGTCGGCCTGTATGCTTTTGTGCTGCACATGTCCCTTCATGTTTCCACTTCACTATCACATCAGAAACAGTGGACCTAGGGATGTTTAGGAGTGTGGAAATCTCACATACAGACTTCTGACACAAGTGACACCCAATTACCTGACCACATTCGAAGTTCGTGAGTTCCACGGAGCGTCCCATTCTGATGTTTCACGATGTCTAATGACTACTGAGGTCGCAGATAATGAGTACCAGGCAGTAGGTGGCAGCACAATGCACCTAAGATGAAAAACGTATGTTTTGTGGGGGTGTCCGGATACTTTTGATCACATAGTGTAGATGAAATGTTACCTATACTAAAATAATACAAAATGAATGTTATAATTCCTTTGATTTATGCTTTATATTGTTTTTATAACACTTTGTGCTTAACTGCAAAATGGTTGCGCAGTTCCAGCATGTTTTCACATGTTCTTAATAGTTAGAACACTGCATGGGGAGCCATGTTCAAATCCTGGCTGTGGCATTGAATTTTTCAGTTGACTTTATATTTTAAAAAAAACTAAAAAAGCAACATATCATTGACCAGGCTTGGTCTCTATAAAAATTAACTTCAATTAATTATATAATAATAAATAATATTTTATAAAATGATAACTAGAGCCCAGATTTTTATGTGGTATTAAGCCTGCAAATATGTATATAAATATGTAATAAATACATACAATAAATGAATCACTATTTGATAAAAGGGCCAAAGTTCAAAAATACAAATTGTACAGGAGAAACAAAAAACTGTTTCTCAGCAATACTATGTACATTGGGACCTTTCTTTTTGGACTCAAAAATTTGTTTTGTCATAAGACTTTATATTATAGCTTTTTTTTAAAGTGTTGCATTAATTTAGGTAAAAAATATGGTATTAATTTACCTTGGGACTTCTGCCCTTTTAACAAATAATGGGGTTTGATACAAATAATGTTTACTTTAAAAGTTACGTAAACCTCATTTTATTCATAAAAACATGATGAAATATAAAAAACATATTACTGAATGAAAACACAAATAATAATTATTAGATAATTTGTAAATTAGCATATTATTTTCCATAAGAAAATGATCACACACAGAATTTTGTGAAGCTTTACAGAAAACACATTGTGCAATCAATATTAATATAGTTTATGTATGAAAAATGTAAGTCTTTCATGTTCACAACTTCAGAATGTTAATTTATTATTGCTTCATAAATGTATCTAGAACTGTCTTCAATGTATGAGATAATTTTTTTCAAGTTGACTTTTTCCTCCTTCAATGATAGTTTCTCTTCGGGGTATGCCACTGCATTTGGGAGCTGAATGTTGATGTGAGAATTGTGGCGAAGGATGAATGTGTTTTCAGTTAACCCATTGATGAAATTTCTTGCAACGACTGTCCCTGGATGCTGATTATCGTACACAAAATGGTAGAAAATACTAATTCCAAAGTATACTTTCTTATCTCGATCCATTTTTGAAGTTTCAACAGATACAGGATTTTTCTTATGATATTGCTGCCACCAGCTCTTGAAATTGTATATTATGGGATTGGCTGTACCAACTTCAACCACTGTGAATTTAAGAGAGGCACTACTTTGAATTATCAGTTCAGTGAGTTGTGTAAATTTGCTCATGTTTTTGGAGGCTCTTTTGATAATAGCAAAATCTCGATCACAGTCTAAGTAGCTATAACCTCATATTGAGAAGATATTGTCAATGTTCTTAAATCTTTTTGTATCTGTTGGACTTAACAAAAATTTGGATATTGTATGATTTTTGTTCTGCTCAGAGCAGTAACAGAGAATAAATGAATTTCATCATACTGAGCTGGAACAGAATTCAAATAGTGAAGAGGAAAAGAGCACACTTCATGGGACCCTTTTTTTGCTTGGCCTTTATGCTAGATATTTATTTTGTTGCTTTATTTGTTTTATATTGTGTATACAAAAAATGTTAACAGTCAATTTCCTCAAATAAAATAGGTCCTGGACAGGGACTTTAGACATTGGTATGTTTTGCTTATAATCACAAGCAATGAAGAGAATGTTTTTGTTTTTTCCAGTTTTTTCATCTGAACTATCTTGTTGCAAGGCACTGTAAAAACTTGTTACTTCTCATGTGAACAGCCAGCTCAGCAGTTGCAACACGCTTTGTAGTTTCATTTAGGTGTGGGGATTTTAATTTTAGGTCTTGCAGACTCAGCAGCAGTCTATTTGTTCAAATTTCAGATTAAAGTTGTCTTTAAAATGTTTGAAATAGAAACAATAGCTCACTTTGTTATATAAAAACTTCTCTTTGAAGAGCTTATACATTATATTTACATCCAAATCAGCACTAAGATATATAATTGTCTTGTCATTATAATGACTCTCCTGAACTGGATATGTTTGTGAACCTTTATTTTAGTGTCAGAGGGGGTTAGTGTAAAACTGGTATGTCTCCCACGTTTGTCCACAGGACTTTAACGTTGAAGTTTGAGCACTCTCCATCTTCTAATATGCTTCTCACTCACAACTGGATAGAAAGAAATGCAGTTAAACATATTTCTATTTTTTTGTGCCTACCATTAAGTGGTACTTGAATGAATTCTTTCTGCTTTGCCTGCCCAGATCTTTTCTAGTCTTCTTCTTTTCACATCTTCAGTGTCTATTAGACTTTCTAGAAATATGACCTGTTCATCCTTTGAAGAATAATTGTTATAAAACTTATTGAAAATATCCAGCCGATTCTCTTCAAAGATAACAGTATCAAAGCATTTCTTCTTGCATCTAGATCAGAATCAGTATTTGGATATAACTACATATAATACTTGAAATTAACTGCAAATTGAATATATTATTTATATCTTGTTCTTACTGACACTCATTCCCAATGCTTCTAGGTGTAATAACTTTCCCAGCATGATTATCATATAGTTTACCCATTAATCTAGCCTTTTTAATTATATTTCATTTATATCCATTAGGATTAGCTCTTCTTTTTCCAATAAACTCCTCATCTTTATCTTCAGAATCACTCATCTTGAACAACTGTTAACTGTGAGAATGTGTTATGTGAACAAGTCAGCAGTGAGCAGTATTGCATTATTGTGCGCTATTTACTCACTTTGTTTTAGTGGGTTAACCAACTTTGAATATAATCAGAAATAGTATTTTTTATTAAAAGCCCAGAAGTCCAGGATATCTGCCCTTCTAACATAAACTATTAAATTTTAGGGATGATTTTAACCATTTTTACCGGAATTCTTAAAGCCTTTTTAAGATAAAATGATGTGTGTATGATAGGAGCACATATATTTCAACAAAAATGGATTTCGAAAAATTGTGACTTTCGCCCTTTTAACAAATGGTGATTCAAATGTGAAACAACAAAATAAATTATATAGTATGCAAATTACAAATGCATTGTCTCCACTGATTTTTAGATTTTGCTTCATTTAAAAAACACTAATACAACTGAAAAGATTGAAGCTTGCATATTTTATTACAAAATAAAAGAGAGAATTTGAGTTTTCAGACATACAGAGTAGTGCTTCCTGCACTTCAACAATAAAATTATTTGACGCATAGTTTATCATTTTGTCACAAAATTTCTTCAGATTTCACAATTTTTTTCTTTGTTCTATATTTAACACAAAATTTCTTGTAGTTTTCAGAAATGTCTAGTTTATGCGTACAACAAATATTTCATGCATAAAAAAATTATTTACTTCTTGGGGGTATGACCATTCTGACAGCTGTCAGACTTTGTGTGTATCTGGAAGTATAATTTACACAGCTGTCAGATCTTGTATATATCCAGAAATAAACAATGCAGGTGGGTAAAAATGATTTTGCATTCACTTGACTTTCTGTACCCATTCTTCTATAATTTATTTTTACAAAAGCTTGTACTTCCATCCACTTTTTACTTTCTCGACCACATACATAGTAGGTAGAGAAGTATTGCATTCCATCCAAAAATTCAATACTAATATTTCAGCAGAAATACATGTTTTGAGGCCCCCTGAATCCAAATAAGGCATTTTTGGAAAATGTCCATGTGTGTGTCAGTGAACAGCATAACTCAAAAATGAAAAGTCGAATAAATACCAAACTTGGTATTTGAATTCAGTATCTTCCAAGGATCTAAAACAAAGATTTTCAAGAAAATATTCCACCCCAACTACACTTTACATGGAACATTTTTTGAAAATTTTGATTTTTTAAAAAATGGCTCTAATGATGTTGATTAAAATACCATATATTAAAAATATTTACACAACAAATGAAATGCATATCTTGAATTTTCAAGGAATAGTCTAGAAAGTCCTTCATTCTGAAGAAGTTTTGTATTATCATGCGTAACTGGTAAGCGTTAAGCAACAGACTGATGCGGTATAGCTTCAAAGTTATTTATAATTTGTTGAGCCCCACGTTGGTGCGGCAATTTGATAGAGGTATAGCTTACGTATTCTGTTTTACGTAAATTATTATATCTTGAAGATCTTATAGTTAGCTCCACGTTGTGGTAGCCAATTTGAAGCGGTATTAGTTACCTTGTTTGTTTACCTCAGTGTTGGTGGAAGCCATTCTTGTGACGTCATACGTTGGTTGGTTCATTTGTTCTGTTTGTAGTTCCCTCTGGCGTAGCAATTTGTATCAGTTTTAAATGTCCACCGGCTAGCTATTATCTGATCTGGGTAGGCATGTTTTTCTTACAGGTTGTGAAGCGGAAAAAGGAATCTTTTATCCAAAAATTACTAGTGAAGAAATGTGTTTTATAATGTTTTATTGTCGAACACGTGCACTAACACTTTCATAGATTTATCTAGATAATCGCCATAATGAAACTGTTTATAATAACTTCTTATCACTTTTAACTCACGTAATTCAACTTTGTATGTTTAACTTTAGAATATTTTATAAGATTTTTCGTACTTCTGCTGCGTGTAACTTATGACGAAATGGAGGACTGATTGGCGACGTTGAACTGCGGAATCGACGTGGAGTGTACGGAGAATTTTGTATAACTGAGGGGCGATCGACTTCGATCCTGACTATTTATAGGCTTGCCCCAAGACACACCCAAAGATCACAAATGAACCGCTATTGGCCAATAAAACGCGCCAACACCAGCATCCATTTTACCATCCAATGAAAACCACCAATACATATTACTTTCATAGAACATTCCGGAAGCCCTCCTCACCGAAAAGGCGCGAAACACCACGCAACCCCCCGGCTCCCGGCAACGACAAACAACTCATTCCCCGCCGCAGTACTGTGCTATTGTTAACAGCTTCAGCAGAGCCGCATATTACCATTTACCAACAACAATTACAATTATCAAACCTCTGAAATCAATGTTTCACAAAAATACATATTCACACTAAAATAATCATTCACATCAAAGCAATTTGTGATACAAATTACCGTCTCATATGCCCCACTAGAAACATAATTATAAATATTTATAACTTGTTTAGAATTTTATAATTTGTGTTTTTAGTCTCCTAAATCTTGGAACACACGCTATCACTTTCACTTTACACTTCACACGTATTTAACACACGACATATGTTTTATCTCGCCACTACTTACTGGCTCTGATTTAATTAATTTAGATATTAGTCTGATATCACAAAAATATTTTTTTTTTTATAGCAAATACTATACCCTAAACTATTTAATCACTGCTACCAAATTGTTTACTTTAAGCTGTTGACAAAAATTTATACATTTAAGATTTTTTTGTAATTATTATACATATGTACCAAAATATTCACCCTCAACACAAATATTTACATCTCTTAAATCTAGGCACTGTTTCACCTTTTCTGTTTGCTACATAAGTATTTGTTTTGAATTATTTTTACCATTTTTGTTATTTTGAATTTTATTTTAACAATACTCTTTGAATTGTATTTACGTACTTTTAATTTAATATCATATTAAATTTCATTCTTTGCATTTTTAATTTTTAAATCTTGGAATTGTATTTACGTACTTTTAATTTAATATCATCTTAAGTTTCAATCTTTGCATTCTTATTTTTTTTTAATTCTTGGAATTGTATTTACGTACTTTTACTTTAATATCATATTAAGTTTCAATTATTACTTTCTTCTTTTCAAATACTGTTACAGATACTAAAAATTTAATTATTTATAATTTTTTTTTTTTTTTTTAAACATTTCTCTTTTTTTTTTTTTTTTATTTTATCATTTAATTTATTTTACTTTTCAAATGACATATATAAATAGTTATCCCTCTTACGTTCCAATACATTTCTCTGCAAGTCGTCTTTAACTATCCAGCATTTACTTTACATCTCATTGCTATTTACCCTCCTGGATCAAATTGTGTGTGGCTAAACATTACTCGTAGCCGTAACCTAACCTTCAAATTTTTGTTAATGAATAACCTATTGTATTCATTTGACATTTCGTTCCCTGATAACATTTGGAAACAATCTACAGTTTCTTGAACAATACATCTTTTAACAACTTTCATTTTCAATTCTTCTACTATCTTTTTAACTTGAGAATGCTCTGACAAATCTGTACTAAACTGTACTGGACTGGAGTTTTCATTTTGAACATCTTGGTACAATTTCTTTCTTTGCGTTATTGACTCCTTCTGTATTTCTGATATTTCCCCTTTGAAATTAACTTGCACCTCATTTACAACTACATTCCTAACCTCTTTTATCTCACTTGAAATACTACTCATTTGACTTCCTAACTCTGTACATTCTACATTAACCTCACTTTCTTTGTTACATATTTCCCTGCTCATGTCTAGCATTTTCTTTGAAATTTCTCCTATCTTACTTACTATTACTTCCTCATTTTTATCTCTCATTTCTGGCATACTACTATCTAGCTTCGTAACTTTCTTTTCAATTTCTTTACTGCTTTGATCTACTTTTAGCTCTAATACCTCATTACTCCTACCAATATCTTCAATTGATTTCCTGTTTTGTTCAAAGCTTTTACCAATATCTTCTCTTAACTCCCTATGACTCTTTTGCATATCTTCCCTGTTTTGATCTATTTTCTTTTCTAATTTCTCATTACTCTTACTACTATCTTCCCTTAATTCTTCCCTCAATTCTTTATTATTCATTTCCATTTTCTGAGTTAGTTTTTGTTCTAATTTCTCATTACTCTTACTACTATCTTCCCTTAATTCTTCCCTCAATTCCCTCTTCATATTTCTCAGCATTTCCATCATCACAATAGTATCAAGATTAACATTTCCTGCTATTCTACTCTCACTTTCTGCACTAACATTTTCATCTTCAAACCCCAAAAAATCTGGGCTATTTCCTGTACTTTGTATTGGATCACAGCTAACTGTTACACTATCTCCCTCCATAATTATTTCTTCTGTATTATTGGTAGCCATTGTTTTTATTATCCTACCGCTCCTCAATAACATTGAAAGTTATTTACACTAAAAAAATTAGGATACTCTAACCTTACTAATGCTGTCCGCTGATGTATCTTTGATGTCCAGCGTTCTGCCCCTTTCTCCTAGATTTGTATGTCGCTTCTGCGTTGTTTTATGATGAATCTACGTTGTCTCGATGTTTTTGCGTCCACTTATCCACGTCGTTTGTCGCTCCTCTTGTTTCTGGAATCTGCGTCTTGTAGATCATTTTACTGCTGCTTTCGTTCCACGTCCTGATTATGCTGATCCTTTCCTGGTCACTTCGCCTTCCTTTCCTGGTCACTTCGCCCTCCTTTCCTAGTCGCTTCGCCCTCCTTTCCTTTCCTGGTCGCTTCGCCCCACGTTGGTGGTGCCAATTTGATGCGATATAGCTTCAAAGTTATTTATAATTTGTTGAGCCCCACGTTGGTGAGGCAATTTGATAGAGGTATAGCTTACGTATTCTGTTTTACGCAAATTATTATATCTTGAAGATCTTATAGTTAGCTCCACGTTGTGGTAGCCAATTTGAAGCGGTATTAGTTACCTTGTTTGTTTACCTCAGTGTTGGTGGAAGCCATTCTTGTGACGTCATACGTTGGTTGGTTCATTTGTTCTGTTTGTAGTTCCCTCTGGCGTAGCAATTTGTATCAGTTTTAAATGTCCACCGGCTAGCTATTATCTGATCTGGGTAGGCATGTTTTTCTTACAGGTTGTGAAGCGGAAAAAGGAATCTTTTATCCAAAAATTACTAGTGAAGAAATGTGTTTTATAATGTTTTATTGTCGAACACGTGCACTAACACTTTCATAGATTTATCTAGATAATCGCCATAATGAAACTGTTTATAATAACTTCTTATCACTTTTAACTCACGTAATTCAACTTTGTATGTTTAACTTTAGAATATTTTATAAGATTTTTCGTACTTCTGCTGCGTGTAACTTATGACGAAATGGAGGACTGATTGGCGACGTTGAACTGCGGAATCGACGTGGAGTGTACGGAGAATTTTGTATAACTGAGGGGCGATCGACTTCGATCCTGACTATTTATAGGCTTGCCCCAAGACACACCCAAAGATCACAAATGAACCGCTATTGGCCAATAAAACGCGCCAACACCAGCGTCCATTTTACCATCCAATGAAAACCACCAATACATATTACTTTCATAGAACATTCCGGAAGCCCTCCTCACCGAAAAGGCGCGAAACACCACGCAACCCCCCGGCTCCCGGCAACGACAAACAACTCATTCCCCGCCGCAGTACTGTGCTATTGTTAACAGCTTCAGCAGAGCCGCATATTACCATTTACCAACAACAATTACAATTATCAAACCTCTGAAATCAATGTTTCACAAAAATACATATTCACACTAAAATAATCATTCACATCAAAGCAATTTGTGATACAAATTACCGTCTCAAGACAAAAACATACTACACAAAAAAAGTAGATCTCTTTATAACTTAAAATTTATTTAAACTAATTTCTCTTTGTGGCATAAGCATTCTGAGATATCCGTTATTAAAGGCTCAAATTGTTCAATGCTTGTCATTCTTTGTAAGTCCCATTGGTTTTCAGTTGTTTCTTGTGATTGTATGGAAACATGAAATTTTAAGGCCAGCATATAGTTCTTAAATATTGGACTATTGCTGTTCTCTTTGTATCTATAAAGAAATGTGTAATGTGCAAAGGTTTATTTGGATTTAAATGCAGTAGATAGAAAAATATGCTTCAGTAACAATAGTTTGTATACCCACTAATAAAATAGAGGGAGAAAAAGTCATGTGAATTTACCACATCAGATTTTTGTCAATAGAGATAAACTTCTGTTAAATATTTAGACATTTTGTATTAGGTGTAAAGATACAGCAGGTAAATAGATAGATGTTTAAAAAGCATATTGCTATGTGATAGCTTTGGAATTCCATCCTCTTTGCATGACCATGAGAAAAACGAATAGTAACTTACCTCCAGCAAAAATTATGTGTTTGAAAATTTAAACTAATAACAAGAATATCTTGGAAATGGTTAATACTACAAAAAATTGGTCATAAATTATGCACTTTAGTGTCTTCTAATGTTTTGTGTAGTAAGATTTTGTCTATCTCTTAAGGTTTACCAATTATACAAGTCATTCAGAACGAAAAGAACTTTACAGGATATTCCCAGAAAATACAACATAGGTATACATTTTATTTGTCATATAAATATCTTAAAAATATGGTATGTTAATAAAAATCATTGGCATTTTTAAGAAAAGCAGAAATAATGAACATTTTAAAGTAAAAGATAATTTAAGTTTGGGGATTTTCTTAAAAATTTTTGTTTTGCATCCTCAGAAGATGCTGAACTTAAACACTAAGTTTAATATTTAACCAACTTTTCGTTTTTGAGTTATGCTGCTTGCACACAGACACCTTTTTCCAAAAATGTTTTTTTTGATTCACGGAGTCCCAAAATGTGAGTTTCCGGTGAAAAAACTTTTGGGTGGAATGCAATACTTCCTCTATTAACTAAAGGCGTAGTAATGAAAGTGAAACCATGTAACATAAAACTTGAGCATAAGGCCTTGTTGTTTTAATGATCAACATTTTTGTTTTCTACAGAGAACTGCAACTCTCTACAACTGCATGAGAATAAGGGCTGCAATTAAAACTTCTTATTTGCAAAAAAGGAGAAGTGGAAAAGAATGTAGTTTAAGCCAAGCAAACAAATACTTTTTGAAAACCATATAAAAGTACTGACTTAACTTTCCTAAACATTATAGTGTGTTATGTATAGCACCCAAAACACATGTTACATAAAGAAGAATGCATAGTCATCTCAATGGGGTATCAAAAGATCTACCTATTTGATCCACTAGCATTTAAATCATTTATATGTCTGGATGATGGCTAGACATGCTGCAGCAACAGTTTAACCAAAATAAGGTACCAGAATCAAGTTCATCTCAAAACATGGTACTCTCAGTGACATAAGTTTTTTGAGTCACTTCTTTTACTCTCAATATAAATCATTACAAATTTCTAAAATCTTCCAACAATTAAAATACTTTCTGTATGAGGAGCATCGTTTCAAACCCCATTAAGTCCAAAAAGCAAAATTTTACAGGAAATCCAAAAAACGTAATACTCCTAAACTATAAGCCCTACTAAAATTTTGAAAAAAGCGATAAATATTACTAAACCTTTTTATTTATAAGATGTAAGAATTGAAATAACTTTTCAAATGCATTTCATGAAAACGGGGATGGGATTGTGGGCATAACATGGTTTGAAACAACCACATAGAAAATTTAATGTTGTAGAATAGTGAATGATTTATTTTTGTATATTCTTAACATAAATACATTGAGAAAATCTTGATACAATATGGTATGCATTTAAACAAAGAAAGTACCTCATAGGATTATGAGAATTTTGAAATTACATATGCTGTGAATTAAACAAAGAAAAAACACAATCAGATATTAAAAATTCTGAAATTAATTGAAAGCAACAATTATTCAATTATCGATTTTAGAAACTGGCATAATGCATTCAAACATCTTTTACAATCCATGCATTCCACATTCTTCTTCTATACAGTCACACAAGCCCACTATTCTGGTCAGTGACGTCTTCTGCAGGGATGGATATAGAATTCAAGATATTTTCAAAGAACTTCAAAACCTTTGTCATTTCCAAATCTCTTTATTAGTAAGTTTTCTACATAATTTTTCTTTTGTTGAGTGATCCTGCATCTGGTGGTAGGTACAGCTGTAGGTTCTACAATCGTTTGTGTCACCTTGCCTCATTTCAACATTGGAGAAAACTGTTTGGAAGGGTCATCAATACGATAGGATAGTTCCAGCTTATAATGCGCTGAACAAATATCAGCTGCAGGAGTACCGAAACCTAGATTGAATTTCGTGCTAAACATTTTCTTGAAAAACCATTTTCTCATTTGAAGTTCCTGTGGCACATTTGCATTATACAAATTAAACAACTTAATGATATTGAGTTCTGAGGAAAGATAAAGTCAGTTTGCTCTTTCTTCTATTATAATGGCTTTCATTGGCTTTTAGATTGGAAATGAAGCTGATGACGTTCTCTCTTCTGGCTCTGTATTAGTCCTTTTTGTGGTTGCCGCCTCTATGCTCTTTGCATCCTTCTCCTGATTTAATGATTTAGCAATTATATTTAATTGGCACTGTCCACATCCAAAGAGTCTTACAAAGAACTTGGAACATACTGGTTGTATTCTATCATTTACTGAATATGCAATAATAATAATAATAATAATAATAATAATAATAATAATAATAATAATAATAATAATAATAATAATAATAATAATAATAATAATAATAATAATAATAATATATTCATTATGAAATTATACAGTTTTCAAGAGGACCTTGTGCTACTCTATGAATAGAGTGGTGTAAATGCTTTCAAAACCATTCACAAGTTTACATTTATTGGTATTACATTGCACTAACCTGAACTTCACAGTATAGAAGTTGCTGCTCTTTTTCCTTTCCCCCTTGGCCTGTGCCTTTTTGGTGACGACACCTGAATCATTAAAGAAAGGCGACAGTGTTGCTCACATTTGCTTTTGCAAGCAAATAATTTATCTTTGGCCTTGGAAAGAAAAAGAGTGGGAATGCTGCAACAATGCGATCTGCCTTCCTTATGCTCACATGGTGGTACAAACTCTCTCAGGTCTTTCTCAGTGAAAAGAAGAATAAAAATAAATTATGTTAACATAAACTGGGGAAGATATAAAGTATGTTTTCATATCTTTCAATATAAGTGCGTGTTGGCAAACATAATGCTATTATAACATACTTCAGGATATTATGTAGCTGTATTAGAATAATATATAATTACAGAACTTACATTTCCTCAGATTGAAGCTGTCGCCTAGTTATCCTTTGCTTCTGTCTCCTTCAACTACCCTTTGAATTACCTCCAACCAAAACACCTTCATCCATTTTTAAGCAGAACAATAGTGTTATTCACTGACAATACATCACACTGATAGCCCAGCAATAATGACGTACCAGTATAACCAACCTAAAACAATTAAATCTCCAGGGCATGCAAACGTTGATAAAGGAGGACAAAACTGGGTTTGCACCGGCCAGTAATATGGACGTAATGGGATATGAAACGACCACCACATTTTAAGGTTAATTTACACAGGGACAAAACAAGATTTGGACCGATTTAGGTTTATAGATTGAAAGATCACTTAAGAAACAATGCGAAATGATGTCAAACTCAATTTTGTCCAGTGATAGACATAATGGGGTTTGAATCAACACTCCTCATATGTATTCCAATGTTAAACTAAGTAGAGAAGAAATTGGCAGGTCTAGGCAACTTCAGAAGTAAGTGGATTACCAATTAGATATTATGTCTATACACAAAATGGCTGCTGTACATTAAGTAACGTAAAAGATAATAAATAGGTTGGGACTTTGACTCTAACATATATTACACTATATACATTATAGAGACAAAAATAGAATGTGCCTTGTAATTTTCAATACTAAAAATCTCCAAAAGAGGTTTAAAACTGTGCTATTGGGCTACAACAACCAAGCAAAACTACATTTTCAGTACAAGTTGTTCTAAGAGTTCTGACTGGAATTAACAATCACTTAGTGCCATGCAATTAAAGAATAGTTTGGATTGTTTCACAATATCTTTAAAGTTTATTTTCTTTTTATACTTTATCAGAAAAAAATAGTAACATGCAAAACTTGTAAATGAATGTTATAATAGACATGCATAGTTGGTTGGAAAATTATAGGTTATAGGTAGAGCAATGGAGGGGGACACCTCAGCACTGTGACCTAGAGAGATCTATTGTGCCTACCACGCCCCCAGGAGGAAGGGATGAAGCAAAGGAATCACACAGGAGCCTACAGGCTGTAGGCAGACAGTCCACAGAGATATGTGGAAGTCCCTAACATTTCCAAGCTAGCAGACCTGAGTGTTACTGCCTGATCCGTTGAGAGCAGGCTGTACATACATACAATCAATTAGAAAAAAAGCAATTAAATATCACAACAATAATGCATGAATCCTCCCTGGTATTCTTCAGGTTACATGGACAATCCCAGCAACTAAACCACTGACGAGCTCGCATGCAATGCATGCCAGCAAACTACCTACACACATACAATCGGGGTGCTATGCGGAACCCGGCAAATGCATGATTACGCCGTATTACATGACTAAAACATGGAGGGGAGTTTAGTGGGTATTCCGTGATTGAGCGGCGAGCCCCACATATCCCCAAGCCATTACACACTGGCTGGGGTTGGATGCAGTAATATATTTTTCCTCCCACGGAAAAAATTTATCTCGATTATGGGTGCTCGGTCGCTTTCATTCGGGAGCGGCAGGTCGGCTTCCAGCTGGTGGCACCTGTGCAGAACCAGACCTTCAGGGCGGTCGTGTAGAACATCCTCTAAGAGAGGGCCGAGGAAGCTGTGAGGAAGAAGCTGACGATGGTGCACATTTCGGTGCTCTGTGTGCTCCAGCTCAGACGCTTCAACAGTACCAGGACACTTCTCCCTATGTACCTGGTGGACATGGTCACTGCATGCGACCTGGACAGGCTACGGAGGTTCAAGTTCGTCCTTCACTTTCGAGTGAAGATAGAGTCCTACCGTCGCCCGGTCATCCCGGTCTAGTGTATCCGGTGCCAGCAGCTGCGGCATATGGCAGCGAGGTGGACGGTGTCAGCCCCGGTGTACTCGAAGTGCACTGGGCCTCATGAGTCGGCCGCCTGCGACGTCTCCCCTCCCGAGAGGAAGTGAGCTCTATGCAGCGAAATGGACCATGGGGCCCGCTACCGCTCATGTCCAGAATACCAGCGGCAGGTTCCACAAGCTAGCCGTGTGAGGGCTGTAGGTGGCCCGGTGTCTGATCAGATGACCAGGAGCAGACTCAGGACCAGGAGGTAACACCCCCAGTCACCTGAAGGAGGGACCCACGGCAACCGGAATCCCCGAGAACCAACCAGAGGGGGTTGTACCAGGAGGTACTGTACCGTGGGATGAGCGATGAAGATTTGAGGGAGATTTGCACCCACATGCTCCGTCATCTCATTGGGAGGCCATCGGAAACCCGCTCCATCCTCAGTACCTATGCCTTCTTCTTTCAACCCATTACCACTCCTGATTTCCCCAATGGCCCTCTTGTTGCAGTCCCAGCTTTAGTGCTTTGCATTTAGATAACCTGCTAATATTGCTCTCTTTTAATTGCATGAGTGATTTTATGTCCCCGTGTTTAATACACCTGGTGGAGTATATACTGCCGTTACTAGTACTCCATTATTATCTACTGATATGTAAATGCTAGTTGCTTCTAGTGTTTTGTATTGTAGTTGTAGTGCTAGGTCATGAGCTGGTTTGTTTAATTATTATGGCAGTTCCACCCCCCCGCGCCAGTTTCTATCGTTTCGGTGTGTGGTGTAACCTTGTATGTTGAATCTATCTGTGTTGCTAAGAAGGGTTTCGGTGATAGGTGCTATATGTGTGTAGTTTTGTACGAGAAAGACTTTCAGTTTAGTCTTTCGTCTTCGGTAAGAGAAACTTTTTTTCGTTTATTTTATTTAATTACCCCCCCCCCAAAGAGGGATTAGGACGGGCCGCACTCCCGTCTGTCGGGGTGGCAATCGTCCGGCATACATTGCCGTCCAAACTACATCGCCTCTCTCGTGCTGTTAGTATGCAGGGAGTGTGTTATGAGTGTTGATGTAAGTGAAAAAGAGGATTTAGAGGCTTTCTAGTGATGTTACGTGCATTTTCGTAGTGAAATTGTGAATGTTGGTCTGCGTGGTCTGCTTAATGGGAGTCGTGTGAGTACTTGCGTGTGAGGCCGGAGGGTGGCGTTGATGTGTTCCCAATCTCAAATCCAGTGTCGTGAAGGGTCGTCTAAAGTGCGTACTCGGCTAGCTGCCTGCCTGATGGTGCATATGCGGGCAAGTGCCACTAGCGGGGAGGCCCTTATCTCCCGGGGCCGCCTTGGCTGAGTAGCACAAGGACTTCGAGGGCAGCCGAGGAGTGAATGACTGACTGGTGCTGTGTCTGTGAACAAATATAGGAAAAAGAAAGACTGCAGATTACTGTATTAGGTTGTCCAGATATTCTGTAATTTCGTCGTCGTAGTCTGTGTTGGCTAGATTTCTGTCAAATAATGACACGGGCCGCTTGTGTGTGTCTATCGTAGTTTCATTTTGGCCAAGTGAAGATATTTGTGTGTTATGGTGCGCAGAGGGTTTACTGTGCATATCAAATCCTAATTTCTTAATGAATTCTTCTATCGTATGCATGTGTATATCATCGTTCAGTTCTTTTGATGGTGCTAGTAACGGGACTTTTACTACTATTCTGAGTATCTTATTTTGAAGGGTTTGGATGCGGTGAATATGTGTCTTTGCCGCGTAGCCCCAGGCCGGCGCTGCGTATGTTAATATAGGGCAAATAAGAAATTTGTAGAGTGTTAGGCCCATGTTTAATTTGAGTGCGTTGTTGAAGTCTATTAGTGGGTAATTTGCGTAATTGCGAGTAGGCTTTTCTGCGTACTTCGTTAATGTTTAGGCGCCAAATGAGGCCATTGTCCATAACTAGCCCTAAGTATGCGACTTTGTTGGTCCAGTTAATGTTGTCGTTAAAGTGGTTTGGTGGCACTAAGTTATGTCTAGGGTAATAGTGCTTTTGCCGTTTAGTGAAGATTATTGCTTTGCTTTTGAACGCATTTACTTTGATTCTCCATTTGATGAACCAAGCTTCTAGTTGGGTGAGCGATGTTTCAAAGTTTCTGGGTATAATTGAAGCTTTAGCGGATTGTGCCATGATGGACGTGTCATCAGCATGCAGTTGAGTTTTTGGGTATATCATTTATGTATAAGTTAAACAGCAGGGGTCCCAATGTACTACTTTAAGGGACGCCCGCCAGTATCGGACGAAAAGTTGATTTCACTTCGTTGATTACCGAGGAGAAAGTTTGGTCGCACAAGAAGTTGCTATCAGCTTAGTCATGGTGTCCGGACATTTGTAGTTTAGCATTTTCCGTAACAGCCCGGGTGCCACACACGGTCGAACGCGCATTCTATGTCAAGGAGAACGGTTCCCGTTGACTACCGGATGTTGAAGCCTTTTGTAATGTGTTCATTGACGCGAAGGAGTTGTAGTGTAGTCGAGTGCTTAGCCCTGAATCCGAGCTGTACAGGTATAAATATATTGTGCTTTATCACGAATGCATTACCACGTTTAAGTATGATTTTTTCTAGCAGTTTGCTCATTGTATTAAGTGGGCTAATTGGTCTATAGTTGTGTGGATTCGCGTGATTTTTGCGCTTTTTCGGGAAGTGAAGCATGTTTGCTGTTTTCCACCTCTTGGGGAAGCAACCGTGAGATAGGCATAGATTAAAAACGTTAGCTAGGGGTTTTAAGGCGCCGAGGGGTAGGTGTTTATAATGCAATGTTTGGGATTTGGTCTGGTGCGGAAGTCTTTCTTTTCGGAAGGGTTTTATGAGCCGTTAAGCAGAATATTTTTTCGAGTGGAGGATACAATTATTTAATCATTAACCCCAACCCCGAAGGGAGTCGGAACTGAGAATTAGGACTCACCAATAGTCCACATACCCACTAAAATCCTTCCTCCGGAAGGAAATGGAAGAAGGAAAAAGAGTGTTAAATTGAAAGGTTGCGTGGTCTTGGTACTTGGAAACTGATGTGCTGCCGCCCTGTCAGCGGAAGTGTATGAAGAAAGATTTCTAGTGTGCAGTCATGAAACCTGACTGCAACACTAGTAGATGGAAGGTGATATGTTAGGAAATGTAGATGACAAAATGGACGAGGAAGTGTTTTCTTAAGTGTTGTTTCGAAGATGTCGTCAGTAAAGCTGCTGAAATCGGAAAGTCATGTGTAGTTGGTGTTGTTCGGAGGCCTTCGGCGTGAGCTGAGAGTCTCCGGTGGTGTGGCTATCTGCTGAAAGTGAGCTCGGAGTTGATGATGTTCTTCCAGCGATCTCAGTATGAGAACAACATCAACTCCGAGCCCACTTTCAGCAGAAAAACGTGAGGCGATTATGTGGAGTTCGCTGGGGCGTACCTCATAGAAAAACTAGCCTACTCTGGCTGCCCCTTTGATTGTCTGTCTGTATTTCCCGGTGTGCCCAATTCCATTTTGATGGTTAGTTTCCATGCGGAACTGAGGTTTAGCCCAGTGCGCCCTTCTCAGAGGAAATGGTCAGCATCTTCTTGATCCTGCTCTCCCAGTACAAGTCACACTTGGCCCCAATGATTGTGTTTCGGAAGTTGGCTATTTAGTCATTTTCAAAGCAGTATTCTGCTAGTCCATACTTCTCAGCCTGATCAGACGGATATTCCTTTCACGTTATTTGATCCTGGCGTTTATGGTACTGTCGGTTTGTCCTATGTACGGAGTCGCGCACTCACAGGAAATGCGATATACATCCCGTACATTGAGATCTAGCTTATCTCTCATCAGTTTCACTAGGTTCTTTATTTTCGCATAAAATGGCAGGTTTGCTGCCAGATCCGCGTTAGCCACACTTAAATATTGGACATATCACCCTAGCAAGCTATATGTTGACCCGGATGCAAGTGCAACACCTGTAATGCATGGCAGAGAATGCTTCGGCGAAGACGGAACCTACAAGCAATTCACTTAAATAGCGAGAATAATATTCCCAGAATATCCTTACATAACACCAGAAATTCCACTAATCCTCTCCTGGAATCCGCTGGAGGGGCGGAGTCATGGTCAAGTTTGTCTCCCAGCTTCCAGTACTTACTGCACTGATTACCACATTGCGAGCCAGTTAACATCCCCTTCATGGAATGCGCCGGTACTTAAGGCGGTACCGCAGCAAACCTACACCCTCCCACTTCGATGGAGGAGCTTTTAGTGAGTATGGCACTTGCTGTCGAGCCCCAAACTCTGTCTCCGACTCCCATTGGGGCTGAGGTTAGCACGTAACAGTGTTTTCCCCTTCACCTGAAAAAAAACTCCTGCCGGTCATCACAAGGATCTCTATGGGTAAGACGAAGCAGCAATGTAGACCCGCCGAGGCTGCTACAGCAGTCACGTCTGTCGACCCTCCGGGACCCGCTGAGAGGCCCGCTTCACCGCCGACGCGACCGAGGCCTCTTTAGCCTCGGCAATTACTTCGTACTCAGACGCAGTCACTTCGCCGCGACTGTTCCTGCAGTCGCCGCCACACAGCCGGCTAATGCCGCACAGCCAATAGCCATGCATCAGCCGCCAGCTCAACACGGCGCTTCAGCATAGTAATTGCTGCAGTGGCCCGGCATTTGCCGGCACGTTTCGTGCTTGGTGCTTCGCAGCAGCAGTGGCCCTATGCTCTGAAGGCCACCAGAATCGTCTCTGCCCGGGATCCAACGCCGCTATTTCGGGCGGAGCTAGCCAGGCAAGACGACCTTGAGGCTTCTTTGGCGTCTAGACTTCCCTCATTAGGGACGGAGTTACGCGTCGAGGCTAGCCGACAGGAAAGGCTAACTCCCTGTCGCCGCTTCTGTGCCTACGGACACAGCGTGTCAAACTGCCGCGCCGAGCCGAAGTGCCACTACTGACGCTTCATGCAATACTGCATCGTGCAAGGACCATGATCTCTCCCGCTAACGCCGCGACTACGCCACTTGAGATGGGCCGTCTCATTTCACAGCCCAGGCACTCTACCCCTTGCATCCTCGCAGGAAGGCATCGCATAATCCGCCTGCACCTTCCATGCCGCTACAGACGACACCTCAACCTACAGCATTATCACCAGCGCCGAACAACACTGCCAACAAGGAAATCCAGGCTTTACAGTAATTCTGATGTCCTCAAACGCAAAACCTTTGGCCTGATAATTAATTTCCTGTAAGAGCCGATGAAGAAAGGTTTGTGATTTTTAGCGGATGGTTCAAGGTACCTTCTTATAAGCTGTCATCGTTAGTAATGGCATACCATCATTGTCATGCTGTTAAAATTGTGTGGTTAGAGATGAAGGTAAAGCTGTTATGCAGCATGAGCTTTAAATTGTTACACCTTTTACGGTTCCTGCATTACAATAAAAATAATTTATCAGCAGCATTTATGACTGGAAATGATTACAACCTCTAGGTCCCGCATTGAATTTGTAGCTGAAAGAGAGGACATTTTCTTTAAATAAAATTACTACCCACCCTATGAAGAGTCTGCAGTGTATGATTAGGAGAGTGAATATGGGAGTGTTAAAGTATAAACAGAATAAATCCAACTTTTAAAACCTGATGAAAAAAGAAAATAACTGTATTTGAGCCTAAGCCGCTGATAATCTGAAGTTAATGCTAACAAGTATGCAGTTTAAATGAAACATTTAAAAAAAGACTGGTTTCGCAGACGATACTGCTATTGTAGGCAAAAATAAAGATACTGCATTCGAATGACACACATAGTAATGCAAAGATTTAAAGAGTACAGTTTGGAAGCTAACCCAAGCAAATGCATTGGCTTATGTATTAAGTGAGGTAAACTCACCAAGGAAACGTTTACCATTGAAGATAAAAATTCACAAATACAAATTCTGAGGACTGAGATTCAATAAAATACTTTCTTGTGTCAACCATTATTATTATTATTATTATTATTATTATTATTATTATTATTATTATTTGTGTTTAAAACTACAAAGTCATTAGCAACCTTGTAAACCAGATCATGGCAAAGATAAGAGACAAACATTACTAAAAAAATCATAGCAAAAGCCAAAGATAAAGAACAATATACATATCAAAAGTCGGAAATGAATATGAAAATATATAACTAAATTGAGGAGTATGAAACATCTAATAATCAACATAATTAAATCCGCATTTGAAAGTGTAGCTTTGACACAAACTTAAAATCTCTATCAGCCGCTTGATTATTCTAGCTAAGACCTCTGAAAGACTGGTGGCAGTTGCAGAAACTCCCGAAGATGTGCTACAGGAACACACTTTAGCAAAACATGACGGACCAACAGATTTTCGCTACACAGTGGACAAAGAGAAGCAGGGTCCCCCTTAAAAACGTAACTGTGCATAAAATTGCCGCGACCAACACGCAACCGAGCCAAAAATCACCTCTTGACGACGAGAAACACGAGAGGAAGTTATCCAGGTTATCGGAATGAGCTTCACTACTCTAAGCTTATTTCCGCGGAAGTTAACCATTCCTCGCGCCTGCACGATAGTACCGGTCTACGCACAACAAGCCTAAAGTCTTCCGACGTTACCTGAGATATTGTAACACTGGGTTCTGCGGTCACCGCCTTAGCTCCCAAATACGTAGGCTCATTCACGGCTAAAACCACGTGACCGGGTATCCAAGCACACTCCAGATTAACGTCAGAAGCATATGAAACATGGAGGGCAGGATGGTAGTTGTACAGCTCACGAAGGCTCTGAAGTTCACTAAAGAGAATCACTCAAAATGAGACAGCCTCCCAATTTTCAACGGCGCACATACAAAATGGCTTGGTATATGGCATATAGCTATACGCTACAAATGTAAGTGCTATCATGAAAACCGTATGTATAGGCTTGGGTTCCACAAAAAGAAGTACATCCAACACCGTTGGGGCACTTAGATCCGTCGGAGTAGATAAAAGTTCGGTCATTGTAACCTGATAGAAATTCTAAAACAAAACAAGTGTGGATACTAAACCTATCTTAGACTTTCGGTATACCCGTCATCCCAAGGTCTACATCAGATGCCGCACGTAAACCAAAGGGGAACACTGTCTCCCCCTTTAGGAAATATGCTCAGCATTTCAATGGCATGCTTTCTAAGAAGCTCTCAAAAACGAACACCTGCATGCCTTGCAATCATGGAGCTGTTCCAATAATGTTCGTCCAGCGCAGCGTTGAAAAAGGAAGCGAACACTGGATGTATAGACATTCACTTAAGCCCACAGCCATAATTTCCTAACGGGACATCACGCCGATACCGCAAAAGAGGTTCTGCCGATTCGGCGTAAAGGCTCATTACTGGGCTAATCGGAAAAGCACTGACAGCCAATTGGATGCTCTAATTATGGAGTGTGTTAATCTTCTCAATGCAGCTGGTCGTGCTGAGGAATATACGATACACCCATAGTCTATCTTGGATCGGATGAGTGCGCGATAGAGTCGCAGCAAAATTGTCCGACCCAATCTCCAAGATTTTGCACTTAATACCCGCAAACTATTCACAGAGCGGTCACATCGCACTTTTAACTGTGATATATGCGATGACCAGTTAAGTTTCCTATCAATCGTCAGCCCCAGGAATCTCGACTCATCTGCGAATGGCAATAAACCTACACCGAATCGGAGCGAATGTGGTAATCGTCTCCTACGGCGCCAGAAGTTAACGCAGATTCACTTCTCAGTTGAGAAACAAAACCGTTTTTTGAGCCCTATTCTTGAGGATTGTTTAATATTGCTGCATACGGCGTTCCAAAAACGGCGTAAGCTGAGAGGTACAATAGATGGCAAAATCATCTATGAATAGGCATGATGATTCACCTGGAGGAACCACTTCGAGATAAAATTAATTGCTACAGCATGCAGTGTAACGTTAGTAACGACCCCTGAGGGATTGCGTTCTTCTGAACAAAAAGGTTCGAAAATCCCTGCTGATCCTTAGTCCAAAAGCTCTTTTAGACATAAACTCTCGAATCAGTCCTCGTAAGGCTCCAGTAGGTTCCAGATGTGTAGAGAATGTAGTATTCTTGCTCGCAAAACACGTATCATAAGCCTTCTCAAGGTCAAAAGATATCGCAACGCTTTGACAGTTTTTTATCAATCCGTTCATGATCTAAGTTGGCAATGACAGATAGCTGTCCATCATCTTGCAAACGGATTTGGTGAGGAACATAGGACAGTAGCTGGACGGAAGCTGACAGTCTTTTCTAGCTTTCAAAATGGGTATGATGGTGAGCCCTCTCCACTTTTTGGGAAAGTGACGTCAACCCAAACACAAATATAGATCTCGAACAGGAAAGCCTTAGCTTCAGCAGAAGGCTGTTGCAACATTTGTACGTGGATACCATCTGGTCCTGGTGCTGATAGTCACGAAGATGGAAGAGCGTGTTCTAACTCCAACATGGTGAAAAGGCGATTGCAATCTACAACGTTTCCAGAAGTAAAATAGAAACATTGAGATTTCACCTGAGTCTTAACAGGAAGGAACTTGTGCGAATAATTATCTGAGTTAGACAATTGGGCGAAAGCGCGGCCAAGTGTGTTTGTCACGACAAATGCTTCAACAACTTCGGCAATAGCATATGGATCGATTTCCCGGCCATATGTCTTAACTTAGGCATGGCGAGACTGTAAGCCTGCCCCGAAGCACCTTGATTCAACCTGGATAACAAAGCTATGGAAGGGGGAGAATTTGGAAGGCGGGCGGGGTAGTGGTAAAGAACGAACTGATTCAGTGGCGTTCTGTGTTCTCTATTTAAAGTAAATTAACCTTCTCCGACGTCGTTTACAATGAGAGATTCAAAATCGGGAATTATGTTGTTTACAGCCAGACGTAACTGGTCATGATGTTCGTTCGTCTGTCGGGATCTGCATTTGATTTTTACTAATTTAATCATGGAAAATAATTATTCACAGATGTACGTTGTACAAAACATTGCTTCCATGGAAATTGCATATGATTGAAGCTTCGGATATTTATTGTTGCATAAAATTTTAAAACATTCCACTGCTATTAAATCCTTGTATCTGACTTTCATGATTTCGTCAGACTGTAAATGAATCAGCTCCTCTTGCAGATTGATTCTGCCTTACGTCTATGTTTAATGGATAAACATACACTGATATATCATATTTAAAATCCCTGAAATCAGAAATCTGTAATTACAAAATTCACTTTTAAGTGTTAAGAGAATGCTAACGTAAATACTGAATTTATCTGAGCAGAAGTTTGAAAGGAGATTTAAACATGAAAAATAGTACACCTGCCCCTCTTTCAAGTGAGTTACCCAGAGAGAAAGTGTGTTTACGAACGCCTGCATTGAACTATACTTATCAACAATATTTTGATTGCGTCGTTGAAATGTAGTATTCAACTTGTATAAGTGCGTACATATATCGCATAAGAAAGCTAGGTTGCAGACCCAGACCTCGTTATTTAGTTCCTAAATTTCCATTCCCTAAAATAAGGAAACAATAAAATTACAATAAAATGGCCTTAAAGCATACGAGAATAATGTAAATGTAAAGCTAAAATAAATCTTTCATGAATCCGGGGAATGCATCTTTGAGGTCGAAGAACCGACGTAACATTGCACCTCTGCTAAGCCATCTAACATCACACAAATACATAATATCTTCAAATGATTCCCCCATATTTTTAAGTATACGTATTTCGAAATTGCTGGTGTTTCAAAGCACTTTATTTTATTTTGTTCACAACATAATCCATCACTATTGTAGTGTAACTGACTTGGCACAAAGTGCTTCTTGATGCAACAGACAATGCCAGGCATAAAAATTGCTCGAAATACCTTTATCACTGAAAAAAATGTTTTAACCTTCAATCAAACCACTTTTTCCCCAACCATAGCCTTTTCTCCGTCTAATACTAATTTTGACCGTTGTAAACAATATCTTTCAATACTAATTTTTAGAGCTTTAAATATCTCCTCGCCAGTAGTACTGCCTTTTAACGGGACTAAATCGAGCAAATACTCATCAACATTAGGTTCCTTATCAACACCTCGAATGAAAATGGCCAATTGAGGTGTCAGTTATATCTGTACTCTCGTCCAGTGCAAGAGAAAACTTCACAAAGTCAGCCATTTTCAAATCCATCTGCCTTATTACGTCGGTAGAAACCACTTCAACTTTCTTTGCAATTGTCGGAAAATATGCAAACACTCGAAATTATGGACCTGTTGAGGACATAAAATACCAGCAATTTTTATTAAACATGTTTTAATAAATTCTCCTTCTTGAAATGTCTTAAGGCCTTTGCAATTTCCCAGGTTACAATATAACTAGCGTGATTTCTTTTCTCTGCCGTAGCTTGAGTCTTTGTAGTTGGTTTAGGTCCATTGTTTTCTATCAATTTCAAAATTTCTTGGGTTCTTTCGCGTCCTGTAAACATATTGAAAATTAGCAATCTGACCTGTAGTTTAAATAAGAATTAAAGTCTCATTAAATAAAATGTTTAATAATAATAATTACAGACCCAACTTACCTTGTAACTTGGCATATTCAGAATGATAAGCATTGTAATGGCGTTTCATGTTGAATTGCATTACTCCGCTTTGGGACATATTAAGCATTTTGCATTGCCACCATCCTCAACGAAGAACTCCTCCCATTCCATGAAAGGTTCTGCTCTTCGAATGTTGCTTTGCAAGCGGCATTGCTAGCCGCCACTGTTTGACGTCGTACTGACCATGCTGACATGAGTAGGAGAAAGAGGGGCGGGAGAAGCTACGGAGGGGTAGTGCGCGAGTCAACTGAAGCTCAAATCGACTCGCGAAGCACTGTTTCGCCATGGCTGTCTTAACTTATTCCATACGACAGAGGAAGGTGTATGTCAATTGAATGAAGCCACAAACTTATTCCATGCTATATACTTGCTATCCTTAATAACTTGTCTAAACTTGGCACGCATTTTCTTGTATTTGATCAGGTTTTCCAGTGTAGGGCGAAAGCCTTAAGCACACGCCTGCGAGCACGAATGGCATTTCGCAGTCATCCGTCCACCGAGCGACCAGAAATCGACGGGGATGAACAGTCGACATAGGAATAGATTGCTCAGCAGCAGAAAGAGTCGTCTTTGTTTGATGTTCAATTAAAACATTCACAGAGTCGTACTTATTGTAATTAACATTGAACTTTATACTGGGAGTAAAGGTTCCAGTTGGCATGATTTAAGCGTCATATAGGTAAACGTGTGTGTTATAAGACTAATAAGACACAGAAAGTGGTCACTAGAGTGTACATCAGAGACAACATTCCATTGTACGGAAACTGCTAACGATATCAACTCCATATCAAGGTGTGAACAAGTATTCAAGGACTCTGAAAGAAATGTAGACTCCCCGGTGTTCAGAAGAGCTAAAAAAGCTGGGTAAGTAATTTATCTCTCGCACAAGCCTGAGATGAACCCCAAAGAGGGTGATGCGCATTGATGTCTTCTACCAGCAGAAAAGGTGTTGGTAACTGAGAAAGTAGAATTTTCTAAATCAGCAAGCGAGAGGTCGTCAGATAAATGTTTCAAATGATAAATGGAATGGATGGCAGTTTCATCCTTACAGCACAGGGCCCTGGAAAGGTCATGGCTATCACCCGGACGCTTTTCCAACGCCCTTTGCTAGCGCAATTAGCTGGCAGTCACATTTCCGCATTAACGGGGGTACTCAAGGAACTCCGTCACCTACTGCACTCCTATTCTTTCCTTCCCGCTTCTAACTCCCCCTAGAAACCATTGCAGTTAAGGCACGTTGGAAATTATGTGCATGCTCCCTTGTGTGAGAATTCTCCTCAGCTAACGCAGGTAGCTTCACCGTTAAAGAAATCACTTGTGTGTTCAAAGCACTGATAGTTATAACATAATTATTTTGGGGATATATGGCCCAACTCCAATGGATTCATACCCTACCTTAATCCTTTGAGGGACGTCTACCCTATCAAACGTAACAAACACGGTATAGTGGGCCGAAATTCACCTCTTTCTCTCCACTAAACCCGATATATATATCACATTTTGATATTCAACATTTTATTGAAGTTCCATATTGTACATACCGTGCGATGCACAGGTATTTACAACACCGCGTGAGTACTTCAAGGTTTTGTGCATCTTAATTCGTATGGGACAACTAGCTAATATGCTTGCTTTCTGTATAAGAGTCGCCTGGGTGCTGAATGTGCTTCAACCTTGAGCATGCCATTACCAGTTCTAATACAGGATTTTACTACACCAGCAATTTTATTCAGACCCTTTTGAATAGTGAATGGGCCAACCGTAGTAAAATTCCTTCCTTCCTCAGTCCTACTTATAACTAAGAAGTGAGGACCACAAGTCAGCTACTTCTTTTACATTAACCTTGGTGTGTTTTGGGGATCTTTTGGAACCATGTTGCCTAAATATCCACCATTAAAACATCTCTGATGGCATGCTCACATCCTGGGCACCACCCCAGCTTAGGTGAGCAAGGTCCTAGCCTGGATTTTGCTCACCTTAGGATCTCATCTCCCAATTTGCAGATACAGGGACCCAATCCCTTCAGGAGGTTTACAGCTCATTTAGTGGTCCCTCTACGGACCTCACTTTTATCAGCGGATATGAGCAGAGTACTACCTGATATTCAGGTGATGGGAGTTACACATTACCCAATCACCTCTTGCTACTTCCCTTCTCCGTCCCGCGGTATCCGTCGAACTGTGTTCAGGGAGATAACTGATAGTTGGTCAAACACACTTGTGGACGAAAGTTGATTTGGCGTTTGGTATAAGCCCTCTCACCTCTTAGAGGAACCCAATCGAGATCCCGGGAGTGCCGATACCGTACCTACCATAGTAGGCCCCTGGGGGATTGTGTCGTTTTCTGATAATCTCATTTTCGATTCGCACAATACTATGACCTCTTCGTAGGAAATTAGAGTTACTAGCCTCCTTCTCTCTATTAAAACTGATCCAAATTTTCATGTATTAAATAGTTCTATCTGCACATTTTTAATCCACCCCTTCTAAACAATTAGACCAACAAACATACCAAACAAATTCATAAATGACAGCGCAAAACCATTAAAAATGCACTCAAAGATATCTTGCAGCTACCAACTGACATTCGAAATCACATGCTCTAATCCAGTCTTCACTTATCGAGATCTTGCAGCAGAAAGTTCTGAAAGTTAAGCTACATTTCATGACAACCACAGTCAAATTAAGTAATCATTAAACTGGCCTGCTCGATGCTCGAAGAATCAGAAAAGAGCTAAGGGAAAGAAAATTTGAATTATGGTCAAAGCATTCACAGTAATGTATTGGTATCAATATGTATACAGAACACCTCTGGAGAGCTTTTGGATTAGACACTGTAGCAGTTAACATCTAACGAATGAGGAGAAACTCTCAAATTAATAGCCAACATTTTGACAGTGCGTTCTGGGCTGGGCAGGACCCAGGATGACAACCTCGTTCGGCTTTGCCCCAGAGAGACCGAGCACTGGCATATGTCCTGGCATCTTTTCCTCACAGGAACTACTTTGCAATCCTACCACCATAGTATCCTCTTGATGATCGCAGAAGATCATTAAGAGGATCGCAGGTTTATGAAGAAATACACTGTTTGGCGAACAATGGCAGCACTAGAGATTAGTCATAATAGCTTCTGCCTAGCAACACTGTGGGTTATATGCTTGATCCTACTGCGGGGTTTGAGAAAAACACAGCCCAACTGGAGGAAGTGTGCCAAGAAAAATTGGTCAAGAGTCCCTTACTTCAAACATAAATATTCCCTAGAAATAATCGAAGTGATCGGACTAATGGTTGGAGCCCGTGGTACTATTCCCGTACACTTTATTACCACATTGAAACAATTGGGCTTGCCTAAAGTGAAATATATAGCTGTTGCGCTCTTTATGGTTCAATTGCTCTACTTTGTCATCACCTCTACAGCATGGAATAATGAATTGGCTCAATGATGTTCACTATACCTAAAATTATAAGCTTAATACCAATCCTCATTACCATTTTACTTGTATCATTTCATAAAGGTATTTTTTAATTCCTTAGTTGATGTGCTATGTCCAATGTGGCAGCAAGTAATTACGGGGAGTATTATTGTTATTTCAACAATAAATTTAGATATTCTGCCTAATCCAGTATGTATTACAGAGCACCAGTTTTAACAATTCATATACGAGGTCTGTTCAAAGAAATCCCGGAACTTTGTCCACAACATTTTTGTACACTTACCTTTTACTTATTGTGCATGGTCTCCTTCGAAATACTCTCCTTCACAATTGATACACTGCTCCTAACGGCGTTTCCACTTCCAGAAGCAGTCTTGTACACCTCTTTCTGGATCATGCAAAGCGCCGTCTACAAATTTTCTTTTATCTCGTCTATCGTTGCAAATCTTTGTCCTTTCAACGGGGTTTACAACTTTGGAAATAAAAAAAGTCCACGGGAGCCAGGTCTGGAGAGTACGGAGCATCGGGCAGCACAGTGATATCGTTTTGTGAAATAGTCACGCACCAACAGGGATGGATGTGCGGGTGCGTTATCGTGATGCAACAGCCATGAATTGTCTCGCCACATTTCAGGTGTTTCCTTCTCACATTTTCTCGCAGGCGTCGCTACAAGTCGCGATGGTACCATCGATTAACAGTTTGTACCTGTGGCACGAATTCATGATGGACTAATCCTTCAGTCAAAGAAAACTATCAGCATGGCTTTGATATTTGACGTGACGAGCTTTGTTTTGGTCTTGGAGAACCTTTCCCGACCCACTGTGAAGATTTAACCTTGATCTCAACATCATAACCATAGACCCACATCTCATTGCCGGCTATGATTCTCTTAAGGAACATCTCTTTCTCACTTGCGCGATCCAAAAAGTCTTCACAGTTTGCGACGGGATGGTCTCATGAGCCCTGGGACGAACTTGGTGGCAACACGAGGTTGTGTCAGAATTTCATGACATGATCGAACTGAAATGTTACATTCTTCTGCAATCTCTCGGACAGTCAGTCTTCGATTGGCACGCACAATTTCGTTGACATTCCTAACATGAGCGTTGTCGGTAGACGTGGAAGGGCGTCCTGAACGAGGGTCACCTTTAACTTCCATCCGGCCAGTTTTAAACCGCGTGAACCATTCGTAACACCGAATATGGCTTAAGCACTCATCACCGCATGCTTTCTGCATCATTTGGTGTACCTCTGTAATGGTTTTCTTGAGTTTCAAGGAAAATTTAATGCAGACACGTTGCTCCTCTAACTCTGCGATCTCGAAATTCGCACAAGGTTCTACGCAATACAGCACTAAACAATAACTAACAGAAACAGAATCATGAAACATCCGGCAGTTACACATTAAACACAGGCGTGTGCAGGGATGGCAACCGCATTTCGTTCCAACATACTATTGGCGCGAAATTACGAATGTTTCGGAATTTTTTGAACAGACCTTGTATATGTATATGTAATTATATTTGTTTTTACATATAGAACTGAAGAGGCTAAGTAGTTGCCAGTTGGTTTACATCAGTCCTTGCGAAAATGACTCACTGTTTGAGTTTCCAAGCTATTAACATACGCAATTTTCTGTCAGATATGATGGTATTTTTTATGAATAAATGAGTAATAGAATAAATCAAACCTGATCAAAAATGTTGGTTTTGTGTTATAGAATTTTACAGGATAGATTTAAAGTCCTTGACTCAGGTTCTTTTAAGTAGAACTGCACCACTTTTCTTTTATAAAACTCAATGGATGCGCAGGAAGAACAAAATAGCTATACATGCCGCTCTTCCTGCCCAGCAAAACTCTCTTCCCCCGACCAAAATTCAATCAGCTGTCCAAATTCATAATGTGCTGTTTGCAACAATACATGTGCGTTACTTATTATAATTGCTGCTCAGTTAAACCACCAAGAAAGTTACATCCCTCGCCATCATCTGTTTGCAGTAAAAAATATAACAAGGAAGTTGGAAATACCCATTGCAGTGGTATGCGGGTAGTCTGTCAAGAGATCCTGAGTTTGAATCTCAGATAGCGTTAGTTACCCAGATAAGATTATTTTCAGGATTTTCCCCTTATTCTGAAAAGATGAATGCTGGGTGACTTTAAGCTCTGTGGATCCCAGACTCATTTGAGCATCATTTCATTCATTCATCATTTGATATGTCCTAATTAATTAAAGGGCATTAGGTTATACAAAAAAGAAGGAAAATGTAAGTATAACAACAAAAATGCACTTTAGGCACATAAGATTGAGACAATGATATCACACGAGCTCAACACATAATTAAATCTGATTGGCTATTTGCCTATCTATGTTAAAGATTCTTTAGTATTTACGCAACAGGTGTTCTGTTTCTGGGAGCATTCTTTAGACCTTTCTCTTAAACAAATTTTAGTGTTTGTTCTTTTACATGATAAGCAGCATTTTGATGTTGAAAACGTAATTAATATTCTACTGGCATACAGCACTTGTATGTAACTGTCTTTTGTGTTATATTGACATGTTAAGAGAGCAGTCCCAGAAATACTCTACCTAAAAAAGAAAAAACAAAAAAATTGGGGGAAAATATATTTATTTCTCTACATAGTCTCCTTTCAGCTCAATACACTTTTCCCAGCGGTGTCCAATAGTTTCAATACCCTGTTTATACTAAGAACCATCGATTTCTGCAAAATAAACATCAACTGCAGACTCCAGTGGCAAATCTTTTAGCCCCAAGCTATTTCATCAACTTTGGAAATAGAAAATAATCAGAGGGGGCTAAATCCGGCGAATACGGTGCACGAGGAAGCAATTCTAACTTTAACTCATTGAGTTTGACCATGGCGATAATGGACATGTGAACTGGTGCATTGTCTTGATGAAACAAAAGCTTCTTTTCCACTAAATGTGGCCGTTTTTGCTTTATTTCGTCATTCAAATGCTGCAATACGTTTGCATAATACTAGCGATTGATTGCTTTTCCTTTTTGAAGATAATCAATGAAAATTATTCTACACACATTCCAAAAAAACTGACGCCATGTCCTTGCCTACAAATGGAATTGTCTCACCTTCTTTGGATCCAATTCTCCCCTTTCAATCCACTGTTTTGACCGTTCCTTCGTCTCAGGTGTGAAGCGATGGACCCATGTTTCATCCATGGTAATGAATCTACACAAAAACTCGGCTTTATTGCAGCAAAACATCGCCAAAATCTTGACTGAAACATCTTCAAAATGCTGCTTTTATTCCATTGTGAGTAAATGCGGCACCCATCTTGCGCATAGTTTTCTCATGTCTAATTTTTCAGTCAGTATACGATGTACAGCACATTTTGAAATGCCTACGATGTCCGCTAGCTCGCGCACTCAGTCGACGGTTATTCAATACCATTTTGTGGATTTTCCTCGCAATTTCTGGCTTTAAACGAAGGAGCAGATTCCCCCAGAGCAGAATCTAGCTCAGCTTTAATATTAGTTGGACTAAGACCTTTCAAATAAAAGTATTGTATCACATAACGATGACCAGTTTTATCCATGTTTACAAATTTGCTGAGAGCGTTCACTATTGCTAACTGCCAAACAATAATTAAACCACGTAGCATCATCAAGCGTCAGACTTAAGCTTTATAAGGTTGGTACTTTCTGCCACAGTCATTTGTTTGAAACAACAACCACTATCTACAGGATGAATCACCTAAAACTTGCACCGCAAATATTTCGGAATTGGGAGGTACTATTTATGTGCAATTTTCACAGCAGTGATTGGTAGTTAGGGGCTCGTACATTTAGCCTATAAATGGATTTTAATAATACTGAGAAAGGGTATTTTTTGAGCAAACATACAATTTTTTAAATGGAACAATGCCTAGTTACTTCAACAGAATAAAGGTAGGGTAAATTAGAATGTCAGTGGCGTTTGTTGCAAGATTCTAGTGCAAGTGGCTTACGAAAAATCTTATTTTGAAACTTTTATGCACCGACACTTGTACAGCCTGTGGTAGCACAAACTAAAGAAAAACAAAAGGGAATTACAATACTTCTGTGGATTCTTACAAGTAAAGAGAACATAGCCTTTCAAATGTTATGTTCAAAATGACCACCGCCAGCTTCAATGCACGCTTCCAGTCTGCTATGGAAAGACTGCTGCACACGTTCTAGCATTTCAGCGGAAATTTCAGAGCAGGCAGCAGTAATACGTCGTTTCATAACGTCTGGTGTAGTTGGTACATCCTTCTAGACAGCGACTTTCAGCCTTCTCCACAGAAAAAAAGTCTAAACGGGTCGGCCAAGTTACAGGTCCTCTTCGTCCAATCCAACGATTTGGAAACAATCCGTTAAGACAATCTGTAGTACGTCGTGCACTATGGGCTGGACAGACATCATGTTGGTACCACAGGTTCCTCCTTGTCTGCAAAGGAACGTCTTTTAGCATCTGTGGCAGATGGTCTGTCAGGAGTCTACGATACTTATGCGAGTTAATTGTTCCTTCTATTAACAAAGGGCCCACCAAACCACACGTTTAAACTCCATGGACGCTGACGTTTCACCTGACAAGCCAACGGGGATTGTCAACAGAACAATAGTGCATGTTTCTGCGGTTTACCTGGCCATGATTAGTAAATGTTGCCCCATCACTAAACAAGATACATGATGAATCTGGAGTATCATGTACCAAAGTTAACACGATTCTCAAAATCATTTCCATGCAGCTCTTGATGGAGAGAGATATGATAGGAATGGAACCTATGTGATGGAGAATGCGCAGTATACTTGCCTGACCTACGCCACTTCCACGTGCGATTGTACGGGAATTAATTTGCGGATCTACTACAACGGCAAAAACATTAATTTTGCCTCTTCTCCAGTCACTTGTTGTTTCTGTTACGTTTTCTAGGTGTTACAGTGCCACTTTCACGTAATTGGTTGAAGAGGTAGATAAATAATTGCCGAGATGATTGATATCTATTGGGATACGTTTCCGCATACGCCGTACAGGAACGAGCTGCATTCTTCCTACACTCTCCATACACCACGAGCATGTCGGCCTTTTCTGCATTAGCAAACCCCACTTCCGCTCACGATTTACTGCTTGAACTGTCACAAACTAACTGACCAGGAAGTCGCAATGCAGTCAGTGAACAGAAAACACAATGCAAGCAAACATGACAATATAGTACCCAGCAACTAAGCAGGTTGAATGGACAAACAATTGTCGGGGTGGAAACTTTTCAAAATACGATTTCTCGTAAACCACTTGCACTGGAATCCTGCAACAAATATCACTGACATTCTAATTTACCCTACCTTTATTCTGTTGATGTAACTAGGCATTGTTCCATTTAAAAATTGTATGTTTGTTCAAAAAATACACTTTCTCAGTATTATTAAAATCTGTTTATAGGCTAAATGTACGAGCCTCTGACTACCAATTAATGCTGCGAAAACTGCACATCAGTAGCACTTTGCATTTCCGAAATATTTGCGGTGCAAGTTTTAGGTGATTCACTCTGTATACATCAGGTCGGGTGCTTTTGGGACTGCCCTAGTACCCTTTTCAGATCAGAATATTTAGAGCTTGATCCAAGAGCAAAAATCTTGCTTTTTCAACTCTTGACAAACTTAACTGTTTGGGTCACATTTGTCATTGCCAACCATTTATTTAACTTCGGGAAACTAAAATGCCTAGGCTTCCATGGCCTGCTTCTTCATGCGTATCCTCAAGTTCCAGAGAATGCCGTGTCATCTCTTACATCCTACTGATGTTTTGCTCAACTTATCATGAGGTTCTTCTGGGTTGTTGTCCACTTTCTGCTCTATGTTTTAATCCCCTAAGGGAAAAGAAAGCGCTTCACCTTGTCCCCTCTCAGTGGCGATCAACCAAGAAAGTCTCTCTCGCCTCATCATGCAGTAATTAATCTAGAAGGAGATGTGGAGATGGAGAAAGGTGTAAGTGTACTCCTACTGTACCCTGGGATTCAATGGCAACAGAATGAAGGGTTCCCATGCAATCATGGCTCTAGGAAACCTACCTCACTGCTAAGCTCAGTATGCTCCCCATTTGGAGAATTCAGAAAGGTGACATACCCTTAACAAATAGGATGAAGAGTATGGAATTTGAATTCGCTTGTGTAAGTGTGCTGAGAATTCATGCTGTTGACATTTATTAGTCACTGTAGTAGTATTAAGATAGGGAGGTGGAAAATTTAAGCATTTCTGATTATAGTAGCATTCAGTAGTGTTTATGATTGGACTTAGCCTATTTTCTGGCCTACTTGCAGGCTGCGTTGCATTGTAAATTGACGCTGACCTCTGACGCATCTGTGTTGTTCCTGGCAGTTGCTTCAGGGGACTCAGAGTCCCGGGTTCGATGGTTGGATGGCAGGGATTTGGAATTTGTTTTTGGTAGAGCCGAGGTTCTTGTTTTCAGGGGTGGTGACACTGCCTTAATGATATTAATAATACTGCCGGCGAAGTTTGAGTTATTTCTTTATTTTTGTTACGTAGATTCCTATCTGATCGACCCGCCACCTTCGTCGTCGAAACCACTGTTATTCTTATCACTTTCGAAGTCGTTACTTATGTGTTTCTCCGACTAGCCCTCGAATTGCCTAGATTTCACAACCTCATTTTTACACTATAAACTTTCTGATTATTTTCTTCTAATTTTGTTTCGTCGACCGTCCTCGTGGTTAGTTTGTACCGGAATGTGTCTCGGCGTTTCTTTTCCTCTTTCACGCCTTTCGCCAAACTTAGAATTTTCCCCCACCTTTCTTATGTTTCGTTCCGTTTTAAGTTCAAACGTATCATGTGATGTATACGCGGTCTTTTGATTGGCTATCATTTTTGTTTCATGATTTTATTATTGGCTACTCCCACTTGACAACTTTCACATCTGCTTCTTACAGCTTATTTTGAGTTTTAAAATCTTCCCACGAATATTCTTAGATCGTAGATAAGGCACGTATACTTCTAACCCTGCTACGCTTTGAAACCGTTGTAAACCCGCCCGAGCCAGAATACAAAGCGAAACTTCCAGTAGGCTTGTCGTCCACCGCAGGTAGATACAGCTTTGGAGGACAACAAACTTTGTTTCTCTGTCTTTCCTACAAACCCCATTCCTAATATGAATTCAGCACATTTTTGTCGTTATGTTCGATCGTATGTTATTATTATTATTATTATTATTATTATTATTATTATTATTATTATTATTATTATTATTATTATTATTATTATTATTATTTCTCCTGGGTCTCGATAACCAGCTTCATATGCCCTGACGGTAAATTTATCATCGGACCTTTAGGTTGGATGATGGGTTTATCGTTAATGTCCCATCTTAGCTAATCTAATGTCCCTCTCTCCCTCTGTTCCTTTCATTTATCATTTTATTTATTTATTTATTCATTTATTTAGTGGCTTACGACGATTTGATGGCGAGCCCACCGTTACACATTTATTCTGTTCACAATACATTTCAATCACTGAACACAATGCAATTTCAAATTTGACACAAGTATTTTCACAAAATAAAAGAAAAACAATCTACATAATATCTGGCCGTCAACAACCAGGCTACAAAACATTTATATTTAAGGAATATGTTTATACACACAATACATTCTTCAAACAACAATTTTTTTAATTACACATCTTAGTTCCATCTTTCTCTCTCTCTCTCTCTCTCTCTCTTTTGCACATTATATACAATACTGGTTTTCTTGAGGCTATTAGCAGCCTCCACACTCAGACACCTTTTGGTACCTTTTTTTCTGCCAGGTGTACATTCTGTCCGGTTTTCATACTGTATGTCATTAACATCGTGAATGTCAAGCACACGGTTTTAACAGGACATTGCTATCCCAAAGCTACCAATTTGTTTGTAAACAAGGTTCGCATATATGACTTTCCTTACTCGTGTGCCGAGTGCGTTTGTACATTTTCCCTGTCCGACTCTACTAAATTTCTTTGGTCCTGCTTAAATGGACGAATCAATGATAAATGGTACCTACCGATTATTTTCCCGGTCCTCAATTGTTGGAGTTGATATACCCTGTCCCCGAAGGTTTGTGATATCCGATAAGGACCTTTCCAACACATATGCATACGTCTGTAATCCTTCTTTACTAGCGAAGATTTGTCAAAATTCCTCACTAGTACGAGGTCACCTGTTGCCGGAGTCCAGGTACGTGTGTATCTCTTGGCCTTCTGTCTCCTTTTCTCTGCTTTGGCTTTTAATTTCTCAAAGGCGTTCTTAATCCTTTCCGCGTCCGATTCCTCGATAGTTTCAATCGCTCGTGGTACACCCGGAATAATACTATTTGGTTCATTTCCTGTGTGTAGTTGCAGTGGCGTGTATCCATGATTACAGTTAAGACTGTTATTGAATACATTCTCGATGTATTCAATGTATCCGGGCCAACTAGTATGTTTCTGATTCGCTAAAATCCGTAACGCAATACTCAGGTCCCGCATCTGTCTTTCGCAAGGATTTGAACTTGGATGATAAGCGCTAATATTGTACACTTTTATGCCTGCTTCGAGTAGTCTTTCTCGAAATATCCTTCCCTTATGTGCCGGTGCATTATCCACCAAGACCGCCGCCATTTTTCCATAATTTGGTACGTAGTGATCAACTATTTTTAGTCAGCTTCTGGACTGGGTATAGCTTCACAAATTTGCTCATCACATCGACTAATACGAAAACATATTTTAATCCTGTTCTTCCGGTCGGCATGGGGCCGTGGCCATCGGCCGTGATTAACTGCAGAGGTAGATCCCTCAGAATCGTCTGTGGTGGTAAATCATATCGGACGTTCAGCGGCTTAGCTTTCTGACACATTGCACAATTTGCAACAAAGGCCCTCAACTTCTTACCAAGCCTTGGAATGTAAAAGTGCCCATTAATGACCAGGTTTGTCTTCTCCACTCCGGCATGTATGAGTGCGCGATGATATGCATCTATAACTAATTCTTCCAGCACAGCAGGTGCGAACACTCTCCATGTCGGCCTTTCTCTTCCACACAGTTTATATATCACATCGTTTAGAATGCCGTACTTTCCCGTGTTTTGTTTACTGATCGGCGTAGCTATCTTCATTATTTCGGCTATCTTCTTATCTGCCCTTTGGAGCTGTGGCAGCCTCTTCATTTCGTCTGCTAAGCGTTTGTTTAACGTTAGATCTAATTTCATCACGCAAACCTCTCTTTGTGTATTTCCCTGCGTTTCGGGGAACTGCCCCCTCTCTTTAGTCTGGACAGCATGTCGCTGAACGTATTCAAGCGCCCTGGTACGTGGCGGATTTCTATATTCTCGTGTATGTATCGAGAAATTTTGCTGCTCGTTAATTTACAGTTTTTGATGAATGACAAACTTATATGGTCTGTGAATACGATAATCTGCCTGTTGTACACAAAGTGTTTAAATTTTTGCAGGGCAAAGAAGATGGCCCCGATCTCCTGCTGGCTCACACAAGCGATTCTCTCGGCTTTTGTTAATGCTCTGGAAGCTGTAGCTATTACATGTAATTCCTTGTTTTCGTCAACTTGGGCTAGTACACACCCGTAAGCAATTGACGAGGCGTCAGAATAAATATGATAAGGAAGGTCCATACGCGGGCGTTTTAACAGTATCGATTCGCTGAACAACTGCTTTAGCCTGTTAAATGCATTTTCTTCGGCTTTGGTCCACCTCCATTTCCTGTTCTTTTCTAGTAATGCTCGTAATGGGGCAGTATGCTCGGCGTATCTGATTACAAACCGACTTTGATAACCAAGTACACCTAGGAACTTTCGCACCTGCTTCGGGTTCTTGGGGCGGGGGATTTTCTGAATTGCTTCCACGCGCTCGGGGTCAGGCGAGACGGTTTCTCCAGAAATTATATAACCTAAGAATTTCACTGATGTAGCGAAGAAAGCGCATTTATCCCAGTTTAATGTCAAACCACTGTTTGCAAGTCTTCCAAGAACTTCGTCAATGTGTTGGAGGTGTGACTCTACATCTAAATCATGTATTAGGATGTCGTCCACATATTGTGACACATACTCTTCAGTTTGTGTGCCTAAAATATGGTGTAATGCCCGGAGCAGTGCACCACCGCTAACATTTATTCCAAAGGGACAGCGCGTAAAATTATACAAACATCCAGAATGATAGAAGGCCGTATATTTGCGCAAGTGAGGGGCCAGTTTGATTTGCAGGTATGAATTTGTCAAATCCAACAAAGTAAACCATTTTTGTCGCCCGATGCTTGCTAAGATTTGCTCTACATTCTGCGTGCAGAACCTGTCGGGACGGATAAACTTGTTTACATGTCGGCCATCGATAGTTAGCCGAACGCTCCCATTTCTCTTCCGTACTATACATAATGCATTTACGTACACTGAGTCTGATAGTTCAATAATGTTCTCTCGTAACAATTCTTGGATTTTCTCGTCTACCGCACTTCGCAATTCGAGTGGGATTCCCCTACACTTATGTCTGAAAGGCGTGACGTCAGATATTTCAAATGTATATTCATAGTCATGGTATACTCCTGTCCTTGGGGTGAACATATCTTTGTGTTTTACAAGAATGTTGTAAAAGTCTTCTTTCTGTTGGTGGTTTAAGCAGCCTATTGATGCTACATATTCGTGTATACCTGATAGGGACATGTTTTGTTTACTCACTACCTGCGAGTCGTCCGGTCTCTCACCATAATAAACACTTTCATTTTCTATGTTTAACCCACAATACTGGGGTGCATGACCTACTTCTGACTCATCAGCTGACTGCAGTGGCGTGTCGTTAATATCTCTTCCTTCGCACAATTGTTGCGTAAAAATTCTCACCACATCAATGCCTCCCCTAATGTGCAAATAATTCAATAAAAAATTTTTCTTCTTGTATTTCCTCTTCTATTTCGGTTAGTACCGTGTATTCCATACTCGGAGTTTGAACGAACGGTATTCTTAGCGATCCGTCTACTGTTAGTGTCAATAGCGCTCGTCCATAGTCAACAGTGGCTTGGAATGCATTTAGCACGTCGCTTCCCATCAGTATGTCTACTACCAGTTTGTCTATTACTAAACACAATATTTCAAGTACAACATCCCCTGTGCAAGCATTAATCATTACCTGCTGCGATATCTTTTGTTTCGCGCGGCCTACAGCCATTATGCAGTACGCGTTCTTTACGGGTAGTGTCTGTAATTTCTTTTTCTTTTCACTGAGGTGGTTGAAGAGTGCTTTACTGCACGCAGAGATCATGGCTCCACTGTCTATTGTTATCAAGTACGTCTCATCTTCGATTACTGCCGCTACTCTCGGGGATTCCGTTATTTCCTGGGTTTGACTTATCTGCGTGTATCCGAATCCCTTGTCATGACAGTTTCGGCTGATATTGTGGCCTACACTATTTGCTTCCGTATTCTTGTTTTCGTTCCCTGTGTAATGCGAGAACCTGCGCGCATTCTCTGAGGTTGAGCCTGGGAACGCTACGACTCTTCCTGTCTCAGTTTTCCGACCGTCGTGGCCACGACCCTTGACTGGGGCCTATCCCTTGGCCTATGCTTTGTCCTGCCATTGCCCCGCTTAGGTGACCTATCGCGTCATCCATTTCGCGGTGGACATTTTGCGGCTGTCGTGTCTGTGATGGGTACCGGCTCGGCGTCAATGCGTGGCTGTACGTAGGCATGCTTAAGAGCTCGTGGTTCTCATTTCTACGTGGCGGGGTCGCTGGCCGGCTTGGAGGTGTTCTTGGCCTGTTCGGAGGTGTCCTTGGCCTGCCCGGAGTGTTTCCAGGTCGGTTCGGGGGAGTTTCTGGGCGATTCGGAGGCGTTCTTGGCCTATCCGCTGTTCCACCGTGAAGGTTATTTCCCCTGTGTTGCCTACTATTCGCTGGGTACCTGGAGAATCTCATGTACTGAACGGGATACTCCTCATGTTGCCTCGGTGACCTACCCGTGCCCGTTTGGTCCAAGGGCCTATAGTTTCTCTCCCGATTTCTTGTAAATGGCTCTTGATAACGCTGTCGGACTGTGGAATAGTTGTTCAACGCACCTTGTGCCCTCGTCCCATCATTACGATGCGAATGTATCCGATCAACGTGTCTACCTTCAGTCCTGATTCTCGGCCTATCTTCTTCCCGCGTTCCGTACCCCTGCAGAGCGGTAAGTAGTTCTAGGGCTTCGCTCAGCGTCCTCGGACGTGCTACCACGAGGTGATGACGTATAACGTCTGGGAAGTGTCGTGTCAGGAGGGATACAAATTCACCTTCGGGCATCGGTGGGTCCAGGAGTTGACTTAATTGGCCGAGTCGCAGGAAGTAGTCGACCATCGACTCACGCTTCTCTTCCCTGTATCGGCCATTATTTATTTCTGCGCGCACCCTGTATTGTGCGACGCCACTCCAATATTTTTCTAAAAATGCAGACCTAAAATGTTCATATTGTGCATGCTCGCCCACCGTCAATCGAAACCAACTCAGGGACGGGCCTATCAAGCTCCTTTTTATAATTACCATTTTGAAACTGTCGGGAATTCCCCTAAGCGCGAAATAAGATTCGAGGTCGTTAATGAATTGCATCGCATTATCGAATTCACTGTTGAACTTGGGGATTGGCAGTTCATTAAAAAATTGTAAAGGTATATTGCATTGTTGCAGTGGCCCTACGGTGCTTGACATTTCACTTGCCGTGTGCGGTGAGGCCGAAGGAAGGCAGGCAGGTTCGTTCGACCTCGGTTCGCTACTCGGGTTGTTACATTGGAACGACGAAAGCGCGGAAACCTGAGAGGTAATTCGCGCATCCGTGGCTCCTTGGGATCGCGGTTCGATTTGTTCTAGCGCGTCCCTGCGAGCATTGACGGTCTGTGTCAGTTCCTCCCTTAATTTGTTAATTTCATCAGTTACCCCTGCTTCAAGTGCCTGCTGCTTATTCTGTAATGATACACAGACTGTCATTGCTTCTACCCTTGCCTTATCACTCATTGTACATATTAAGTTTTCATTGCTTACAATTTGTTGGGCCCTAATGGCGTCTATTTCCACGACAATTTCCTTCCTTACTACCTCTACACTATTCTGTGTTGCTTTTAGTTCGTTTCTTATATATTCTACATCCTCGTAGATTACATTTTGACTTGCTCTAATTTCTAACAAGACAGCCTGTATTTTATTTTCTAAGCCCTGACTGATTTCCTTCTGTTGGATGCTTAATTGCTGCAATGTTTGTTCCTGGGTGGACAATTGTTGTTTTAGTGTTTGCTCCTGTACTGTTAATCGTTGAGTTAGTGTTTGCTCTTGTTCTGTTAATCGTTGAGTTAGTGTTTGCACAAGTGTTTGCTCTTGTTCTGTTATTTTAGTGTTTAGGAGGCTCAATTGAGCCAACATTTGTTGCAGCATTTCACGCGTGTTAAGTGATCCGGTAACTTGGTTTTCTAATGTTTCGCTATCTCCATTTTCTATACCTACCCGCGTGCTGTTGTTAGTGAAATTTTCCCCTTGTTCATTGCTATTATCTTCCATGTCATTACCGGTTAATTTCTTGCTTCTTAACAGCATTTACGAACGTGCATAACCCAGCTTACTTATATCTATTGCATATACCCTCCCTTCCAAAATGTATTGACTTATGTATCATACAGTTAACACTTACTCGGTGCTGAGTTGCGCTGCTGCGAAGTGTTGTATTAGTTCACAAAACACTTCACTACACTTACACATTTTTTTGAACCCTGATGATCTGCGCTGAATGCCTGCCTCCTTGTTGTAATGGAGCGGCGTCGATGTCGCTTGTTGCCACGCGTCTATCGGTACACTCTGCTGCTGGTGGTTGCTGATGTCGTCATCGGCGTCATCTTTCTGTCCTTCCTTCCGTTGTCGGTTCTCCGGGTGTGTTATCCGCTGGCAGTATTTCGAGCCCCAACGTAGTGGGCGCCATATGACGCTGACCTCTGACGCATCTGTGTTGTTCCTGGCAGTTGCTTCAGGGGACTTAGAGTCCCGGGTTCGATGGTTGGATGGCAGGGATTTGGAATTTGTTTTTGGTGGAGCTGAGGTTCTTGTTTTCAGGGGTGGTGACACTGCCTTGATGATATTAATAATACTGCCGGCGAAGTTTGAGCTATTTCTTTATTTTTGTTACGTAGATTCCTATCTGATCGACCCGCCACCTTCGTCGTCGAAACCACTGTTATTCTTATCACTTTCGAAGTCGTTACTTATGTGTTTCTCCGACTAGCCCTCGAATTGCCTAGATTTCACAACCTCATTTTTACACTATAAACTTTCTGATTATTTTCTTCTAATTTTGTTTCGTCGACCGTCCTCGTGGTTAGTTTGTACCGGAATGTGTCTCGGCGTTTCTTTTCCTCTTTCACGCCTTTCGCCAAACTTAGAATTTTCCCCCACCTTTTTATGTTTCGTTCCGTTTTAAGTTCAAACGTATCATGTGATGCATACGCGGTCTTTTGATTGGCTATCATTTTTGTTTCATGATTTTATTATTGGCTACCCCCACTTGACAACTTTCACATCTGCTTCTTACAGCTTATTTTGAGTTTTAAAATCTTCCCACGAATATTCTTAGATCGTAGATAAGGCACGTATACTTCTAACCCTGCTAAGCTTTGAAACCGTTGTAAACCCCTCCGAGCCAGAATACAAAGCGAAACTTCCGGTAGGCTTGTTGTCGTCCACCGCAGGTAGATACATCCTTGGAGGACAACAAACTTTGTTTCTCTGTCTTTCCTACAAAACCCATTCCTAATATGAATTCAGTACATTTTTGTCGTTATGTTCGATCGTATATTATTATTATTATTATTATTATCATTATTATTATTATTATTATTATTATTATTATTATTATTATTATTTCCCCTGGGTCTCGATAACCAGCTTCAAAATGTTCACCTGCGCACTGTCACTTTGCTTGCTGAAATGTACTTACTCTAAGGGCGGCGTGCATCAACCTAGAGTAAGCTCTACTTTCGCAGTAAATTACCATTAAGGTCAACACTCGGCGCCTTCCATACGAGGGTAAACTGCTTCCGAAGCATTTTACTCCCTTCAGATGCTGCCAGATTAAATTAACGTTGAAGTAAATGTTAGAGAGCACCTGCTACTACGGAATTACATAGAGCACAAAAATAGGTTAGAATTTACTCTCGCGACCTGGATGGAGTAACTAACCTGTCAAGTGAACTAGAATACCGTATCGTATTTGGAGAAAGATATTTTGATGTGTTCATAGATTACTTAGATTACATTGATGATCTCGACGAACAAAACAACGGGAATGCGATAGTGGTATGCGAGAAGCATATGATACTTATTCAGAGAGAGAGAGAGAGAGAGAGAGTGTGTGTGTGTGTATTAGGGAAGAATCATTTGGACCAGCTTAGAGAGCATTTACAACAAAACTAAGACAGGAATCCAGCTCTATAACCCAAATTGAAATTATTGTTATGCGTGTTGCGAGTGTTTCGTACCGGAACATTTCAGATACTTAAATCGACATCACGATGAATTTAACATAACGTGACAGTTTAACACTGCATTAAATGGAGATATTTATGATTGGCTTAACCCGACGTAACTTAAGAGTTTGGCAATGTCAAACCTTTCTTTCTCGTTACGTCAAGTTTGATGTCACGTGATAATTGGAACCAATCGGCGTGAAACACTAGCTCGAAGTAATAAAAGAACTACCAATCAAGAGTCCTCCCCATTACGTTAAGTGCATGCCCATTGGACCTTTAGTTTACCAGCATTTTTTAACTTCATGTCACGTTAAGTAAAGTTCTTCGTAATTCCGGCATTACAGGCGATCTTATAAATAAGCGTTCATCATGCGTCTGCTGGTCGTGTTGTTAGAGCACTTTTGAGGTTAAGACATATACACGAGTGTTCAGAAAATAAAAGGCAATTCTTCTTGAATTTTTCAGATTTCCCACACATTGTGGGTGGAATTGACTGCACGGATGTGTCCAAGTGCCTTACAAAATTCGCATTTTGTGCCCAGCTGTGAATATGATGAACTTTTCCGAAATCGGAAGGGGTGTTTCTCCATTAAGACGCAAGTGATCTGCGATGCAAAAAGAAAATTAGAAACATTGTTTCCAGAATTTTAAGTTTGTCTTCAGTACGTTTCCCGTCGCTCGAAGCATTAAACTCATCCGTCACGACTTTCCGGCATTTATCTTCCAGCATCTTTATAGCATGATTTTACACTCATATTTTAAAACTGATTTTCTTTACGTCTAGCAACAAACATTTATCTCCTTCGCTGACGTTTCTCCCTTTTTACTATCGCACATAACCTTATCCATGATCGCGTCAAATAAATCGCGCAAACAAAACAATACCTCTGGGAGTAATGAGCTCTTACTTCTGTAGTCGTAACTATAAGAGTAAATTGTAATTGAGCTCTCCAGCATTACCTCCGGACTAAATTGCTCCCGTAGTAACCAACTTCCGTAATACGGACTTCTTTAGTAAACGTTACTTCTGAAGCAATTTACTCCAACATGGGGCACCCTGCCCTAAATGAATTAAATTAGTACATAAGTATTACTCCAAGCTGGTGAAACGTAAATTAGAGTACTTAGTTGAAATAAACCCATCCTTAGGAGCTATTCTAAGCCAGGAAATGTAAATTAAAATAAAATATGACTTAGTAATAGCTCCATTATTTAAACTGGGGAAAATAAAGATAACCTTTTTATTTCATTTAGTTTGAGCCGTACTACTATCCAAACCTTAATCAAACTATGTAGGAGTAAAGAGAGAAAATTATTCACGGTCAAACGTTCCCTGCAATTATATTCTGTTTGGCGAAAAGGGGTTTTAGTAAAGTGAATTATATTGAACACAGGAACTAAAAGCGAGTTTACTTGCAGGATAATTCAAGATCCTGCACTGCTCAAATATTTAAGTTAAACTTCCTAATGGAGAGAGAGATTGAAACCTTGCTCCCAATTTTGCAACTTCAGATTATCTGTTTGAATCATATCTAACATATTTTTCATAGGAATTTATAAAGCACTGAAGCAAATTAATCATGTATTTAAAAATTCTTTTTTTCAAAAAACAGAAAGTCGTACCATTATGGTATTATACTGTTGAATTAAAATTAAGTGAATTGATTTCATTAACAAATTTACTATTTTTACTTTAAGGACGAAATATGTTGCATATAAGTCGCATCTTAAGGGAATCTATGACAATAATGGAATAGCATGGTATTGATTTCAGTCTATAGTATAAACTTTCTCTTTCAGGTACGTACTTTATTTTGGAGGAGTTGAGATTTTTGTTCCGCATCATATAATTCAACTCCTCTGGAAAGTGTTCAGTTTGTTCACCTTTTTTTTTAGCCAACCTGCAAGTATGCTCTTATTTTGTTTGCAATTTTATTAAACTATTTGCGATGTACGAGTATATCGATTACAATCAGCTAATGAAATTATTTATGAGGCAGTAAGATCCAATGCAGAATGGAATTATTTTCTGTATGTTACAGTTGCATATCTGAGAGCAACCTGACCATAATATGGTAAGCAAATTTTTAATAGACAAACCTGGAATGTATCCAAGCATTTGTCTATAAATGACCTATTATCTGGTAAGTAATTAAACAAATTACTTGCCGTTACAGTCATAAATTGGGTTTCAGTTGTTAAGTATATAAACTTGCATGTTTATAGATTTATGTGCACTGTGCAAAGTAAACCTGAATACCGTGAAGTTCATAATAATTATGAAGAATTTCTTGCTTGGCATACTTACAAACTTAATTTAGTTGTCATTCTCCGATCATTTTAAAAATGTTTTATCCTGAGTAGTCACGCAAGCTAATGGAAAACTTTTTTATAAACACTTACATTATTAATGTCATGAACTGAAGGTATTGTACCTTATCTAGTATAAGCTACCCTTTCTGTACTAAGGTACACTGTCATTTAGGAATCACTATTTCACTTAACTTTACTGTTTGTCCTAATAAATTACATGAATTTGCCATATACTAAATATATAATTAGCTAAGAAGAAGAGTTCCTCACGGAAGGTACTCAGAGACGGACGTGTTTAGTCACGCGCTCGCGTAACAATGGAAAATGGGAATTCATCTTGAATTGTATAGAGCTAGAACTAGTCCATTTAATGGATCCGAATTTCAAGCTAGGAAATGGTGCTTCGAAAGAAAGGCCTGCAAGGTTCGTATTTGTGTTATCGGTGTTGCTTATCATCGGCGGAGTTGAGCTTAACTCGGGACCGGAGACCAAAAATATAATGGGAATGTTAAAACGTATTGCGGATGACATTACAAATATAAAAGGAATGGAGAAGAGAATCAATGAGAAACTACACGGAAAATTTGAAGAATGAAAACCATGTGGGGAAAATTTGAAGGAGAAGTCGACAGAGATTAGTAGAATGAATTCGGAGGATTATATGCTTGGAAAACGCAGAGGGTAGGAGAAGAAAAATCTGATGTGTTACACTCACATGACTTTCTCTACTCTTGTACAATCTATTTTTACAAACGCCTATTCTCCATATGCTTTATGTTAATCGAGATATCGAGATGTCAATGTTATTGCTAATTTTCTTGTAGATGCAAGGGGAATATGGTAGCTTTTAAGCGATGGTCAAATATTTTAACGCTGGTTGCTATGCGGCGCATTCCATTCTCTTTACAAGTCCAGGACATAAAAAATCTGATGTGTTACACTCACATGACTTTCTCTACTCTTGTACAATCTATTTTTACAAACGCCTATTCTCCATATGCTTCATATTAATCGAGATATCGAGATGTCAATCTTATTTGTAATTTTCTTGTAGATGCAACGGGAATATGGTAGGTTTTAAGCGATAGTCAAATATTTTAACGCTGGTTGCTATGTGGCGCATTCCATTCTCTTTGCATGTCCAGGACATAAAAGAATGAATAACGAATTGGAGAAAAACTATAAGTATTGGAAAATTTAAGGGAATAACAAGCAATATCTCGCAAACGGTTCACTCAACAAAAGAAATGTATATGACATAAATTGTGTATTTTAACGCGATCTACATTTTTTGTGTAGTAAAATTTTGTCTATCTCTTATGGTTTACCAGTTATGAAAAAGTCGTTCATAATAAAGAATACTTTTGGAGACATTCCCAGAAAATTCGAGATATACATTTTAATTATCATGACAATATCTTAAACATATGATATTTTAATCAAAATCGTTAGAGCCGTTTTTGAGAAAATTAAAATTTTCGAAAAATGTTCCATGTAAAGGGTAGTCTGGGGTGGGGGGATTTTCTTGAAAACATTCGTGTCGCATCTCTGGAAGATACTGAACCTAAATACCAAGTTTGGTGTTTATCCGACTCTTCGTTTTTGAGTTATGCTGTTCACAGACACACAGACACACAGACAGACACACAGACACACAGACACACAGACACACAGACAGACACACACACGGACATGTTTCCAAAAATGCTTTTTTTGGATTCAGTGAGTCTCAAAACATGTATTTCCGGTGAAATCTCGGTATCGAATTTTTGGGTGGAATGCAATACTTCCACTACTTACTATACGTAGTAGAGAAAGTAAAAAATGAATAACGAATTTGCGAAAAAGTATAAGTATTGGAAAATTTAAGGGAATAACAAGCAATATCTCGAAAACGGTATGAAATGTATATGACATAAGTTGTGTATTTTAACAAGATCTACATTTTTTGTGTAGTAAAATTTTGTCTATCTCTTATGGTTTACCAGTTATGCAAAAGTCGTTCACAATGAAGAATACTTTTGGAGACATTCCCAGAAAACTCGAGATATACATTTCATTTCTCATGACATTATCTTAAACATATGATATTTTAATCAAAATCGTTAGAGCCATTTTTGAGAAAATTAAAATTTTCGAAAAATGTTCCATGTAAAGGGTAGTCTGGGGTGGGGGGATTTTCTTGAAAACCTTCGTGTCGCATCTCTGGAAGATACTGAACCTAAATACCAAGTTTGGTGTTTATCCGACTGTTCGTTTTTGAGTTATGCTGTTCACAGACACACACACAGACACACACACACACAGACATGTTTCCAAAAATGCTTTTTTTGGATTCAGGAGGTCTCAAAACATGTATTTCCGGTGAAATCTCGGTATCGAAATTTTGGGTGGAATGCAATACTTCCCCTACTTACTATACGTAGTAGAGAAAGTAAAAATGGATGTGATACTTTTACTTTCTCTACTACGTATAGTAAGTAGGGGAAGTATTGCATTCCACCCAAAAATTCGATACCGAGATTTCACCGGAAATACATGTTTTGAGACCTCCTGAATCCAAAAAAAGCATTTTTGGAAACATGTCCGTGTGTGTGTCTGTGTGTGTGTGTCTGTGTGTGCGTGTGTGTGTGTGTGTGTGTGTGTGTCTGTGTGTCTGTGAACAGCATAACTCAAAAACGAACAGTCGGATAAGCACCAAACTTGGTATTTAGGTTCAGTATCTTCCAGAGATGTGACACGAAGGTTTTCAAGAAAATCCTCCCACCCCAGACTACCCTTTACATGGAAGATTTTTCGAAAATTTTAATTTTCTCAAAAATGGCTCTAACGATTTTGATGAAAATATCATATGTTTAAGATAATGTCATGAGAAATGAAATGTATATCTCGAATTTTCTGGGAATGTCTCCAAAAGTATTCTTCATTGTGAACGACTTTTGCATAACTGGTAAACCATAAGAGATAGACAAAAGTTTACTACACAAAAAATGTAGATCGCGTTAAAATACACAACTTATGTCATATACATTTCTTTTGTTGAGTGAACCGTTTTCGAGATATTGCTTGTTATTTCCTTAAATTTTCCAATACTTATACTTTTTCTCAAATTCGTTATTCATTTTTACTTTCTCTACTACGTATAGTAAGTAGGGGAAGTATTGCATTCCACCCAAAAATTCGATACCGAGATTTCACCGGAAATACATGTTTTGAGACCTCCTGAATACAAAAAATCTGATGTGTTACACTCACATGACTTTCTCTACTCTTGTACAATCTAATTTTACAAACGCTTATTCTCCATATGGTTCATGTTAATCGAGATATCGAGATGTCAATCTTATTGGTAATTTTCTTGTAGATGCAAGGGAAATATGGTAGCTTTTAAGCGATAGTCAAATATTTTAACGCTGGTTGCTATGTGGCGCATTCCATTCTCTTTGCATGTCCAGGACATAAAAAAAATGAATAACGAATGTGAGAAAAAGTACAAGTATTGGAAAATTTAAGGGAATAACAAGCAATATCTCGAAAACGGTTCACTCAACAAAAGAAATGTATATGACATAAGTTGTGTATTTTAACGCGATCTATATTTTTTGTGTAGTAAAATTTTGTCTATCTCTTATGGTTTACCAGTTATGCAAAAGTCGTTCACAATGAAGAATACTTTTGGAGACATTCCCAGAAAATTCGAGATATACATTTCATTTCTCATGACATTATCTTAAACATATGATATTTTCATCAAAATCGTTAGAGCCATTTTTGAGAAAATTAAAATTTTCGAAAAATCTTCCATGTAAAGGGTAGTCTGGGGTGGGGGGATTTTCTTGAAAACCTTCGTGTCGTATCTCTGGAAGATACTGAACCTAAATACCAAGTTTGGTGCTTATCCGACTGTTCGTTTTTGAGTTATGCTGTTCACAGACACACACACAGACACACACACACACACAGACACACAGACACACACACAGACACACACACGGACATGTTTCCAAAAATGCTTTTTTTGGATTCAGGAGGTCTCAAAACATGTATTTCCGGTGAAATCTCGGTATCGAATTTTTGGGTGGAATGCAATACTTCCCCTACTTACTATACGTAGTAGAGAAAGTAAAAAAGCATTTTTGGAAACATGTCCGTGTGTGTGTGTGTCTGTGTGTGTGTGTGTGTGTGTGTGTGTGTGTGTGTGTGTGTCTGTGTGTCTGTGAACAGCATAACTCAAAAACGAACAGTCGGATAAACACCAAACTTGGTATTTAGGTTCAGTATCTTCCAGACATGCGACACGAAGGTTTTAAAGAAAATCCCCCCACCCCAGACTACCCTTTACATGGAACATTTTTCGAAAATTTTAATTTTCTCAAAAATAGCTCTAACGATTTTGATGAAAGTATCATATGTTTAAGATAATGTCATGAGAAATGAAATGTATATCGCGAATTTTCTAGAAATGTCTCCAAAAGTATTCTTCATTGTGAACGACTTTTGCATAACTGGTAAACCATAAGAGATAGACAAAATTTTACTACACAAAAAATGTAGATCGCGTTAAAATACACAACTTATGTCATATATATTTCTTTTGTTGAGTGAACCGTTTTCGAGATATTGCTTGTTATTTCCTGAAATTGTCCAATACTTATACTTTTTCTCAAATTCGTTATTCATTTTTTTTGTCCTGGACATGCAAAGAGAATGGAATGCGCCACATAGCAACCAGCGTTAAAATATTTGACTATCGCTTAAAAGCTACCATATTCCCCTTGCATCTACAAGAAAATTACCAATAAGATTGACATCTCGATATCTCGATTAACATGAAGCATATGGAGAATACGCGTTTGTAAACATAGATTGTACAAGAGTAGAGAAAGTCATGTGAGTGTAACACATCAGACTTTTTTATGTCCTGGACATGCAAAGAGAATGGAATACTCTAAATAGCAAGCAGCGTTAAAATATTTGACTATCGCTTAAAAGCTACCATATTCCCCTTGCATCTACAAGAAAATTAGCAATAAGATTGACATCTCGATATCTCGATTAACATGAAGCATATGGAGAATAAGCGTTTGTAAAATTAGATTGTAGAAGAGCAGAGAAAGTCATGTGAGTGTAACACATCAGATTTTTTTAATTAGACGAGCTGAGAGAGAAAAGATTATGGGACCAAATTGAAGAGATTTTTCAAGACAAGCAGGGTATAAAGCTGGGCGGATGGGAAATAACTGACGTCTTTGGAGTGGGTAGAAATTGGCTGAACCCGATGCCGGTAAATGTTAAACTAAACACAATGAAAATAAAATGGACAATTCTTTCATACACCAGAAAATTAAAGGGGATAAAATATCTATAGAGTAAGATTATAGTAAGAAAGATACAGGTATAAGAAACATGTTACTTAGAGAAATGAAAATTGCAAGGACTAGAGGAGAAAAACGTTTTCATAAGGGGTCTTGGCCCGTGGATTAATGGAAGAAAATAGGATATGCGTCAGCTCAATATGAGACATGTCAGAAACGAAGCATCAGGCATGTGGCGGTAGAATAGTAGAGAGGTCTAGAGCAGGTATAGACATCTTGATCCCACGTATCACTGCGTGTTAAGCGATCTCCACCCCTCCCCTTCTCGTTTAATGTTTGCAACACACAAGCAGTTCCACAAGATTATACAAAATTTCTTCCGAATGAAGAGGACTTCATATCTTCTCCCAGAAAATTCAAGATACATTCTTATTTGTCACATACATGTCTTTAATATATCGTATTTTAATCAAAACCGTTAGTGCCGCTTTTTAGAAAATCAAAATATGGTATTTTATTAAATATAGTTATAGCCATGTTTTAGAAAAGAAAATCGAAAAATGTTCCACATAAAGGGAAGTTTGGGGTGGGGATTTTCTTCAAAATCTTCGTGTTGCATTTTTGAAAGGTACTGAACTTCAATACCAAGTTTAGTAATTATCCGAGATTACGTTTTTGAGATAGTGTTCATAGACACACACACGCACACACAGAGACATTTTTCTAAAAATGTTTATTTTTTATTCAGGGAGCCTCGAAACCTTTATTTCCGGTGAAATCTCGGTGTCGAATTTTTGCGTGGAATGCAATACCTTCTCTAACTGCCAGGATAGTACCCCTAACTCTAATTAGTAAGTCAGTGACTTCAGTTGAGGCAAGGTATTTATTTACTATAAAAACCGTAAGTGTTGAGTGCTGTTTGTTGAGTTTTCCTGCAAGTTTATTAGAATATTATATTTATTTGTTGAGTTTGATATGAAGCATGAGATATTTGCTGTATGGATAATAATGAATAAAGCACTTGATTTGGTTTTCTCATTTGTTTTTAAATTTTAATAAATATGCATTTCTAGCTTTTCAAAATTAATAACCACATTACGCCACTCTTCGGATAGACGGGTAGCTACGTTACGTCACAGTGCCCTGCCCTCCTGGATGTAACACGCGTTCGCCCACACAGAGAAACGATACCAGGCTCCGACAGTACGAGATGGGTTGGAGGAGGAGAGAAGGGGAAGTGAGCACCATACTTCACCATCCAAGCAGGTTGCGGCAGAGAAACAGATGACTGAAGACACACGTAGACTGGCCTTGAAAGCAGCTGCGGGAATAGACGCATGGAAGGAGACTGGACTCAGCATTGTATGTCACCTGCAGGCAGAATTATGCAAGTGGAGGATTATGCGTATGAGAGAGCAGCTATTGACAGGGTAACAAGAAGTAGTAAGAAATTGCATCAATTTAGATTTGAGAGAAAGGGATCTGAATTGGCGAAGGAACTGGGGGTTATATCATGGAACTACGAAGTTTTGTGGGAAAGTTAAAAAACAGGGAAACTGCACGAATTTTAAACGTAGTGGATGTGATCGGAGTGGTTAAGACTTGGCTGATAGGTGATACTAATGTGGGCTTGAGTTGTTTTTTATGTGAAATGTGACAGTAAAAAGAAAGATAAAGTCATGGGTCAAGAGGTGCAGATATATTAAAAATAATTTACAAATTGAAGCGAAAGTAAGACCGTAATGTTTTGAAGGCAACCTCGCACGACCACGGTGTCTTGCATTTCTGCAAGAAGAATTGTCATTGCTCCTAGAAGATGTGCCACTAGTGAAACGGACAGGAATGTGATTCCAGTAGGATGGAGCTCCACCACACTGGTCACTGATTGTAAGGAATCACATAAAACATATCCGCAAAAATAGATTGCCCGAGGAGGGCAATCGCATGGCCACCTAGATCACCTATCACCCCACTGGATTTCTTTCTCTGGGGTCATTTAAAGAAACGGGTCTATGCTCAAGAGCCGCAAAGCCCAAATCATCTACGAGAAGTAATACGTGAAGAATGCAGGCAGATTACAGCGTACATGTTACAGCATGTAAGAAGCTCTCTCCGGCAACGTACACAAATGTGCATTGATGAAGGGGATAATCATTGGGAACATTTACTTCCTTGATGAAATCCACGCTCTTTAACAATTTATTATTCTGTTTACCCATGAACTTAACACATTTACAACTCCTTTGTCAACATAAGAAATGGAACAGGATTTAAACATGAAACAAAAACTCTTAGATTTAATATCGTCGATATGCGCCCAAAAGAATGAAAGCTAACTACGTAACACCAGATATTGTACGATTATTCGGGTAAATATGATACACAATTATCTGATTGTAATTCTTATGTCTTTGGCGCACGGGAGGGCCAGTAACATAAATATATCAGTACACTAAAATACAGAAAATAAACACAAGGAGAGAGAGAAAAAAGAACCAAAACAATTTCATGTTTGTATCAGATTCGAACCCCGGAAGCTAGCCTTTGCTTCACCACATTCCAACAGCTAAATCACTCGGCCAGAACCCACGTAGTCTATTTATTACGTTCTTAGGGAAAACGTTCCCGTATCTCCTTGCAAGCATTATATCCATGAAACGCCGTCTGTTTTAAGGCTTTCGCAGCTCTTTGGTTCTCATTCAGGCCTTTAATCATTAATGAGGATGCGTATAGTACCAAATAGAAGGGCAGAGCTTCAATAACAGTTTGTTTGCTAAAAGGATCAATGTTTTCACATTAGCCTATAAACTGCGGGTTGCATAAATACGAATACCTAGGGGCAGCTGACTCACCGGGTATAGAGTCATTGATGTTTTTAACACAAGGGTTGAGGAAAGTAAAATTCAGTTAATGGATCTTGAAAGTGTATAGGAGGGTAAAATGAGTGAGATAGCCAAAAGAAAGAGCAAAGATAAATTTACAAATAGAGAAGACAAGAAACTAACAGAATTTTGTGAGGAGTTTAATTGGTGTTGTGTAGTGGAGTGAAAGTGAAAGACGATGAAGGGGAGTGTACATTTGTAAATAAAAATGGCGAGTGTTATAGATTATATTCTACACTCTTCAGATCTTGATGAATATTGTAGTGGTTTTGAGGCGATGGATATATCCGTTCTAGTAATGATTTCCCAACAAGGGCGATATTCCAGTGTACAAATAAGAAAAAAGAAAAGGTCTTGGAGCAAGAGGGGATTGAAACTCAAAAATATAAATTGAGGGAAGATGAAGCAGAAGTATTTAAGGAGCAGCTGGAAAATCAGTTAAGTTGGTTAAGGGTAACTGGTGTAGAAGAAATGATAGAAGAAAATAGAACTGAGGAAGCAGGAGGGATTAACGAAACAAATAGGGAAAAACGAGAATGAGGGAGGTTTTAAACACTAAGAAGAAAGGGTAGTAGATGAAGAGGCAAAAAGACAAAACAGGGAGTTTTAAGGGAATTAAGGAAATTGAGGCAAGCGGGAGATTGACTGGAAACAGACAATTTTATAATTGAATTTGGGGATATCAAAATCTTATGGAAGCTAAGAAAAGAAGGAATTGGGGGGAATGAGCCAAAGAATGAGATTCCTCAATAGCAAATGATACAAAAATAAACAGGTCTTTAGTGAAAAGAACATTCAGGGGGAGAGCTAGTGGAAACAATATAAGCCCAGAAGTCACGTGTAATTTCTTTGAAAATCTTTTAGGTCAGGACAACTGAATATGTCATATTTATACGGGAATTAGAAAATATAGACTACATTCAGCAATTAGCGGATAAAAAAATGAAGTACGGGAACAAATAAGACGTTTTAAAATAAACAAAGCAAGTGGTATAGATTTCCATCATACTAGGAGAGGCTTGGAAGGCATGGAGCCGATTAGGATTATTAGTGAGGATTGTAAACAAATTTTTGGAAGGAGGTAGTGTACCAAAGAGTTGGAGAACACATATAGTGCTAATATTCAAGAACAAGGGGGATATGAACAACTCAGCTTACGATCCGTTCTAGGCAAGAAAGGGTCCAAAGGTTTGGTGGAAAGGGTCCAAAAATGGGCACAAGAAGAGGGAAAACTTTTTGAGTTCCAAGCAGGCTTTGGGAAAAACAAAAGAACAGTAAATCATATTTTTTATATAACCACGTTGCTAAATAAGTACCTAGCAGAAAACAGAAGGAGATTATACATGTTATTTGTGGATTTTGAAAAGGCTTTCGACACAGTTTATCTAAGGTGTGAGGCGTTTTTGCCAGTCACGGCACATTGGGTGGGGTTTATCCTGCTGCCCGTTGTTGAACCTAACATGCAAGTGCTCCTACCTTACCTTCGTCACTAACTATTTTGGGCTGCTCAGCTCAATGATGACTTCTTTGGCGTTGATTCTTGGACCAGGTAGCGTACTCAGGGTCGGCCCAAACTTTCGGCATCGGAGTCGTACTTTGTTGTAATGTTGTCGAATAAGTGTGAATGTTGGGAATCGGGGAAAAGGTGGGCGAGGTATAGTGAAATGAGCACACGTAGGTCGATTATCTTTGACACCGCTCTTTGGCTGCTATGCCCTCTGCAAGATTCCAGTTCTGTTAATTAGTCTCACACACGCATCTGTACGTCTCGAATATGACCCTCAGTGGACACAACAGCCGTTCCAATTACTCCTTACACGACTTTTCTTACACTTGTGATAATCGGTCAACGTTTCTTAGTTCGCAGGTTACCTTCTGCGCGTCACTTTTTTACCATTTCATAAGTGTCGACACTTCGATTAATTAGGCAACACTTTGCAAACAGTTCATTTATGTATCACAATTATTCCGTGCGTTATTAAAGGTTATCTTAGTTACCACGCCTCGCGTCTAAAATTCGCTGGACTTTGAGCGTCATATTCTTGTGATAACGAGCCGCGAATGTTCCAGGCAACTGAGACGTCGGAGTGGCCACTAATCCTGAAAACATCCATTAAATACTCAAAACTGATAGTCTTCGGTATTCTCACATCGAGTCGCGTTTCTTTTCTATCTTATTGATTGCTATCCTTTCTGCTAGCCTTGAGTGCTTCCTCATTGGCTTCGGTTTAAAAGTTTGAATTTTAGTCTATTTTCCCCAGCCTCCGAGAGACGCTAACTACTACATCTTTTGAGCATCTACCCCGAATGCAAGGGGGATATTCCACACTCTCAAGTTTGAAGTTAACCGGAAACAACCGTCGTTTCCTCGCATCTATTTTGCGGAAATCTTGCAAAAAATAAAGCGCAACTGCGGCGTTGTTTGTTTATTAATATTCACATGAATTGAAACACCTACACAGTTTTCTAAGGGCTTTAAAATGGTGGTATTTTCTAGTCTGTGGGACCATAAGTGTGCAAAATGATTAAGTTAGATCTTGGTTAACCGACAATAACTGAGCAATCAATTTTAGTTAACAGTTTCATTTTGTGTATTTAGAATTATCGCTATAAATTGGTCCTTTATGAGAAAGTTAACGGATATCTACATTTGCTTTAGCTTTCTCATACTCTGTCCTAACTGACTTTCTTATTTACCTAATTCGCAATACAAATGCATATATTTTAGCCTTGAAATAATTTGCACTTACAATAAACATTTTAAGCAAACTCATAATTCTGGTTCCCTTATGTACAATTTTGGGTGCTTTATTTATTCACCCCTGTTGCGCTTGATAGCTAGCTCGCCAGACCACTTGAGGTTTGTCATCCCTACTACTGCCCTTTCCTTTGCAACAAGGGTCTATACCCTGATGTTGTCCACCTATTGCCTACACATGTGTTTGCTTCTGCTTAAAACTAATAGGATACATTCTTTTGCATATTCTCTTTAAATGCAGCGATCTGCAATTATCCTTTCTTTCTTTCCTAAGGGTACATACCATTTCACTACTCTCATAATGCAATTACACAATAGGTTACACAATCCGATTTCAAATATTCATTTTCACACACATTGTTGAGTCCCTTTGCATCAAGTTTCCCTATGCTTAATATTTTCAACACATGTTTTAGTCCTAACACTATCCCTGCCAAATATTTCATATTTATTTACCTTGGCTTTAAACTTATATTATTACCTTTTTATGTACATTTCACTTTTCTATCTAGCTTCTGGCGTCGTGTGTTGTGCCTTTGGAGTTTGTTTGTTTTTTATGAGAAAAATCAGGGGAGGTTACTTTTGTAGGTCTTGAGGAACTTTTCTTCTTCTTCTTCTTCTTCTTCTTCTGCTTGCCGCAATGCAGCTCATATAAATGCTTGTCAAATATGGACCTAAATATAACTCCATCCGGAAGTAACGTTTGTTTAGCTGATCGGAGAGCTTATGACTCCTTACCAACACCAATTCACCTATCTCCGGCGACCACTTCCTCCTGTGCCGTTTTGCTCTTGCTTTTCTCAGTTCGAACTTTCTCGTTTGCGCTATGGCCCGTTGATATTTTTGCATGAATGTGATGTCCATACTTTCGGCGTTTGTTTTGGGTAAGTCTGGGATTATTTGTTTTGGGTTTTCTCACGCCATCAAAACGTGAGAGGCGTATTTGGTAATAATATGAATCTAATTGTTTGTTACGGACTCTATCATGGAGCAGTACTCAAAACCACGAAGTATGCCTTTAATGACAAATAATCCTCAGGTAAACCGACACGTCGCGGCGTAATAACTTGTCCTACGGTAGACTCTGATATTGTTGTCTTCCAGTGTTCGATTGAACACTGGCGTTATCAGAAAGCGATGCCTTTGTTTGTCCATACTTTGTTATAGATCCTGTTATGTGATCCTATTAAGACATGTTTTAGTGGTTATTTTTCTCATGGGATAAATTTTATAGAATCGACTAAAAACTCTATGAGAGTTAGTATATGTCGATAGCCAAATTTTCCTTGGATAATTCTCCGTGGGCATCCAGGCATACGAGTTCATTCGGACTTTCCCTTTCGATAGCCTGCGGTTCAATGTCGAATTTTGTATTGAATGACAGCCCTTTGACACAAATCCCAAGCAGATACAAATTTCCTTACTTTCTTGTAAAGTTGTTTTATATAGAACACGTGTGAGATGTTTAGCGTGGTTCTCCAGCTCCGGCATGGATGAGTGACAGGTGAAAGCTTCAATGACTGTTATTTCTAATGCCTTGGCACTACAGGTTTCCACATTTTGTCTTCACGGCCATCTAGCTTGCATAACATTTCGTTTCTTTTCCCTAACTTTACTGGAGATTTGTCATTGATTTCTGGTGCCGTCTTTTAAATCTTCGTCGTCAGCCTGTTATCTCCCTATCTGTCGCAATTGCTTAGGGAGTAGACACTGATGGATAGATCTAGTTTCATCAGTGACACCTCGTGGAACTCTTTGCAGTTGCTCTCCGGAATAGGACCTGGTAATCTGGATAGGATGTCACTAAAGGTGTTCAGCGGGACGGAAATGTGCCTTATCTCGATATCATGTGCGGTAATTTCCAGTACGTATCTGGATATCTTGCTGCTGGTTATTTGCATTGTTGCGTGAAAGATAAGCTCAGGTGGTCGGTGTATACAATGATTTTTCTATTCAAGATGAAGTGCCTGATCTTCCTTAGAGCGAAGAATAGCGCAGATATTTCAAGCAATGTAATACATTGGATGCGTTCGGCTGGAAACAATGATCGGCTGGCCGGGTTAAAACATGCGATTGTTCGTCGTAGGTCTGGGTCAAGACAGCTCCAAAGCCTTCCGTGTTGGCGTTAGAATATAGTTCCTTCTCTTGGTCTTTCTAGCAGAACCACGTTGGTGAATAATTCTCTCACACGTTGCCATGCGCTCTCTTCGATTGCGGTCCACCGCCATTTTCTACCTTTGCACAACAGTACCCTAAGTGGTGCTGCTTCTTGGGCATAATTTACAATGAATTTCGGCTGGTACTGAATGAGACCAAAATGTGTTTGTACCTTTTCACTTCCTTGGACTTGGATTTTCAAAATGCTTTCAATTTTATTTGATTCCGGTTGTATTCCCTTAGTTGATATAATGTAGCCCATAAAGTACACTTCCCTCATCACAAATTGTGAATTTCTGAGTGTACTGCCATGCCGCTCTTAGGGAATTTCTTTAGTATGGTGTCCAAAATGTTGCCGGTGTGTTTTGAATGTCTCACTGTAGACTAAGAAGACGTCAACGTATAGGCAAGCAGAATCCCTCACGCTGTTTCCGAAAATAGCGTATGTTGCTCTTAATAATGCGGCCCCAGAGTATTTTCAAATCAAAGGGGTCTTGGAAAAACGGAGTAATAGGCCCTTAAATAAAAATAAGGTGTAATCCCTTACTTCCTCTGCTAACGGAATTTGCCAATATGATGAACTAGATGAATAATCGAAAAGAACTTGGCCTTGTTAACCCAGAATAGCAAGTCATTAATGGGTTCTGGTTGAAAAGTCTGGCAGGGTATATTTGTTTATGCGCCTAGCTTCGGCAGTTAACCTTAGGGACTTAGCTTTTTTAATTACCGGATAGAGAGGGCTGCTATACAGGTCTGCAGAATTCTCTATGCTATTTTGCGTTTTCATGTCGTCAATTACCCTTACTGCTTCAGCCTGCAGCGATAATGGCATACTTCTTGCTTTGTGGGGGAATGGTGTCAAATTCTGTACAGTAAAGCTATGAGTGTATGCGGTACCTAATCCCGATGTCTCAGAGAACACGTTGGCATTATTTTTTATTACTTGAAGAAAGGCCTACTGCTCGGAGATCGTTAAATTGGCATCTGCAAACCTTTTCTTCCAACTGGCGATTGGTCTATACCTGCCGGTCACTATGTTTGTTTACTTCCCTCTCCTTATCTTGCCGGAATGGGTGGGCAGGTTCGTCTTTTTTTTCTCTGAATGACAATCTTCCGCTTCTGCGTTATATTCTCCCATTTACACTATTTCATAATTTATCTCGTCGATGCTTGCTAAAAAATCTTTATCTCTTGTTTCCTCCGTAATTACATTTATGCAATATGTGTCCACTTTCATAGTTTCAACGAAAGAGTTCTCTGCGGCGAATTCTTTCTCTTCAGGGAGGCGTCCGTATTCTTCCTACTTTGGTGCTTTTAAGAATGGAATGGTAATCGCGTCTCTTCCTATTTTCAACTCGATTGCTTCGTTTTCAAAGTCCATTTTTGCTTGGTGCTGGTATAACAGATCTGTACTGAATTATAAAATCGACATTTAGTTTTGGACTATTAGGCATACAATCTCGCTTTTCATCTTTCACGCATTAAGTTCAACAAGTGCCTGCTGTCTTACCCTCTGTCTCTGTTTGCCAATAGCTAGGGTACAGAACACGTTCGAGACAGGGAGATGCTGTAGATTCTGCCCATTTGCAATTCTTACCCTATAAAAATTTTCCGAACAGATAGAAATGTTGGCACCACTGTCTAGTAATGCGCAAGTGTTTTGACCTGTAATGTTCATTCTAATTTTCGGAGATTCTGCCACATAATTTTCTCCTTGTTGCATTTGTCGCTCGATCCCAAAATTTTCTACTATTCCTAGGCTATACGTGTTTTCCTAGCGCACATGATCTAGCCCGTTAAGACAATTTTTAATCTCTATCAAGTTACAGGATTCCCGTCGGGTCATAGAGAAATCCCGGGCTAGTTTCCAGCTGAGACTGTACAGTCGTATGGTCGTTTGCATTGTCATATGTGATTGTACCTTGGCGATTACAGAAATCCACCTGCGTGTCATTTGCTTCTGCTGCCCTTTGGAAGCGCGATCCAGTGCCTCTGTTGTAGTGCATTCCGCGGCTCCGGTCCGGTACTTCCCACAGTTCGAGCCTCTGTGGAAGTTTATACATAGTTGACGTGCGGTTCGCGGTCATCGTTGTAAGACTGACGAAAATGTCTTCCACGGTTGTAGTTAGGGCTTCTTCCTGGTCTATGGTTTCGGTCATTACCGAAAAAGAGCGGCAACGTGTTCTGAAACCTGTTTATTGCCCTTTCTCTGGAGGATGGCGCCTCTGCCCCAGCCCTAAAAATCTGGCGCTGATCTCGCAATCCATGAGCGATTTCTATTGCGATTTGGCGACCCGCGGTTGTCGTTCATTTGTAGGGGCAAATAATTTTCGAATGATGAGAGCAATTCCATAAATTGAGAATAAGTTGTTACCCCCGCGATTGTGATGAAATGTTTAGTTTGTGGGGGGAAATGACTGGTTACTAACTGGATCATATCGTGTGGAGAAATTTCTGGCTCAGTGAGTCTACTCTTAGTAATGATCCTTAGATGTAGTCCTGCATAGATAATCGATTCCTCGGATCATATCTCCGGGATAGTATTTCCTGCATGATAGGTGCTTGTCGGTGCACTCCCCAGTAGTGAGCTATAAAAACTTGTTTAAACACACCATAGGTGGTGTGCTCGTCGAAAAGGATCTTTGGCCATTCGGACGCTCGTACGCGCAGTTGTTTGCGGACTATTGGCATTCGCAAAATCTCTGGTACTTGCTTGAGCTGAAAATATTCGTGGAGTTCCCGGATGAAAGATAAAGGACAACTATCCCGGTCATCTTGAAATGGAGCATCGTTTAATAACGATGGTGTGTAGCGTCAGAAGTAGTTTGATGAGCCTTATATTCACTAACACTAGGTATATTTGAATTTGAATTACCATGACAAAGGTGAAATATTTTGAACAATATCACATGCACTTGAAATCTGTCGTGGGCGTAGCCCATCGTTACTGTTTCTACTCACGCTAGCACTTTCTGCCATGTTGGAAGCTATGGGAGCCTGAGGTCCTGAATTATTGCTTACATTACTTAAAGTTTCTTTTAACAGTTCTATTCTTTTTCAATGGTCTCGTTCTTAGCTCCCAAGTCTTCTAAGCGGGCGTCTGTGCGTGTGCTTTGGACACTAATAGAAAGAGCAAGCGTTTTCACTCCATTTATTTCTTTGTTAGCAACTACTAATTCACGCTCTAAAACCTGGTTAAACTGATTATGGGACCTTACAAGGTCCTCTTCGTTCTCTCTAATTACCTCTAACACTCTTAGTTCTAGTTCCTTGCTATATTGCTGACAGTCCTGCCTAGTCTGTCCTAATTCTGTTGTTACATGATCTAGTTTCCTTTGCATTTCAATATTGCTTTCAGTTAACAACTCCCTTAATTCCTGGTTTTGAACAGTGAACTTTTTGCCTAATTCCCCCGTTACAGTTGGAGAGTTTGTCTAACTTTTCCCCTAACTCTTAATTCTGTTCATTCAGTTTAATCTCTGGAGTTATGCTGTGCTCATCCAATTGCTCCCTTAATGCATTAACCCTAAATTCCATGCAGTTAAGCTTTTCTAAGAGGGTAGCTAAGTCAATTGTTTGTACGGGAGCGTGAGGTTGTGCGGGCGGAGAAACTAGATTCGTTTCTTCCCTATGTGGCGGGGTTCACTTGGGGGAAAATTGTCAAATTGCAGGTCAAAGCTCTCGCCACAGCAGTAGGTGCCTGCCATGCTACGGTCAGCTGTTTCTTCGTGTTGTGTTGAGAACATTCTGAAATGATTTTCCACTTCTCAACTGCATATGCTGCACACTGAAATAATTCTAAACGTTCTTGCTTCGTTGCTGCCGTTGGTGGTGCGTCCACGTAGTCCTGGGTTCGTATCCTTGCGCTCCTGTGGGTGCGTAGTCTCTGGTTGCTAAGTCTGTAGTGGAGATGCCTTCCTTTCACAAATTGATTGTTGTTCGTATGGGTGAGCCTACTTCGTATTCCACACGTTGGTCACCACATTTGCGGCGTTTTTGCAAGTCACGCCGCACTTGGGGGGGGGTGTATCCTGCTGCCCGTCGTGGAACTACTGATATACAAGTGCTCCTCCCTTACCTTCGTCACTCATTCGTTTGGGCTGCCCGGCTCAAAGATGACTCCTTTGGCGTCAATTTTTGGGCCAGGTAGCATACTCAGGGCCAGCCCAAACTTTCGGCGTCGTACTTTGCTATAATGTTGTCGGCGAAGTGTGAATGGAGAGAAGAGGGGAAACGGTGGGTAAGGTATAATTAAATGAGCATGCGGGGGATGATTATCTTTGGCACCGCTCTCTGGCTGCTATGCCCTCTGCTAGATTACGCGCCCGTACTTCTCGAACCTGCACCCTCAGTGGACACAGTCGCTATTCCGATTACTCCTTACTCGACTTTCCTTACACTTATGACTTATGGTAATCAGTCATCGTTCCTTGGTTCACAAGTTCTCTTCTGCGCGGCACTTTTCTACCCCTTCACAATTGGAGATACTTCGGTTAATTAGGTAACACGTGTGCAAACTGTTCATTTATACAGGGTGATTTAAATGATGGACCCATTTTATAAAATTCGTATTTATTAAAGTACAAATCCAACATAAACCATCTTTATACCAATAAACAGAGGGATTTTCAAAGTTTTGTTTAATACATTATAAATGTTCAATGTGTCCACCGTTTGCCGCACGGCAAAAATCTACGCGATAACCAAACTCGTCCCACACGCGAGCAAGCCTATCTTCTGTTACTGAGTGCACGGCAGCGGTGATACGGTTCCGCAGGTCGTCCAGAGTAGTAGGTAGAGGCGGAACGTAAACAGCTTGCTTAACATAACCCCATAAGAAATAGTTCACATGGGGTAAGATCAGGAGATCGCGGTGGCCAGAAGTGTAGAGCCAGGTCTTCATTTACCCTGGGACCTATCCAGTGCTGAGAAAGGTATTCATTCAAAAAGCCTCGTACATCGCTGTGCAAATGGGGCGGAGCTCCATCCTGTTGGAAAATGAGATCCTGTAAATCTTCCACAATTTGAGGGAACAGTCATTGTTTCAACATGTCCAGGTACGTTATTCTAGTTAAAGTCTTTTTCCGCAAAGAAAAATGGTTCATAAACCTTTGTACGGGATAAGGCACAGAACACGTTTACCTTCAGTGAGTCTCTTTCGTGTTGTAATGTTGAATTTGGATTTTGCAAACCCCATATGCGAACATTGTGTCTGTTGACTTTTCCACTAAGGTGGAAAGTCGCTTCATCGCTAAAAATGATGCGTTGTAGAAACGCGTCATCCTCCATCATTCCTAGCACATAACCACAAAATTCGAGACGCTTCTCATTGTCTTTAGGTTCAAGAGCCTGCACAAGTTGTAATCGGTAGGGCTTGTACAGCAAACGCCGTCTCAGAACTTTCCATACAGTTGGTTGGGGTATTCCAAGTTCTCTACTAGCGCTATGGGTAGACTTACGTGGACTGCGAACAAAACTATCTTCAATCCGTCTGACGTCCTCCTCTGACACACGCGGTCGGTCTCTGCTTTTCCCTTTACACATACTTCCGGTCTGTTTAAATTGCGTAAACCAACGGCTAATGCCTTTTCTAGTTGGTGGTTCAATACCGAATTTGCTACGAAATGTCCGCTGCACTACAATTTGCGACTCACTTTTTGCGAACTCAATAACGCAGAAAACCTTGTGCTCCACAGTGGCCATCTCACTGCGTACTGACAGTGAAACGCAATGGCAGCCTATTGCGCGAGCACTCTACCGGCCGCTTCTAAAACCATCACCGCCCGCCGAAAAAAACTTTGAAACTTCCTGTTTTCATTGTTATACAGATTCTTCATGTTGGATTTGTGCTTTTTATAAATAAGAATTTTATAAAATGGGTCCATCATTTAAAATCATCCTGTATATCACAATTATTCCGTACGTCAAGGGTGGCGAAAACGACTTCTTTCCGCGAGTCACCAAATATGCAACACGCACTGCATCACTCAGCAGCATGTGAAAAACAAACGGACGGTTGCAGAGAGGGAACTGCACCTGCGAGTCAAAATAACTCGCGAGTCACGTTTTCGCCACCTCTGGTACGTTATCTTAGTTACCACGCCCCGCATTTAAAATTCGCGGGACTTTGAGCGTCACATTCTTAAGATAACGGGCTGTGAGTGGTCCAGACAACTCAGAATGTCGGAGTGGCCGCTAATCCCGTAAACATCCCCTTAAATATTTAAAACTGACAGCCTTTGGTATTCTCACATTGAGTCACGTCTTCTTTCTATCTTTCTGGTTGCTGTCCTTTTTGCTAGCTTGGAGTGCTTCCTCATTGGCTCTGGTTTAAAAGTTTGAATTTTAACCGTATTTTTCCCCAGACTCCGAGAGATGCTAACTACTCCATCGTTTGAGCATCTTCCTCGACTACAACCGGAAGACAGGGCCGTATTTAGAGGGGGGTTTCTAGGGTTCAACCTCCCCCCCCGAAACTTCTGACAGTTTTATTTATTTAAATTCATAGCAAATCAATATGGAAAATGTCGTTAGATAACAGCACGTCTATTGCTAATAGCACATTTAAAAGTAAAATCTGATGTTACACTCACATGACTTTCTCTACTGTTTTACAAACTATTTTTACAAACGCTTATTCTCCATATGCTTCATGTTAATCGAGATGTTAATCTTATTGCTAATTTTCTTGTAGGTGCAAGGGGAATATGGTAGTATTTAAGTGATAGTCAAATCTTTTAAGAGCTGGTTGCTATGTGGCGAATTCCATTCTCTTTGTATGTCCAGGAAATAAAAAAATCTGATGTGTTACACTCACATGACTTTCTCTACTCCTGTACAAACTATTTTTAAAAACGCTTATTCTCTATGTGCTTCATGTTAATCGAGATATCGAGATGCCAATCTTATTTCTAATTTTCTTGTAGATGCAAGGGGAATAGGTAGGCTTTAAGCTATAGTCAAATATTTTAAGAGCTGGTTGCTATATGGGGTATTCCAATCTCTGTGCATTACCAGGAAAAAATCTGATGTGTTACACTCACATGACTTTCTCTACTCTTGTACAAACTATTTTTACAAACTCTTATTCTCCATCTATTTCATATTAATCGAGATAAACATTTGCAGAAACGATCTTTTGACATGCAAAGAGAATTACATTTCACACATAGTGACCAGTTCTAAAAATATTTGACTATCGCTTAAGGCGCACTATGTTCCCGTTGTTTTGTATTTGCAGTGGCCTTTAAGCATATACATATCTTTTAATAGCTGGTTGCTATGTGCAGCACCATTCTCTTTGTCTCAGATTAATACTCTTTGCATATACAAGACAAAAAAATGAATAACGAATTCCCATTTGAGAAAATAATTATTGAAAAATTTAAGGGAATAACAAGCAATATCTCGAAAATGGTTCACTCAACAAAAAAATGTATATGACATAACGCGATCTACATTTTTGTGTAGTAAACGTTTGTCTATCTCTTATGGTTTGCCAGTTATGCAAAAGTCGTTCACAATGAAGAATACTTTTGGAGACATTGCCAAAAAATTCAAGATATACATTTTATTTGTCATTAAAGTATCTTAAAAATATGATATTTTAATCAAAATCATTAGAGCCATTTTTGAGAAAATTAAAATTTTCGAAAAATGTTCCATGTAAAGGGTAATCTGGGGTGGGGGATTTTCTTAAAAACCTTCGTGTCGCATCTCTGGAAGATATTGAACCTAAATACCAAGTTTGGTGTTTGTCCGACTGTTCGTTTCTGAGTTATGCTGTTCACAGATACACACACACATAGACACACGGATATGTTTCCAATAATGTTTTTTTTTGGATTCAGGGGGTCTCAAAACATATATTTCCGGTGAAATCTCGGTATCGAATTTTTGGGTGAAATACAATACTTCCCCTACTTACTATAGGTAGTAGAGAAAATAAAAAGGGAAACTTAATATAGTCGCCTTACATAGGTAAGGTGACCATACATTAGGGTTTTCGAAGCAGTCTCCATGTTTTGTGCTGTAAGGTGGAATATCCTTATTCTGGTCAGTTTTTCTTGTCTATATGATGTCTCCAGGCAATCTTCTTATCCATGTAATGCCTATATACTACGGAGTAGGTCCATGGTAACTGTGTGAGGTATTGTTAAGTTTAGATCTACTTGTGGAAAACCCTCCCTGAAATTTTTTCTGGGTACGGGCATGCGGGAAGACCATTGCATTCGGGGAAGACACCCTCAAGTTTGAACTCAACTGGCAACAACAGTCGTTTCTTCACGTCTATTTTGCGAAAATTTTGCAAAAAACAACGCGCAGCTGCAACACTGTTTATTTATTAATATTCACATGAATTGAACACACACAGTTTTCTAAGGGCTTTAAGATGGTGTTATTTTTGAGTCGGGGCCAGAAATGTAGTTAATGATTAAGTTAGACCTTGATTAATTGACAGTAACTCAGCAATCAACATTAGTTAACAGTTTATTTTTGTACATTTTGAATTTTCTCCACAGGTGGCCATATTTTTTAAGCAAGAAAACGGAACATTTTAAAATTTTCTCAATGAAACAAGGGACAAAAATGAATGCGTAAAATTGCTTCCTCTTAAATAAAGGTTTCGAAACTAATAATAATAATAAAAAAATAATGAGTATCTTACATATATTGTAGCTCTGAAATCACTCCAGCCAAACAATCCTATAGAGTTATTCCTCATACATTGTATAACTTTAGAAGTATACAGTCCATTAATATGAAATATTGGTGGTTGTGGTGGACAGTATGGCAAACGAATGCTCCTTCATGAGCTGCTAATTTCATATCTTTATCACCAAAACTTTCACGTTTAAAAAAATTAGTCAACACAGTGCTAGAAGAAGCAGCTGCACGCACGATTCTTTTTTTTCAGTGTTTATATACTGGTGTGCAAAACCTAAGGACGAGATGGGTAAAGTAACATAACAAATGAACTACTTGGTGGAAGTAGATGAAGGTGCGGGAGCATGTTGCCTGGGGTCACTCACACGTACACAGAAAGCTGGACGTCACATGGCGTGTGTGTAGTGAGCCAATAGTGCCAAATGGTTCTGGTCCCGTAACACGGGGCAGTTAACGAAACAGGACAAGACGGTGTGTGGTAATTGGCGAGCTGTTACGGTGCACTGTAGTGGTGTTGTTCATTGCAATATGGCCCGTAGACACCATTTGAATGACTTCACACGGGGAAGAATCATCGGGAAACTGGAAGAAGGGCGAAGTGTGACGAGTGTTGCTCAGGAGTTTGGAATTTCTCACAGCATTGTTTCACGTGCATGGGGAACCTTCCAAACCACAAGGAGAGGTGGTGGTTGACCACGCTCAACTACAGCAGCAGATGGCCTCTACATTGTGCAACAGGCAAGAAGAGATCCACGTCAAACAGCGGGTGCAATTACAACCACCTTTAACAGTACAGCTAGGCACGCAATCTCACGATACACAGTGGCACGGCGACTACACAGAGGTGTTCTCTTTGCCCGACGGCCAGTACGTTGTGTTCCATTGACATCCGCACATCGGCGACACCGTTTTCGATGGTCTCAAGAGCAGCAAAATTGGACCAACGAGGAATGGGGTCGCATGCTCTTCTCGGATGACAGCAGATTCAGTCTAAGTAGTGATTCTCGGCGTACTCTCATCTGGCGAGAGGTGGGAATACGTAATGGACCCAGGAACATCCTTGAACATGATCATTTTGGTGGTTCGAGTGTTATGGTTTGGGGAGGCATAATGTTGCATGGGCACACCGACCTCCAAATCTTTGAACACGGTACGCTCACTGGTCAATGTTATTGTGATACTGTACTCCTTCTCCATGTGCGTCTTTTCAGGGGTGCAGTCGGCCCTGACTTCATTTTTATGGATGACAATGCGCGACCACATCGAACAGCGCAGGTGGAGGATCTCTTGGAACGAAGGATATTCGGCGAATGGAACTGGCCGTTTCCCCAATTTAAATTCCATCGAACACGTGTTGGATACTTTGGGGAGACGCATTGTAGCACATCCACATGCACCAACGACCATCCAACAGTTGTCAACAGCGCTGGTGGAGAAATGGAACGCCCTACTACAAGAACTGCTTACCAACCTTGTGGCCAGCATGGGAGGACGACGCAGAGCATGCATTGTTGTCCGTGATCATACACCCTTTTAAGCACCATGTATCTGTCTCTGTAAATCTAGAGAGTCATCATATGTCGTATTGACTTTAGTGTAGCTTATGGTTTATGAATAAAAGTGGTATTTCTATTCGTCTCATTGCATATTTCGTTTAGTTGCCTACTGTAGCATACCGTAGCAGTTCCCTCTATGTATGATTCAAGTTTCATCGAGCTATGTAACTTGGCAGTGTCACAGCATGCGAAGATTGCTTTCGTCCTTAGGTTTTGCACACCAGTGTATTTAGTGATACATCCGATCGCCTCCCCCCATGGCTTATACTGAAAGTAGATGCATACTTATTGCATCGAACATCTGAGTCAGGAATTTTTTTAATCTATGGATATTCCTTTTTGTAGGTAATTATTAAAAACACTTCCTTTTTGGCGTTAGCATATTATTAATTTCAAGTCTTTTAGCACTCGCAGTTTACAAAAATTCACTGTATTTTATCACTTCACATATGCAGAACACAGTAGGTACTGTATTCTACCAAAGTCACAACTGTAATGAATTTCATTTTGACTCAAGCATATGCGCTTACAGTTCGGTGTTGGCGGCATTCACAACAAACACGATGATTGCGATTTGTTTACTGATAGCGCAGTCCGGCACAGTTCGATTGGTGTCCGCAACTGTACTTTTCCAAGCAAAGTCTCCATACGGTTTCAGGTGTATATGTATTGTAGACTCATAATATAAGCAGCGCTTTGCTGTGTCAGTTGTTAGTATCTTTAAATTTTTCATCAAACTGATGCAAAACAGGACATTTTGTATGTTTGAGAACTATAGTTAACGGTGTTTTATGCCTATAAGTATTGCCATACCAAAAAGAGACATTTTGGCGTCCCGTTTCTATCCTTAAAAAAACGGGACAAAGACTCCAAAAAAAAGGACTGTCCCAGCTAATAATGCTCGAGAAGCACTATAGTTCAAATTGAGCAAGAATGGAATGAGAACTAGCTTTATTAGAGTTTCACAAGGAATATACACTAACAATGATTTCTGTAAAAGAATGGATAATAATGAAGGAACTAAAACTATTCAAAATTATATAGGCCTTAGACAAAGTTGTAGGTTAAGTCCTGTATTGTTTAATTTGTTTATAGGGCCAATTAAAGTAGAGAATAGGCATGTGCCAATAATTAATAACAATGAAACACCAGGTTTGTTATTCGCAGATAATTTAGTGGCAGGATCTATATCCAATGTAGGAATAGTTAAGCCAAACCAATGCAATAGATAGATTTTGCAAGAAGTGGAGTGTAAGAATAAATGTAGGAAAACAAAAAATATAGTATTTAAAAAAGATAACAATTAAAGAGAGACGAGAGATGGTACTAGCAGGGAAGGGAAGTTGAGGTAGTCAATAAGTTTGATTATTTAGGAGTAGGATTAAGTAATAACGGTGCCTGGAGCGAGCAGAAGAAAATCATACTATCTAAAGGAAAACTTGCATTAAAAGCTATGAAAACATGTATGGGCCAAATACCAGGAATGAAAATAAAATGATTACAGAAAGTTTATATGGCAAGTGTCAAGGCAAGGATGCTCTTTGGCGTGGAGATTTGGGGATTGGAGGCAGGATGGTCAAATATAAAAAGCATTTTTACCTTCTCTACCACTTACATAGTAGGTAATGAATGTATTGCATTCCAGCCAAAAATGGGATAACGATATTTCACCGAAAATAAATGTTTTGAGGTCCCCTGAATCCAAATAAAGCCTTTTTGGATACGTGTCCGTGTGTGTGTGCGTGTGTGTTTTGTCTGTTTGTCTGTGAACAGCATAACTCAAAAACGAAAAGTCGAATAAACACCAAACTTGGTACTTAAGTTTTTCAAGAAAATCTCCCCCACCCTAACTACCGTTTACATGGAACATATTTCGAAAAATTTGATTTTCTAAAAATGGCTCAAATAATTTTGATTAAAATACCATATGTTAAAACATATTTACAGGATAAATAAAATGTATATCTTGAATTCTCTGGGAATAGCCCGTGAAGTTTTCTTCATTTGGAAGGAATTTTATATAATCTTGTATAACTGGTAAACGTTAAGCAATAGACGAAAATTTACTACACAAAAAATGTAGATCTCACTAAAACATACAATTTATTTAAAATACGTTTTCTGTGGCATAAGCCATTTCTGAGATCTCATTTATTAAGGGTTCGAACTGTTCATTGCTTGGTCATTCTGTTTAGTCCTGTCCACATTCAGTTGTTTCTCGCGATTGCATGGAAATAGTATGGAATTTTAAGGCTAGCGTATAGCGTCCAGTCATATATATTTGATTGTCGCTGTTCTCTTTGTATCTAAAACAAAATGTCTAATGTGGCTGTTTCTGTTAATGTTATTTGGATTAAGGTGTAGTAGATAAAAAAATAAGCTTTAGTAAGAATACTTTCTATACCAGCTAATAAAGATAGAGAGTAGAGAAAGTCATGTGTATGTATGACATTAGATTTTTACTTTCTCCACCACGTACCTAGTAGGTAGAAAAGATATTACGCAAAAATTTCATACGAAGATTTCACCGGAAATAGATGTTTAGAGGCCCCTGCATCGAAAGATGCATTTTTAGAAAAAGGTCGTGTGTGTGTGTGTGTGTGTGTGTGTGTGTGTGTGTGTGTGTGTGTGTGTGTGTGTGTGTGTGTGTGTGTGTGTGTGTCTGTGAACAGCATAACTACAAAACGCAAAGTCGGTTAAATACCATACTTGGTATTTCTGTTCAAACCTTCCAAAGATGTAACATGAAGAATTTCAAGAAAATTCCCTCGCCCCAAATTATCCTTTACATGTAACATTTTTCGAAATTTTTATTTTCTAAAAAGTGGCTTCAACTACCTTGATTAAAATACCATACATTAAGGATATTTCATGAACAAAACGTATATTTTGAATTTTTTGGGGAATAGCCCGTGAAGTACTCTTTATTCGGAAGGAGTTTTGTATAATTTTGTATAACTGGAAAACGTTAAGCGATAGGCGAAAACATACTGAAATGAAATCTCTACCACTTTAAAACACACAATTTATTTCAAATAATTTTTGTGGCATCAGCCATTTCCGAGATATCCGTTATTAATGCTTATATTTTTTCAATACTTTTGTCTTTCTTTTTATGCCCCGTCGGTTTTCAGTTATTTCTGGCAATTGCTTGGAAATAGTATGGAATTTTAAGGCCAGCGTATAGGCTACGTAAGTGATGACGTCATTTGTTACTAGGAGGCCATAGTGCTTTCTAAATCACTGGTTGCTAAGCAGTTTTTGCTGCATATTTGTCGAACTGCTTTGCGAAATGTTTTTATTATTTTGAAAAGTCTAGATTAATTAGTTATCTCTTCTAAATAAATATAATCATTAGGAAAATAGTTAAAGTTACACGTGGTTATTGCTAGTGTTCATAGTTATTAGAAATTATATTGGTAAACACAGTCGCCCCAAGTGGATGTTACGAAATAACATGGTCGTGAAATTGAACCGAAATAATAAACTATTTTGAAGATAAATTGAGCCTGGTAAAGAAAGGTGAAGATGCTATTGATTCTATTCATGTCTTAACTATGATATATGGTGGGGAAGTTATCTATTTGAGAGGTCAGATTCAAGCAGGCATGAAAATAAATTTTCTAATGTCCAAGTAAGAATAATTGAAGAATACTTTTATACATTTGTCCATGTCCAAGTAAGATTACTTAAAGAATACGTTTATAAATTTGTCCTACAAATGAAAATGAGTAATGTTATGTAAATGTTTTAGTAGGTACCCATAGACTTCACACAAAAGTATAGAAACCATAGGGACATAGCCTCACATTTGCGTAGTTTTGGATAAATGTCTATGGGGTAAAACTTTACTTTATGGTCCGATAGAATTTCGCTGAACATCATTAAATTTATAAAAAAAAATAATATTATAACGATTTGAGCTGTTTCTTGTGTACTAATTTCGACGAAAATAATTAAAATAGTTTCCTTGTGTGCATGTGTATTGTTTATCAAGTCGTAATGTAACATAACTATGGATAGTACGTGACATAATAAAGTATAAGGAGTGAATCTCGTGTAATCAGCTGTTCTTCAAAACTTATTTTTTTCATTATCTCACTACTTAAGCACACCTGAACTCAGTAACTGAAATGTAAGCTGTGCAATGCATGCTCGCTTAAAAAATTCACTACTGAATAGAAATAATTCTAGCTGTAATCAGTAGTGGTCTAATTAACAATTCTGTCGGAGATATAAAGACTTAGTAGGTTTGAATTACCAGCATATAAAACAATGAGGGAACGCGCCTAGGGATTTTACACAGATGGAGTCCAGCTCAGCTATAAATACCAACTTATAGAAAAAGGTCCGTGCGTGTGTCTGTTTGTGAACAGCATAATTCAAAAACGAAAAGTCCGATAAATATCATATATAGTTTCAGTATCTTTCAAAGATGCGACACGAATATTTCTAAGAAAATCCCCCCCATCCCAGACTAACATTTTTCTAACATTTTGATTTTCTCAAAAATGGCTCTAACGATTTTGTTTAAAATATATATTTAAGATATTTTCATGAAAAATAAAATGTATATCTTGAATTTTCTGAGAATTTCCCGAAAAGTCCTATTCTTTCCGAATGGCCTTTGCATAACTGGTAAACCGTAAAATATCAGACAATTTTTTTTCTGCACAAAAGATGTAGAGCTCGTTAAAACACGCAATATATGTCTTATACATTCTTTTTTGAGTGAACCATTTCCGAGATATTTCTTGCTATTTGTTTGAATTTTCAAATACTTACACTTTTTCTCAAATGGGAATTCGTTATTCGTTTTTTATGTCCTGGACATGCAAAGAGAACGGAATGCTCCACATAGCAACCAGCGCTTAAAATATTTGACTATCGCTTAAAGCCTACCATATTCCCCTTGCATCTACAAGAAAATTAGCAATAAGATTGCTGCAAGATTGTTTCTGCAAATTTTAACTCGATTAACTTGAAGTAGATGGAGAATAAGCGTTTGTAAAAATAGTTTGTAGAAGAGCAGAATAAGCCATGTGAGTGTAACACATCAATTTTTTAGAAGAAGGTCCATGTGTGTGCCTGTGAACATCGTAACTCAAAAACCAAAAGTCGGATCCAAACCAAATTTGGTATTTAAGCTATTACCTTAAAAAAATGGACTCCTACTCCAAACTACCCTTTACATGGAACATTTGTTTTAATGTTGTAGTTTCTAAGAAATGACTATTTTGATTAAAATATCATATATTAAAGATATTTACATGGCAAATAACATATATATTCCGAAATTTCTGCAAATAGCCTTTGAAGTTCTCTTCATTCGGAAGGCATTTTTTTATAATCTTTGCAACTGAGAAACGTATACGATATACAAAAATGTACTGAACAAGAAATGTAGTTCTCTTTAAGACAGACGATTAATCTTAAATAACCTATTTGCGGCATCAGCCATTTCCTAGATAATATTCGTTATTAATCGTTCTAATTGTTGAATACTGTAACAAATGAGAACATAGTTCTGCGAAAACATTTTATCACAAAGAACTCAGCGTAACACAAATTACACTTGAGTCGCTTTGGTACACACTCGGAATACAACACAACTGATCCTCGAACCGAATCACAACTGAACTGATGAATTGCACGACTCACAATTAAACTGCACTGTTCACTTATCACAAAACTCAACACTCGACTTAATTTAAGACTGTCTGAATTCAACACTGATTCCGCTCGGCGTGAGTAGTCTTCCTTATATAGGTCCCGCAAACAAAGCGGGACCTTCTAGAAAAGAAAAAACCTACGGGAGCATGCCAAGGCGAACGCTCCAGAACAGGTAAGCGGCAATCTAAGGGTTTTTTGTTCCACACTCGCTATTCTTCCGCAGGGCCCGCCTGGTGGCACTACCAGCCGGCCGCGCTGTGGTCACACTACTCCCTCCTCAGAGCTGATCGCCCCGACCAGCACTGTCGTAGCGGCTAAACGGTCTAGGTGTACCACCAACATCTTCCGTCGGAGCAGCCTCAGGATGCGGTAGACCACCTCATTTATCCTCTTCACCACGCGGTATGGCTCTTGCTGAGGTTTTTGGAGCTTTGTAAAACGTTCCTTGGTTCGGGTAGGGCGATACAGCCACCTTGCTAGAAATATTGGCTGCTAGCTTGGCGGTCGTAACGGAACTTCATCCGGTCGTTCACTGTCTGGATGTGTTGACGGACCATCTCGTGCACGTCGTGAAGGCGGTCCAGAGGTTCTCCACATAGTCCATTGCTGACTGTTTCGCCCCAGGAGGGGCTCCCAAACGTCAGATTGCATGGAAGACGCAGCTCTCTGCCAAAGACTAAGCTGGCTGATGTTACACCGGTGGTGTGAGTCGACGAGCGGTAGACCAGCAAGAAAAGCTGCGCCTTAACATCGCAGTCCCTCTGGTGATTGTCCACGACCTTCCTCAGATGCTCTTCCAGGGTCTTGATGTACTGTTCGACCATGCTGTTTGACTGCGGGTGGAGAGGCGTTATACGCGTCTTGTGCACTCCAAATCCCTCCAGTGCTTCCCTCATCAGGTGCGATTCGAAGTTCGTGCCCCTGATCGCTCTGTAAGTCTAACGGTACCCCAAATCGGCTGAGCACCTCTTTCATTAGTCAGTCCGCGATCGTCGTGGCCTCCTGGTTAGGAATGGCGTATATCTCCGCCCACTTGGTGAAGTAATTCATGACCACCAAAAGACACTTGTTACCCTGTCGGACACAGGGAAGTGTTCCACTAAATCGATGGCGACGCGTTCTAAGGTACTCTCGCGAGTACTACTGCATGCAACACAAGCTCCTATCTGTGGTCCGCGACTTGTCGCATACATATGACATTGGCGACACCCCTCTAAGCGTCCGCCCGTAGTTTCATGTAGTAGTACCAATGTCGGAGCTTGTCAATCGTTCAGAAGAGCCCAAGATGTCCTCCCGAAGTCTCACTGTGAATAACATACCTTCTTTGGTCTTCAGTGAGTCCGAATGAGCCCAGTAGAACCATACACACTACCCTTGGGTGCGATGTCCTCCCAGCTCCGCCTAGTTCCTGCCTCCACTTCTCAGGAGGTCTGAAGTCGGCGTCCGCCAGATGCTCCCTCATCAGACCTGCGCTATCCCATCCTTCTGCAGACTCCGGCACGCTCCTTCTCCTCCACGCGTCGTCCTCCGTGGTGTAGTGGTTACCATGCTAGCCTCTAGTTCCCGAGGTTGCGGGTTCAAACCCGGCGGAGGGCGATGGATTTTTTCGGGCGTAAATATCCTTCGGAAGGGAAGTAAAGCCAGTAGTCCCGTGTTGTAGATTTACGGCACGTAAAAGAACCTCAAACCTGATAAAGGGGCCTCTGAGCAAAATTACCGGTCTTTCACGCCCAATATAGAATGGGACGCTAAGGACCGCAGCAGTTAAAGAGCGTCCATAAATAAAACTCAATTTAATTTTAATTTTCCTCCAGCCTAGTGCACTGGCCACAATATTTCGGGCAAGGTCTTCTTGACATGGCAACCGCATTCCTCTCCGATGTTCTGAAGTGAAGTTGTATTCTTGAAAGCTTTGGACCCAGCACGCTGTCTGGCGCTCCAGATTCTTGAAGCTCAATAGTCAGGTGAGGGCGGAGCTATTAGTTCTCAGTTGCAATGACTGACAGAACAGGTACTTAAGGAAGTGTTCCAGCGCCGTCATAACAGCCAAAAGCTCCTTGGAGAACGTCTAGCTGTAGTACGCTATTACCCGCTCCTGCGCATCTGGACCTGGAATAGTATGTCTTCAATAGCACTGTCGCTGACGTCATTTGACGCAGTATTTTATATCACAACACTGAATGCCAGAGTGATTGTAGTGTAAATAAGCATTATTGTATGACATTGATTTGAGATGTTTGTTAATTATAAGCATTGTCAGGAAATAAGTTTACACGGCCTCACTGAAACTGACAATAAGAGCGGGCAACAATGTAGCGAGGGGGTGAGTTGTTTATTAATTAGAAAAGGCAAGCAAATGACGTCAGAGTAGCGCGCGTTTCTTCAGAAATGGAGGGAATTTCTTCCCTAGAGCATATGTGTTCGTAATTTTGAATGGATATAAATATAGACGCTAATGTTGGCGCGTTTTATTAACCAATAGCAGCTCTGTTATTATGTTTAGGCATATTGGGATGAGGGAGTATGAATTCCGTGCCAGAGACGGGTAACGCGCAGTTTGACAGAATAATTCACGAGGTAAACGTCGCTCAGTCCAACAGAATCATACAAAGGTTATACGTCGCACAGTTTAAGAGAATCGTTCACGCGTTATACGTCGCGCAATTCTACAAAATCTCTCGCGTTGTAAAGTTAGTTATAAATGTGAAATACGCGAATTAATAATGTGCAGTAAATAAGTGATTATAGTGATATTAGAAAATATAACAGTTTCAGTCTGGCGTGTATCAAGAGTCAGTATGTGAAATTAACTAATTGTGACGATAATAAAAGTGTAAAAACAAATTCTTTTATAAGTGTTATCTTGCAGTGACAAATCCTTTCCGTTTACACACCCTGTTCAAGAGATATGCTCGACTGAGTAGTAATAATAGCTAGCCGGAGCACAATGAACCCAAATTTAAAAATAGTAATACAATAACAGGCGCTCAGAAATAGATAACACGAAGTTACCGCGACAAATTGGCTCCCATACGTTATGCAGATAAACATGAAGCATTTTCCAACTATAAAAAATATTCTACTTCAAATTGGCGCCCAACGTGGGGCGAAATAACCAGCAAGGGGCGAATTAACCAGGAAGGAGCAAAATAACCAGGAAGGGACGAAGGAACCAGGACGTGGAGCGAATGGAGCAGTGAAATTAACTACAAGACGCAGATTCCAGAAACAACCACAAGAACGACCGACGACGCGGATGAGTGGACATCAGTAACTACGAAATAGAAGGCAAAAGGGGAATTCAACTACGACACCAAAACAGCGAGACGACGCAGATCCATCGTAGTATGACGCAGAGGCGACATATACATCTAGGAGAGAGAGGCAGGAAGCTGGACATCAAAACAACATCATCAGATAGCATCATAAAGGTTAGAAAACTGTAATTTTTTTGTATCCTAAAAAAAAAGAAATTGTGAGAAATTAAATGCTGTTAAGAAGTGGTAGGATTAAGAAAACAATGTCCACTAATAATACAGAAGAAACAATTATGGAAGGGGATAATGTAACAGTTAGGTGTAATTCAATACAGGTTACGGAAAATAGCTCAAACAATGTGGAATTTGAGGGAGAAAAAAATAGTGAAGAAAGTGAGAATAGAATAGCAGGAAATGTTAATTTTGATGCTAGTATGATGACGGAAATGCTGAGAAATTTTAGAGATCAATTAAGGGAAGGTATTGGTAAGGGTTTAGAACAAAACAGGGAAGATATGGAAAAGAATAAGAGGGAATTGAGGGAAGATATTAGTAAGAATAATGAGAAATTAGAACAAAAACTAACTCAAAGTAATGAGAAATTAGAAAAACTAACTCAGAATATGGAAAAGAATAATAGGGAATTGAGAGAAGATATGGAAAAGAATAATAGTGAATTAAGGAAAGAAATTAGTAAGAGTAATGAGAAATTACAGCATAAATTAGATCAAAACAGGGAAGAAATTGAAAAGAAATTTATTGAGCTAGATAGTAGTATGATAAGAATGAGAAATGAAAATCAGGAAATGATAGCAAATGAGATAGGGGAAGTTTCAAAGAAAATGTCAGACATGAGCAGGGAAATATCTAACCAAAAACGTGAGGTTGATACCAAGTTTGAACATGTTAGTGTAAAATGTACAGAGTTAGTAAGTCGAATGAGTAGCATTTCAAGTGAGCTAGGAGAGATGAATGCAGATTTAATTCAGGTGCAAGTTAATTTCAGAGGGGAGATATCTGAAATACAGAAGGAGCCAGAAACACAAAGAAATAAATTGTCCGAAAAAGTTAAAGTTTTGTCTATAGATTTGAATCAAAAGCTAACTTCTGAAATTAACAAACACCAAGCTGTTCAAAAAGAGAATAATAAAAAAATGGAACAGACAATAGAAAGTCTGCAAGGTACTGTAAATAGGTTAGAATTGAATTCAAGGGTCAATATATGTGATGTTAATGTATCTGATGTACAGAATAATGATAGAGGTAGTACCTCAGGTATGACTAATAATGTGAGTGATGCGGCGGCTTCATCTATAGCTCATGCTGAAACTCAGAGTGCACAAGTAACACTAGAGAATTTAAATATGGGAGTAAGGGACATTCAAAACTATAATATATTTTAAGTGATTTTCCACTTCCAAAATTTAATGAAAACTCCAGTCCAGTACAGTTTATTGCAGACTTGTCAGAGTATTTTCAAATTAAGAAGATACCGGAAGCATTGAAAATGATAGTTGTCAAAAGATGTTTGAAACAGAAAACTTTAGATTGGCTACAAATTGTATCAGGGAGTGAAATTTCATATGAATCCTTTAAAAGGCTATTCATGAACAGATTTTGGAATGTTACGGTACAGCACAGAATACGGGCAATGCTTAGTCATGGACAATTTGATACACGACGGGGAATATCAATGACTGATTACTTACTGAAACATGCAAGTCAGGTTAGGAATTTGTCACCTCCGATTAATGAGGAAGATTTTGTGAGTTTGCTCACAAGGCATTATCCTTTAAGGATACAAAATTATGTATTAATTGCAAAACCACGTAGTATCTATGAGATAACAGAATTAATGACAGCTTTGGAACAACAGGAAGTAGATATATCTCGGGAGTGGGACCATAGATTTTTAGATGTGCGAGATACACGAAATTACCAAGGTAGTTATTATCACCAAAGCAGAGGACAAGACAGACGTCATGAGAATAATACCAGGCAACGGTACCAATCATACGTTCCAAATTTTGAAAGACCGAGGACAGATGGGAGACCAGGTCGACAGCAACAAATAAATTACGTCAGGACAGAAAGATTGCCGGAAAGAAGGCAAAATCAAGGAAGGCGTTACCTTAGACAAAGTGGAAATTTCACTCAATGAAGAGAAAACACTAACCGGGAAAGATCCGAGGAACGGCAAGAAAATTACGTGCCAAGAGGATATAATTTCAGAAATCGAGGAAGGGGAACTCAAAACAATGGTAGCGAAAATGAGATAGATTTAGCGCCGGTTAGGAATGACAGTCCTGTACATGAACATGGAAGTAACCAGGAAAACTGTCAATAGACTCCTGTGCAGTAGGTTCTCAGGACGTCTTTAATAATTCAGTATCCATTACCAATACAAACAATATGCCTACACACTCTGTAAGAAGATTGCAGCAACGAAAGATAAGGAGGAAAATTTCGAGTCACCTCATGTTAAGATAGAAATCGCGAAGAAGGAGATCATTGCAACTATAGATTCCGGTTCATCAGCTTCAATTTGTTCGCAGAAATTTTATATAAATTTGATAAATGAAGGTAACAAAATTATGGCTCTTCCCACTAGTAATTTAGTTTGTCGTGTTGCAATCGGAAGAACGACACAGATCATAAATACACAAGCTCTACTTAACATACTTATCGGCGGAGAGAATTTTGAGGTTATGTTTCTAATTGTAAACCATCTGATTTGTGACATAACTTCCTACATGAATATGAAGCACGTATATATTTTAAAAACGAGGAGTTAAAAATGACAAAAGACAATAGAGTAATAAAGGTACCGTTTATAAAAGAGAAAGTTTCCGTGATTGAGATGACGAAGGATGAAGAAAATCTTTGTGACCAAGAATTTTTTGTGCAAATAACGGAAACCGATGGAAACAGTCAGATAAAACAATTAGTCACAAAATATGAAGGGAATACCATGTCATACTTTCAACAGCTAGTAGAAATGCCAGAGAAAGTACAGAAATTTACAACCCGAACAAAAGACGACCGTGCGAGCGAGACAGACAACTGGGAAGAGAAGAGAAATGAGGAAATACTGCACAAATGTGAAGAAGCTTATAACATTACGAAAACACAAAAACAAATCCTCCATGACGTTTTAATGAGCAATAGTTCAGTATTTAGTAATATCCCAGGTAGATGTAATGTATATCAACATACATTTCAGGTAGAAGATGTGCCACCATATAGGCATAAATATGATAATTTGCCTATAAGTCTTCGGGATAAAGCTAGAAAACTGATAAATAGCATGTTAAAAAATGGGATTATTGAGCAAAGTAATTCTCAGTATATCAATTCAATTTGTTGGAGTATAAAACGAGATGGTAGTTTAAGATTGACATTAGATGGTAGATATGTCAACCAATATATGAAGCCAGATCATTTTCAAAGTGAAGGAATCGAACTAATCACGAAACTTTCAAGAGGGAGATTTTTAACATCTATTGACCTCACTGCGTCATATTGGCAAGTGGAATTAGATCCACAAGTGCGTGATTACACTTCATTTCAATACTCGGGGATCCAGTATCGTTTTTGTGTAAATCCTTTTGGTTTAAAAAAACTCAGGAAGTGTATTTTTGAGAGCAATTCACAGTATTTTTGGAAATTCTGCAGATGATTTTTTAATAAAGTATATTGACGACTTCCTCATCATTAGTCAAACATTTGAGGAACATATGAATAATGTACATTGCGTGTTAAATAAACTGCAACAACATGGTATGACTGTAAACATACTAAAATCAAAATTTTGTGTCAAGGAAATAAATTTTCTGGGTTATGTAGTTGATGAAGGAGGTATAAGACCTGACCAGAAGAGAATAGAAGCAATAATGAAAATTTCACCACCCAGGAACGTAAAGCAAATTAGACGTCTCTTAGGGGTATTGAACTTTCAGAGTAAGTTCGTACCAAGGTATTCGGCTGAAATAGAACCACTGCGGCAGCTACTCCGAAAGAATATTAAGTGGAGATGGACAGAGGATCATCAAAAATGTTTTGAGAGTAAAATAACTCTTTGCTAAGTCCATATTGCTCGAGAGGCCCAGAGAAAATTTGAAATACGAGATTTATGTCGACGCATCAATGCAAGGATTCGCCGGAATTTTAGGACAGCGAGACATCAACAATGACTTTCACGCCATTAGTAAAGCTTCTAGAGGACTTATAAACATTGAGCGGAATTCTTCGGTGACTCAGAAATTGGAGCACTCTATTTTTCATTAATTCGTTTCAAAACCTATATTTATCAGCAAAAGGTGAAAGTATATTCTGATCACATCAGCCTAACTTTCATCCAACGGTGTAGATTATGTAGTGGAAAACTTTCTAGATACATTCACGCAATATCTGCATTTGATATTGAAATTATACACATTCCTGGCAAGAATAATACCTTCAGCGATTTACTATCAAGATTAAACTACAACCCACAAATTCCCGAGAATATTGAAAGGCCTAGAAATGAAGTCAAAATATTGACAATTGAAATTCCTTTAAGTAAAGAAATGATAAGAAAATTGAAAAAATATGGGGAAAATTCAAAATGAGGACGCAAAATTATTTGAACTTAAAGGAAATGCACCATTAATTGAAGAGGCAAAGAAAGAAATTGTAGCAATTCGGAATGGAACATTATACAAGAAGCATGGAAAAGAAATGCCTAGTTGGAAGGTTATGGCTCCAAAAAGTATGGAAAAGGAACTAATTAAGAATTTTCACGAAGGGTTAGCACACCCAGGGACGGACCGGACAACTTCTATGATTTTAGAAAATTTATACATATCCAAATTGCGTCAGAAAGTTCGGAAATTTATCTCGTGCTGCAACCTATGTCAGAAGGCAAAGCAAATAAATGCAGCATATGCATTTGAGACTAATTCGGTTATAAGGGATAAGCCGAGGTGCGTAATTAGTATTGACATTCATGGTCCTATGCCTCCAAGTCAATTTGGAAACAAATATATATTTGTCTGTTATGATATATTCAGCAAATATGTAAGAATTTACCCTTTGAGAAAACCTACAGGTTTAGCATGTTTGAATAGACTACTCAAGTCATATGTGATAGAAGAAGGACCAATCCAATCCGTATTGAGCGATAATGCTTCGTCCTTCACAGGAAAAAAAATTATGGAGGGACTGAAAGAAAATGGCATTAAACAATATTTTTCGTCAAGATACAGACCGAACTCCAACCCAGTGGAGAGGGAAATTAAGGAAATTTCGAATTACCTAAGGGTGCTATGTCATCGAAAACAAACACAATGGTATGTATACGTGAATTTCGTTCAGAATCTACTCAACGAAACAGTAAACAATGTGACAGGATACAAACCATGTGAACTTAAATTAGGAAGAAAGATATATACAATATGTAAGAAAATTCCAGAAGCCATTCCAGATGAGCACTCAATACCTCAAACGGAAGAAGAGATGTCCCAACAAGCATTCGAAAGGATGAAGAAATAAGCCATAAAAAGAAAAAGGAAACATGAAGAAAAGAAAAGAAAGGAATGGAAGATCAAAATAGGAGATTTAGTTTTGGTTAAAACTAAGAAATTCTCTGATAAGGCAAATAAACTTTATTGGCGAACGTTTCTGAAATATCATGGACCATATGAAATACTTGAAATATATGGAACAAACACATATAAATTATGTAACCCAGCAACCTGAAAAGCCATTGGAAAGTTCCATATTGAGATGCTGAAACCATACAACAATGAGGATAAAAATGAAACAGAAGACCAAGATGATGAAAAGCAAGCAAATTCTGGATAGTTAAAGCTGAACTGCAGAACAAAGTATTGGAATGTAAGAGGGTTATCTATGTATATATGTCATGAGGAAGAAGAAATAAATTCAGAACAAAAATAAATGTTTAAAGGGGAAAAAGAACATTTTCTTAGTAAACTGTAACAGCATTTGAAATGAAGCATGTAATAATGAAAACTTAATGTTATATTAAAGTAAAAGTACGTAGATATAATTCAAATAGTATTTTGAATATAAAGTACAAAACAACAAAAAAGGGGTAAAGATAATTAAAACAAATACTTATGTAGCACACAGATAATGTGAAATTGTGTCTAGAATTAAGAGATGTAAATATATTTGTGTAAAGGATGAATATTTTGGTAAACATGTTCAATAATTACAAGATGAACCAGTTAAAAAATCTTAAGTGTATAAATTTCAATGTCAATAATCTAAGAAAGTATAAACATTTTGTAACTAAATAGTTCAGGGTACAGTATTTGCTATAAAAATTGTAATGTCAGATTATGTATAAACACATTAGACCAGAGCCAGTAAATAGTGGCGAGAAAAAGGCAAAATGTATGACGTGTGTTAAATGCGTGTGCAGTGTTAAGTGCAAGTGATAAATACCGTGTGTTACAAGATTCAGGAGACTAAAAACCCAATTATAAAATTTCCAAACCAGTTGTAAATATTTATAATTATGTTTCTAGTGGGGCATATGACGCAGTATTTTATATCACAACACTGAATGCCAGAGTGATTGTAGTATAAATAAGCATTATTGTATGACAATGATTTGAGATGTTTGTTAATTATAAGCATTTACACGGCCTCACTGAAACTGACAATAAGAGCGGGCAACAATGTAGCGAGGGGGTGAGTTGTTTATTAATTAGAAGAGGCAAGCAAATGACGTCAGAGTAGCGCGCGTTTCTTTAGAAATGGAGGGAATTTCTTCCCTAGAGCATATGTGTTCGTAATTTTGATTGGATATAAATATAGACGCTAATGTTGGCGCGTTTTATTAACCAATAGCAGCTCTGTTATGTTTAGGCATATTGGGGTGAGGGAGTATGAATTCCGTGCCAGAGACGGGTAACGCGCAGTTTGACAGAATAATTCACGAGGTAAATGTCGCTCAGTCCAACAGAATCATACAAAGGTTATACGTCGCACAGTTTAAGAGAATCGTTCACGCGTTATACGACGCGCAATTCTACAAAATCTCTCGCGTTGTAAAGTTAGTTATAAATGTGAAATACGCGAATTAATAATGTGCAGTAAATAAGTGATTATAGTGATATTAGAAAATATAACAGTTTCAGTCTGGCGTGTATCAAGAGTCAGTATGTGAAATTAACTAATTGTGACGGTAATAAAAGTGTAAAAACAAATTCTTTTATAAGTGTTATCTTGCAGTGACAAATCCTTTCCGTTTACACACCCTGTTCAAGAGATATGCTCGACTGAGTAGTAATAATAGCTAGCCGGAGCACAATGAACCCAAATTTAAAAATAGTAATACAATAACAGGCGCTCAGAAATAGATAACATGAAGTTACCGCGACAAATTGGCTCCCATACGTTGTGCAGATAAAACATGAAGCATTTTCCAACTACAAAAAAATATTCTACTTCACAGTGTCCACGACAAAATCGCCGCCAGGTTGTAGAAAACCCAAAACAGGCACACTGCAGGGTACTGGCTTAATCGTCTTGAACACGTTCTCGTCTCTTCTGTCTACAGGTAAGGCCGGTATTCTTCCGTCGGACAAGTAAGAGGCTTCGAGATGTTGGAGTAACCTCTGACGAACCGGCAGTAGTAGCTGTATAGTCTCAGAAAGCTGCGCAACTCTCATTTATTTTTCGGGCGAGGCCAATCTCTTATAATACGAGCATTTTCCGGGTCGGTGGCCGTTCAATAGTTGGTGAGACTATGTGGTCCAATTATTTAACCTCCTTGCAGAAGAGTTGGCACTTCTCCGCGTTCATTTTCAGGCTAGCTGTTTACAGCCTGTGAAACATTTTGGTCGGGTTCTCTAGATGACCTTCGAAAGTGATGCCAATGACGATGATCTCCTCCAAGTGCAGCAGGTAGGCGTCGTAAGCCAATCCCCTCATCACGAATTTTACCAGCTGCTGGAAAGTGGCTGGCGCGTTGCAGAGGCCAAAAAGGCATAACCCTAAACTTTCCAATCCCTTGGCCTGTCGAGAATGCGCTCTTTTCTTGGCAATATCCCACTTTCAGGTAAAGTTCGAGAACCTCGGGGCACCAGCAAGAGTATCCTCAATTTGGGGTAAGCAGCTCTTTTGGATGACAGCGTTCAACTTCCAATAGTCCACGCAGAAGCGTAGCTTGCCTTTCTTCTTCTTCACAAAGATCTCACGGGAACACCTAGGGCTGTCGGATGTTTCATGATGCCCCTAATTCTCATATTCTCCAGCACATCTCGCACCTCTGCCTTGCTTCACAGAAGAACATGTCTGGTGATTTCTTGATAGGCCACGCGTCTCCGGTGTTGACGTAGTGGAGTACTCGTTCTATGCGGCGATAATCATCGTCCACATGGTTAAAAGCGGACTGGTATTGCCTAAGGAGGTGCTGGACCTACTTCAGTTGTGCCGCGGTCAGATGCTCGGCCACCCTCTTCAGCAAGTCTTCCAACCGGAACCCCAGATCTTTAGACGGTGCTGGTACCTCGGGTTCGTCGTGCGGCGATACACTCACAGCTGGCTCGCATTCCACTAACTCCGTTTCGGTCTGTATGTCCTGATCGGAGTCCGGTGGATTCAGCAGTCTTACTGGCACTTCCTCCCAGCAAAGCAACAGTGCCCTGGTGACGGATAATGCATCCAATGGTGTCTTCCGGTCCAAAACCAGGTTCCTTGAGCGCTGGTCTTCCAAATGCGCCTTCACTACCACCTCACTTCTTGTGGCTACAATCACATTCTCCATCAGGATCATCCTGCAGATCCCCGGATGTTCGCTGGGGCTCCGGAGCGTCATCTCGTCTCGGCCGAGTATCAACACCCTTCTGCCGATGTTGATCGTCGCCTCGAGGCTCCTGAGGGCATCCAATCCCAGTATCACATTTTCAAGCACCCCCGACGAACACCCACAGCTTTGCGATGCTCTTCCCTAGGGTCAACTCCAGCAGGTCCTCCTTCTCCACAGGCAAGATATCGCCCGAAGTTGTCACTAGTTAGTAGGGCCGATTCGGATTCCTCGACGCAAGCCCGTCGCTACGTCAGGTCTGATTACGACACATCAGACTGCACCTGAGTCAACTAGCACCCGGCATCCAGCCATCTGGGACGAGACTGCCATCCATTCTTCTGCCGAAGGCACGCAGCGTCACTCAAAGGGGTGGTAAGGACGGCCCCGAGGTGCACCTCGACTCTTCGCTTGGTGTGGACAGTCCTTTACTAGGTGTTCTGACTCACCCCAACACACCACTTGAAAATCCTCGTCGTCCTTGGGTTGATCCTCTGTCGCCGCCGTATCGGATGCTCCTGGTCTTCGAGGTAGGTGCCGCTGTTACCTTTGGTGCGTCCATTCTCAACGCGGTCATTAGTGCCTCATGGATGATCTTGTAATTGCTGAGCATCAGACGCTCCCGTATCTCGGCGTTACGTATCCCGTCAATAGTCAGCTTCCTGCGGTACGAAACTCGGTGGGAGGTCCACCAAAGATTTATTCACTAGCTGTTCAACCTTCAACGTCTCATCTGGCTGTTGCAGCTTAGACTTGAGTTGATTACGATAGGCTGATGGCGATGGTTTCGGAACCGGTTTTCGAGGGCTCCCAGATGTCTCTGGACATCGCCGATTCGGAATCACATTCAGAATTTCTGCTGCGCGTTCCTGGAGACTGGCTATTAGCTGTGCGGCTTCCTCCTCTGCTGACCATCTGTTGTGGGCGGCAGCGGCAGCGAATTGTCGGCGGAAGACTTCAAAAGTTGACTTTCGGTCGTATTTGGGCTTCTTCAGGCGCGTGGATATCGTGTCGCGTCCTGACGTCCTTTAGTCTTCCGATAAGAATGTTTTCCAGCATAACGTTCAGTTCCTTGCTGCCATCGAATCTTCCTTCAGGACGCTAAGCCGTTCCCCGAAGTCCTCCAGGACGTTAAGGTGATGGCCATGGTCCTTCACCTTTCCGCCGAGCTTTATGCACCTCTTTCTTCACGCCGGCCAGCTGTTCGTCAAGTTTGGTCGATAGCTCCGTCTTCATCTTGGACATTTCTATTTTCAATTTTGCCTGCATCTTCTGCATTCCGGATTTCATTTTCTCCTCCATCTACTCCATTGCGGAAGTCACTCGTATTTCACTACCTATCTTGTCTATTCCGGATTCCATTTTCGTCTCCAGCTTTTCCAATCCGATTTCATTTCTGTCCACATCTTGTCCATTTTGGCCAATAATTCTTGTAGGACTTCATGAATTCTGGATTTTATATATCCCACTTCTGTCACCTGCGCAACAAATGACACCAGTTCTGCGAAAACGCACTTCATTTAACACAAACGTTACGCCTAAGTCCCTTGTCACGCACCCGGAATATAACACAACTGAGCTGCACGATTCACAGCTGACTGCTGAGTTAGAATTCGCAATTAAACTGCACTGTCCACTAGTCACACAATTCAACAATCGACTCAATCCAACACTGTCTGTATTCAACACTCACTCCTCTCGGCATGAACAGCGTGCCTTATATAGGTCCCGCATACAAAGCGGAAGCATCTAGAAAAGGAATCCACGAGAACATGCCGAAACGAACACTTCGGAACATGTAAACGTCAAATAAAGAGCCATTTATTTCACACTTGCTATTGTTCTGACGATCCGTCGCAGGACCCGTCCGGCCGACTGACCAGTCGCAGTTAACAACACGAGCGCGGTCATAATACTTAGCCACTCTTTTAAAGCCCTGTCATCATTCGGTTGTTTCTCACGATTCCATTGAAACAATATGAAATTTAAAGTCAGCGTATAGCTTCTAGTTCTTTAACATTTAATTATCGCTGTTCCTTTGTATCTATAATGAAATGTATGGTGTAGATATTTTTGCGAAAGTATATTTCGATTATAATGAAGTGGATATAAAAATAAGCTTTAGTAAAACTTAGTTTGTATGCCTATTAACACACGATAAAGGGTAGAGAAAATAATGTGAATGTATCACATCAGAGTTTTACTTTCCCTACCAGGTACCTAGTAGGAAGTAAAGGTATTGCATTCCGCTCAAAAATGCGATACTGAGATTTCACCGGAAATACATGTTATAAGGCGCCCTGAATCCAAAAGAAGCATTTTTAGAAAAACGTCCACGTGTGTGTATGTATGTCTGAGAACAGCAGAACTCAAAAGCTCAGTCGGATAAATACCTCACTTGGTATTTGGGTTCAGTATCTTCCAAAGATGCGACACAAAGATTTTCAAGTAAATCTTACCGCCCCAAACTGCCCTTTACATGGAACATTTTTCGAAATTTTCAATTTTCTAAAACATGGCTAACACTACTTATTAAAATACCATATACGAAATATATTTACATGAAAAATAAAATGTATACTTTGAATATTCTGGGAATAGCCTTATAAGACCTCTTCATTCGGAAGGAATTTTGTACATTGCATAACTGGTAAACGTTAAGTGAGAGACTAAAACGTACTTCACAAAAAATGGAGGTCTCTTTAAAACACACAATTTATTTTAAATAACTTTCTTTTGGCATCAGTCGTTTGCGATATATCGGTTATGAATGGCTAGTTGCTCAATGAAATCTTTAGATATGTTAAGAATAGTTTGTAGAAACTATATAAAAATAAACAGTGATCGGAGAAAGTCCTGTGAATGTAAACTATCAGATTTTTGTTAATCATATGCAGCTTTTTTAGTTTCCTTGACTTGCTCATTCTTGAACTTATCCTTGCATTAGCTAAATAACTTAGATGAAAATAGGTTTGCTGGGAGTAAAGTAAATGTTGCTGTAAATAGAAAGTTCCTTAGAAAATAAATTTTATTGCAACAGATACCATTATGTGTATTGAATGTTTTTGTTTCTCAGCATTTACCTGTGTTACATCTCAATTTTAGTGTTTAAATAAATATTTTCTACAAACCTTTCATAATTTTCAAAATCTCTCCTGCCTTTTAGAAATTCTACTTAATTACACCTGAAGAATCAAATTACCTAATTGTTCATCCTAATGAGCTTTATCCTTAAAAATTAAATAAGAAATATTAGCTTTAAAGATACATCTTAGACATTAACAAACCTTTAAATTTCAGTTCCATTGCAGGCAATGTAAAGTCTAATTTTAATGATTACAGTATATAATTTCAATATTTTCAAAAGTGTGAAAGGCTCAAGAAATAAGTATAAAGTTTACTATTGCCTTTGTCCACTACCTTGGGTGAGCCATGGTTGCAGGTACACTAGACTTCATTTTATTCTGCCAGAGAAATCCGTAAGTGTTTTATGAAATACAGTGTGATTCTCTCGCTGCCTATATGTTGGCCATTTATGTGAGTTTTGTGATGAAACTTTGTGTACACATACCTTGAAAAAAGTAATGTAGTGCCACACTCCTCCCAATATGCTTGGACTGTTCCACTGACCTTGGCTCTGCTTAGTCACACGAACGTCTCCACGCACTATACTCCAGTGTTGGCTTGGAAGCAGCATCGACAATGTTGTACACAATTGCAGAATGCGTGTTTCTCGTTCGTAACTACCGGCAAATGGGTTCATTTAAATCATGTCAAAGGGCATTTCGGGCTGAATTTGGTATACGATGTGTGCCCTCAAAATGTTGTATTCAGAAATTGGTAACAAAGTTACAGACGACTGGAACCTTGATCACACAGCATGCAGGTGGCCAGAAAATGAATGTCGGTGTAATGGAAGAAGTAATGGAAGAAGTAAAGGAACGATTGCTGGCATCACCATCAAAATCCTTGCGACAACTTTCCCAGGAAATGAATGTTCCATATTCTGCGTGCCAAAGAGCTGCTAAGAAAGCAAACCTCCACGCTTACCGCGTGACATGTGTTCAAGAATTGCAATTGGCAGACCATGAGAAACGTGTGCAGTTCTGTTTATGGTTTCAAACCTTTATTAATCAGAATCCTGGGATTTTGGACTTTACTTGGTTCACGGATAAAGCGTGATTTCATCTGAGTGGCTACATAAACTCTCAGAACATGCGTATATGGGCACAAACAAATCCTCATGCCCTACATGCTGAACCTCTACATGCACAGAAAATTGGAGTGTGGTGCACAGTGTCACGTAGGCATATTATAGGCCCTATTTTTCAAGAGAATACGGTAAACACTGAAGAATACATAGAATATTCACTGACTTTGTCAATCAGTTAACAGATGATTAACTCATGGATATCTCCAACAAGATGGTGCAACAAGTCACACGTCATGTGCAAGCATGAGGGAAATTGAAAACTTTTTTGAAGATCAAATCATCTCAAAAACTCTTTGGGCACCAAGATCTCCTGACCTAACACCATCTGACTTCTTCCTTTGGGGATGTCTGAAGGGAAAGGTATACAGAGATAGACCACGTACAATTGCAGAGTTGAAAGATGCTATACATCAGGAGATTGAAGCCATTACCAAGGAGACTTTTAATAAAGTATTCCAGAATTTGGAGCGACGTGTACAAATGTGTTTGGATGTGGGAGGAGACCATTTTCAGCATCGGATGTGACAGTGCATAGTCCAAGGTATGTGTACACAAATTTTCATCACAAAACTCACATAAATGGCCAACATATAGACAAATGTTTGGGGCCTCTAGCGAGAGAATCACATTGTATATCATGCATGTGAAATGTTAAGCAAGTCCTACTGGTTGTTTGACATTTGTCTGGCAAAGCATATGAATGATTTAAACCAGATGCTATATGCTATAGTGTTATACACTATACCAGATGCTATAGTATTAAGAAAAATAATACTGATCAACAAAATAATTAAGACAAGAGTACCATATATAGTTTTTAATTCCTTTTAGGCTCCTAACAGGGAAAAAGATTGATGGTTGGTTCTTAACTTTGAGTAATGGAATTCTGTTTATAATGAGTGTATAGTTTAACATTAGTAGAGCTGTAGAGTTTGTTACTTTTTGGAGGAGACTGAGATTACAGATCAGGAGGTTCAATGCCATGAATTACTCATGGTAGTTTTCATAGCATGGGAAGAACTTGCAAATAAAAGGTAGCTACTAGGAATGAATGACAAGCACTGGTGTTTCCTTTAGGAATGAGATAGTAGATAGATATATAAATTCGTACCTTAAGAAAAATGAGTAGCCTTGGGACAGTATATGGAAACTGGAATAATTAACGCATAATATCAGGCTCTAGTAGAATCCAAGAATATTTTACTTCCTCCTCTTGACCTATAACTTGGTCTCACCAAAACGTTTTTGAAGAAGTTGAATCAAAATTAAGTGAATTTGCTACTTACAAAATTTCCCAACCTAGGTGAGGCAATGACCAAGGAAGGTGTTTCTATGGGCCCACAGGCTCATTCAATTCAGATACTTTTAAATGACACTAAGAAGGTTTGGAAAGTATACCAAGAAATTGTATGGAACTTCCTATGAAACAAATGCATAGCAAATGAAACAAATATATGATGAGCTTATATAAGCTGCTGTTATCACATTGCAAAATGGGTGTTCTATGTTACTTAAATTTGATTTATAAGACTAATGGCATATTTTTCAACAAATTTTACAGCAGTCAGCAATGAACATGGAGAATGCTTTTATTAGCAAATTGTGATGGAAAAGCATCACCAAGTAATACAGAATGCAAAACACTTGCTGACTACCACTAGTTAATTATCGAGGATGCTCTGGAATGTGTATATAGGAGGGAAATAAGGAGAAATGAATTTAGCTAAGGTAAGCAGCTGCATTACACAACAAGCAAAATGAAATAGATTCTCATAGGAAATTTTTGTTATAACTACACTTAATCAGAGCCAAACTGACTGTTGTTACATTTGTGATGCTGCGTAAATAGCGTGAGGTTTCATTCCTGTCACAGATAAGTTAAATTTGTCTAGTGTAATTAGTGATGTACAAATTGTGGTAAAATAATTTTATTTGAAACAGAACCTATTCAAATGAAAGAAAAAGCAATTGTATTATGTTTCACAAAATTAGTAAAGCATTAAAAATTCCTTTCAAAAGTGTTATAATTTGATCATAACACTGTTTATAATATTACAGTTATATTTTTGTAAAAGTTTATACATGACCCACAACCAGTTGTTCAAGCAATTACTAGCCCTACATACATAAAAGTTTGGGTGCTCCTGTCAAAACATGATGATTTTTCTTAAGTACCATTACATTTTATTTGCAACTTTAATATTTAAAGACAAGGAATATTTGCATTAAAAGCTACAATCAGGATCAGAGATGAACAAAACATCTCACATATTAGAAGAAGGGTGCCTTAGTCTGAGATTAATGATATTTCCAAACAGCTTTCGCTTTAAAACTGCACTCCAAACTATTACCAATTGAGGCTAGTAAATCTGCAGAAACATTGTGAAGTAGCGTTGTAATACATGTGTAAAGATAAAGAATGTGTAGGATGATTCAATCTTGTTCATTTTATCACAACCATGTCATCCCTGTTACCAATGGTGCTCCGGTTTGCAGCTTTTCACTCACCTCATTAGTAATAGATCTTTTTTTGTTGTTTCTGGTTTTCTTATTTATCTTCCATACACATAAGTTACAATCTAAACATATTTATTTGCATATGAAAATATTCTGTAGTTGCACCTGTATCGGTATATTCCCTAAGTTCCGATTAGTTTGCACTACACAGTCACTCCTAATAAAAATTAAAATGTAGTACTCCTTTTTACAAATACAAGAGAAATAAACTCTATTTACAATAACAATAGCTGCTGAAGACATTCACAAAAGAATACACATTTAAATATTTTATGATGTCCATTAGTTTACATTATGATACAGTGCTGATATTATTTACAATGGTACAATTTAAATATTTATTGTGGTAACAAATCACTCATTGATACAGACTGTAATATACGTTTTACATTTTATAAAATGGAAGGCACAGACAAACGGCAAAAATTAAAAACAGCATATTAATACATATCTACACAATGCTGCACTAGATTACTGTCTATTATGGATTTTCTTAGCACACATAGCTGTATGTATTCATTCAAATGAATTACATATGGGTAAACAATTCTCTCCTTTTAATTAGGTAAATTTTACATCATCTTTCCCTTCTCAAATAGATTCTCATACAGGTAACATAGAAACTTAATGCTCTTTCAGAACATCTAAGTTGTTTTAAGACCATAAATGTGTAACTATTTACTTATAATTCGAAGCTCTAAAATATCTCAGATTTTCCAAGTTAAGCATTGAACACCATGTTCCTGTAATTTTTACATTGAAGTCTGTTCATATTGTGCACCAGTCATATGAGTTAATTGTTCAGAAAGAGCAACAACTAGAAGCAAGCCAGCTAGCTTTGCAACCATCCGTAAAAAAGCACCACAATTCTTAAATATTTTTAAAAATCATATGTAGTTACTTTGTTTTGGTAAACTAAAGCATTAATAATAAGCTAAGTTTTCCATAGGTGCAATCTGTATTTCTTACTCAACAGGAAGGGGCAATACTGATGATGGAAAATAACACCATTAGTTGTAGCATATTTCTGGTAACTGGCAAGATCTTTGCAAAGGTTATGAAATAATAAGAAATGAGTCTGAATACCAGAGTTCTGCATTGTGTCAGGTAATGTAATTTTAGCAAGAAACAGCTCTACTGTTGAGTACAACACTTCCCTGCCCATTATGACTAATGCTACCACTATTCATTTGTCCAGGCACTGCAGTATTAATGAGAATAATACCTGCCGCCAATGAGCCATTAGGCAGAAAATACTAAATTCTAGAAAGTTTCAAACATGCCTGACATTAGTGCCATCTTTGACAACCAAGAAATGCTTGTAGAAGCTATCATAATTTGGAGATGGAACATTTGAACCAACAAATTAAAGAAATATAGATGCGTTAATGTATCATTATGCCCACAGTTTAGAAATTGATATACACAAACATATCATTTAAATACGATTTATACTCTTTTAAATATGAAAAAGTTGTACCATATCTGTCAGAGTGCTCACATGGTAACATTACTAGCAATAATTATAATTAAACTGTAATGGTACAGAAATATATAGCAGTTCAGTTATGTTTTGGCTGGTAGAGCTCAGAACCTGACTCAGCAGTTTGAGCTTATCTTTCAACCAGCAGAGCACAGGAACAGATGCTTCGTGTTGCAGCATATTTGTAATAATTCTTTATAAGCTACCACTTCATGTAGCTTGTTTCATGAAGAGTACACATCACTGCCAGTGTTTTTTATTTCTGCATAATTTTTGCTTCATTCAATATAGTTTCAGTTCATATATGTGTGTGTGTGTGTATGTGTGTGCATGTGCATGTATAGCACTGGAATGACACTCGAAAGGTTTATCAAGAATTTTTATGCAAGACGCAGATGTGAAAATCGACTCATGCTGAGAAGTCTGTAGGAAATTTTCTGAGAAGTTCCAAACAGCAAACTAGTTAGGCAATATATTTACAGAAACTAGTTCGTTAAATGTGTAAAGTGTAAGGGGAGGGGGGTTTACTGGAAGAAAAACTGAATGAAACTAGGGCAGCTTTAGACCGGTCTCCAAGAAAATCCCTATTTCATCTGTCTCAAGAAATGATCAACCCATGTGGAAATTGAGCTCCTAAAGTTAAAACACTGAGTGCATACAAGTAAAAATGAGTTAGTAATTATAAAGTGAAGTTTGTGGGAACCAAAGACACTGCATACTGCTCCTGTGCAAAACATAACCTGACCACTCTTAACTGAATGACTGTGAGAAAAATGTCAACTTTCTTTGCTTTCTTGACATAAAAGGAAGCAGTGAATTCAGTAGTGAGGGGTTTAAATAGAAGATGTAACAGTAAAGAAAAGTATAAAATTGGTATTAACTCTAAGATACTGTTATATTTTTGCACTTAATAGCAAAAAGTGATAATCGGAACTTTATGAAATAGCTCTCGCTTTCAACTCAAATGAAATAGGTGGATCTAAGATGAGCTTTTGGGCCAAAGCATAACAATATATATAAATTTTATATAAGTGAGAAATGAGAGAGTACTATTATTAGGTACCAATTCAAGGATGGAATTAGATGGGACAGCCTGGCCAACTCGGAAGCTACGGACACTTGCCCACAAGCTCAACACCAGAAAACACCACTCCAAATGCTGGCTGCACCAAGGGGGATTGAAAGTACACATATTAATTCTTCAAGTGATCGAGAGAGTGCATCATTTTTAAACTGCAGCACAATAACTTTGCAGGACCTTACAGTAGACTAGCACTTAAGTTTCCTGATTTTGGTAAAAGTTAGCTCTAGAAAAAGCCTGTTTTGCAGCCACTGCTCGAAATCAAAGAAAAATACCTTCCTTAAAGGTGCAAATCAAAATTCTAATATACATATGTCCCCTTTATGGCCTTGATAGATCAAAGCAAGTAAGCAAACTTTTATTCTGTAAAAGAACATTCTTTTTTTGTGTATGTGTGGAGCACTGTGTTCCTGACAAGGGAAGGGGAAAAGGGGCATTTTGAAATGCTTCTTGTGCTTTTTGCCACCCAAAGGTACATGGAGAACATTTAAAAAATAAAGGTGAATGCTATATTTTCTCTTCCTTCAAATTTGGTCCCACAAGGTTTTATGTTCAAGTAAAGATGGAAAATATGACTTGTGTTTAAAAAAAAGTCTTAAAACTTACACATTAAAAGGTACAACATTACTCTTGTAAAAGGAGGATATGCCAACAAGAAATACAGTAATGTTTCTTAATGAAAGGTATGTATGACCATCTTTATAGGCCTACATAAGGTAGTATATGAGCAGTACATGGTAAGAAAAGGATCTGTTTATTCAGACAGTAACAGCTATCACATTTATTTCACTTATAGTTCAGCATTCCTCCACTAGTACTTAAAACTTATAAGAATTTAAAAGAATTCACCATCTGAAATCATAACCTCCCATCATATTTAATATTTATGAATGTGTAACTTTAATTATAATGGTTACCCTGAATTAAGTTTCATTCAATAAATTAAATCCTTTGTTTCCATAATTACGTTTCCATAATACTATACCCGAAATCCACACTGTAACCAGAAAAACCAAAACACAATCACTTTACTTATTTATTAATTCTTCTTGAGTCTAACACTTCACCTACTTCATTTACCTAGTATTCACTAACATGTGTTTCGCAATGTTAGTTGACTTTGCAACTAAAAATTGTAAAACATATTCTAGTCAATAGCAAGTGAGTGGAACAAGCAAGTATTTATTCAAGCCAAGAAATATTAATAAGAAATAAATATAATAGCTTTGCTGTGCTGTGAGATATCCCAATTACTTACTATTACAACTTTGTTTAATGCACATCATTGATGGAATTCAACCTCTAAGAATGCAAATCCTCATCCTATGCAGAATGTTAACATCATGTTGATAACTTCAAATACATATTTTCATAGAAATATTAAGCAGCACTCACATTGTGAGTTCTACAGATAATATTTTGACTACAATTGGTGCAATTACATAAATAAAGAGCAATAAAATAATTCTGCTCAGCCTGTAGAATGTGTAAAAAATTGGATCTCTGAAACCAAATTCTTTACAAGCAAATTCTCTGTTGAGAACAGGGGATAAATGCAAAAGTATGCATTCACATATAAAAATAGCAATAGATTGGAAGCCAGTTTGTTGATAATAAAAGTTAATATGAACAAAACAGTATTAATACCTTATAGTTTTATAGAAAATAAATATTTTATCTCACAATATCTGGTAATGTTGCTAACACCATAATTACCTATCTTAACAAAAAGAAAATTTTATTTTGATAACTGCAATTATTTACATAAATCTTTGCAGGTTAATTAGCAAAACACTTCATGTTAAAAAACCGGATTACGGATGTAAGCCTAGCATTAAATTTAGGTATGATAGTTCTGGTGAAAATAATGCTGGTATGATAATAGTTCTCCATAAAATCTATTGAATGAACTAACACACAGTACTTCCTTTCCAAAACATGTTAATGAGCATTATGAATAAAAATGAGAAAATACTTTGGTAATTTTTCTTTCTTTCTTGTGATTGTGGTGTGCACATGCTTTTTAAGATAAACATTCACAAATGAGTAAGCAATGCCTTTATTTGAGTAAGCAGAAAATTTTGTGCTTTCTCCAAACTTGCACCTGACATTTCAAATAATAGACGCACAACATTAGTGTTGGAATGTGTTCCGAGAAAGCTGAAGCTAAAATTAATAAATTAAAAGGATAAAGAATCTTAGTTCAAGCTTCTAAATGCAAAGTTGCTACTGCTCTTAAAGAAAAATAATTTTTTTAAAGTAGGAAATTTCATTTTAAACTAATGAGGGGAAAAGGAAAAATTGCTTACCAGGGTAAACATAGCGCAGTGAATCCAGCAGCAAGAAACTAAGTACACAAAAACCTCATTTATCCAGATTAGGTGGAACTGGAGGTAATCCAGACTAACGAAAATCTGGATAGTTGGAAACAAACTATTAAATGAATGCAAACTCTGATGTACCATAGTGAAATTTGGATCACTGCAAAAGCTGAAGAAAAAAGAATTGAGAGCCATCCAGATGAAACATCTATGATCACTATCAGGACTGTCATGAAATCCAATGAAAGATAATCTCACACACATTAGTTTTGTTGTTATGTGACACTGACCATGATTATGGTACTTATTGTTAGCTTGAAGAAAGCAACTGACTTTTTGTGGAGAAAATGCAAGCAAAAATCAATCTGATAAATGAGGTTCTTGTGCATCTTCTTGTAATCACCTTTAATTTAATATTGGTGGGTGGTGTCATAGTTTTTGATCAGTAATTAATAGACTTTGATTTTAAGGCAAATACTTGTATAGTTCTTGTACGCAGACATGGGATACAACAATTAAGGTGGTTACAAATACTGACAAATCAAACCTACTGAATGCACTTTATAAATGTCATAAAAGGATCTTTGATGCCTATTTCATTTTTTTTTATATATACTACTGCATAAAAGAAGTAATTTGTTAAAATTACTATTTATCTTACATACAGAAGAGCCATTACGCACAAAGACTATATTATTGTGGATTGAAAATAACAATGAAACAACCTTTTACCATTGGCACTAACAATTGGCATACAGCGGTCAATGTTTGAATGCTATAACAATAATGCATAATAGGGTTTTTAAATTTTGCTTCTTCTGGTCTCTGTGTCCAGTTCATGCTCAAATTCTGTATTGTGATTGGCTATGAGGCACAGAGAGTATAATTTGGACACAAATCAATAAAATGCAACTCATTAGGACAGAAATGGGGTTGCACTTTTTTTTATTCAAATTTACTTTTAACTAGCTGTTCCAGCCAGCATTGCATGGGTGGATTTTTAAATCTCAAATAATGTTTTTATTTTCATTTACTTCCTATACTCTCTAAACATAGAATCCATGCATTAAGAAATTTTTTTATCTTGAATCCTTGAATTCATCCCCTTAGAACTGTGTAATAACCTGTGTAACACCCTGTGTAATAATAGACCAAAAAATACCCTAATATCAAAGAATATTTTCAGAAATTGGTCTTACACTTAACCCTACAAAATCTGTAGCTATAAATATTTCCAAAGGTGAACCTGTAGAAAAGGTCCTTTCTATATACCCTGACTTCAAGATATACCATTGGCAAGGATGAAACTATTTAATATCTTGGAATAAATTTTTGTGATTACATTATATTCAAATCAAACCCTATTCTAAGAGACCTAACAACAAACTGGATATCTGATATCTTCACTGTTCCTTCATACAGATCAAAAATGTAATGTTCTAAATACATCTGTTTGCCCTTCTCTAATTTACAAATTCCAGACAACCCCTCTCGAGCTGATACCATAGAAATTCTTAGACAATGCCGATAGGATAATAAATGCTGCAATAAAGGAGATGCTAAGTCTTTCCATAGACATTCCTGATGCAATGGTTTACAGCCCCAGGAAATATAAAGACTTCGACATACTTTAGAACTAAATGGGAAGCCATATTGCACAAATTAATGCATTGTATTATTGTCTATATAAAACTAAAAATTCATATATCCAACAGACATGCAACCTTTTAGAAGAAAGCATCAAATATCTCTGATCCATAAACATTGAGCCAGAAAATAGCCTTTTTCACAAAGATGGCTGCTTCCTAAATGCCAAGAAAACTCAACTGGTGTAACCATCCACAAAAATGAAAAGGTGTTACCTTATTTAAACAACACACACCTGTAAATAGATTGATATGGAATCACATCGGTTTATCTTGCAGCAAGTGGCGGGACTTTTTGGTAGGAAATGTTGCTGCTGTACATACCAAGCAGTTCCCAGGAGAACTGTTGTCGGCGTTGCCACAACAATGTTGAAATTCTTGGACATGTTGTGGGTTCCTGTTTATATGGCAATATTCTACAAAACTTTAGACATCACACAGTAAGGTTGATTAGATGCAGGATATCTACTTTTGAAGTACAAGGCATATTGACATCATTGCTTTTGATGACACCACACTATCTGGTTTTATAGTTGAAACTACCATGCATTTCGAAATGAGTGAGTCACAACCTCAAGAAGTGAATACTGAAAAGCAGGACATTTATAGGCTTACCATCCCCTATTACTGTGAGAAATACCACCTTAATAAACTGAAGTGATTGGACTTATGGTTGCGGCTAGAGGAACTACCACATTGTTCATGAAGAATGAATTCAGAAGACTTCATCTCTCTCCATCAGTTATTACTGATGTGACCTTAGCCACTCTCAAAGGATCAATGGCTATTTTAAGAAACCACCTATATAAAGCCACATATATTCATGTATAAATACCTAAACACTTGAATTTCATATATTATTATTATTATTATTATTATTATTATTATATTTTAAATTCAAAAAGTTTTATATATACATTTCTATATTACCTTAAACTGTTCTGTTTGATCAAATTGTACTCTTTTTAAAGCCAACCCATAATTATGAGAAGATCTATAAAATAAAAAAAATTAGGAAAAGTGGTGACAACTGTATTTCTGATCCCCTAACTCCTCGTCAATATGTTTCAAAATTTTGAAAACATAAACTTATAGATACTGTTGAGCAGCAAAAGAATTATTCAAATTGCAGCATAATTTTTAGCTACGTGTAACAGAACAAATTTTAAAGCATTCTACCTTCCCTTTGGCTCCATAATTATTTAATAATGCAGCAGACCCAAACTTTTCAGCTTACTGGAGAAAGGAATTCCTGGACATCACTATTCAATGAAACAGATATAAAACTGGAAGATATGAAGAAACTTCACTGCCCACCTTCACAATTCATCAATGTTTTGGACATGGCATATAGCATGGCCTCTAACAACAAAGAAAAATGTTCTTTTCGGTTGTGAATTCTACATATTGGCCAAGTAGTTTCTCACAATAAGGTTAGTATTATCTAAAATTTTCAACTGCATTGATCACAATATTTTACTAAAGAAGTTAGAGGTATATGGAATTAGAGGTCTTCCCAAAAAGCTAATTGGCACTTATCTATTCATGGCAAAATAGATAATGAAATATAGAATGGAAGAATGAATGAAAGAAATAAACATGCATCTCAGCAAGCTAGCACAAAAAGAAATGAAACAGGAAAAAAGAGAGGAGGAATAACACAATCATTAAAAGTGCTGACATTGAAGCAAGAAGAGACACCATAGAAGCAGAGGTGAAAATGTTCAAAACAATAGAAGTGGACACAGAGCATTATACAGCACATTACATTCGAAAAGACTGGAAAGGAAGAGGGCTGGCGCTAGTTGAAGTCAAAACATCTGAGGACAAATTAAAAATGAAAAACAAATGCAAACTCTGAGGCCATGAATATTTTATAAGAGGACGACATGGCAAAACAAGAGCAAGAAATCCAAGCAGCAATAAGGAAAAGGGCTGAAGAAGAAAAGTAAAAATAGAATACCAGAAACTGGAGATAGATAGAAAATGGAAAAACTGGAAAGATTTAGAGTCGAGTTCAGCCCATAAAAAACCCCAGCCTGAACCAGCCAAGGCCCTAAACAATCACAGCACCCACTCTGCCTCCTATAAAAATAACAATCCTGACCCGACACAATCGACTAAACACTGATAGCAAAACTGAGTATAAGAACTTTAGCTGGGGAAAGAAGTGACAGAACTAGAAGAAGCACTAAATCATATGCAAATACATATTTTAGGAATTAGTGAGGTAATGAGAAAGGAAACATTTTGATGGATACAAGAAGTGGCAGACTCTTTAGCTATACAGGAGTAACTAGCATACACAATGGAGTAGGATTTTTGTTCTCACCAAAAATAAAAGAAAAAGTAATGGATCTAACAGCAATCTAGGAAGAATAGCAAAAGCAAAAGTAAATATTTCTGACTCTTTGATTACCATCTTCCAGGTATATGCTCCAATCCACACAAAGGAAGAAATAGACATTTTTTATGAAGAACTGGATAGTGTCATGAACTTACATATGTCAAGGTGGATTTCGTCATAGGTGCTTTCAACAGCAAAATAGGCAGGAGAATAGATGCTAACGAAGGTAATACTGACAATATTATCCACAAGAGAGAAATACCAGAGGTGACCGACTGATTCAGTTTGCATTAGGACAAAAGTTAAAAAGCACCAACACCTTCTTCATGAAAGAACCCAAACAGAAATGGACCTAGAGATCATTGAACGGGGAAACAAAAAACAAAATCGACTTTATACTCACTTAATGCTTATACCTTGTTCACAACATGGATGTCTTGCAGAGGCTAAACTTTGACCGTGATATCAGATTTCGGCATAAACTCCCAAGAACTGCTTCATTCCAACACAAAAAATCTGATGTGTTGCACTCACAACTTTCTCTACTCTTGTACAAACTATTTTTACAAACATCTATTCTCCATCTACTTTATGTTAATCCAGATAAATGTTTGCAGAAATCATCTTATTGCTAATTTTCTTGTAGTTACAAGGGGAATATGGAAATACAGTAGGCTTTAAGCGATAGTCAAATCTTTTAAGAGCTGGTCACTATGTGGAGCATTCCATTCTCTTTGCATGTCCAGAACATATAAGAACAAATAATGAATTCTCATCTGAGAAAAAGTATAAGTATTGGAAAATTCAAACAAATAACAAGGAATATCTCAGAAATGGTTAACCGATAAAAAAAAGTATGACATAAATTGTGTGTTTTAACAAGATCTATATTTTTTTGCGTAGTAAAATTTTGTATCTCTTACGGTTTACCAGTTATGTAAAAGTCATTCAGAATGAACAAGACTTTTGGGGACATTCCCAGAAAATCCAAGATATACATTTCATTTGCCATGAAAATATCTTAAACCTATGATATTTTAATCAAAATCATTAGCCATTTTTGAAAAAAATCAAAATTTTCGAAAAATGTTCCATGTAAAATGTAGTTTGCGGTGGGGGGATTTTCTTGAAAATCTTCCAGTCACATCCTTGGATGGTACTGAACTTAAATACCAAGTTTGGTGCTGATCCAACTTATTGTTTTTTAGTTATGTTGTTCACAGACACTCACATGGACCTTTTTCTAAAAATGTTTCTTTTTTTTGGATTCAGGGAGCCTCAAAACATGTATTTCTGGCAGTATCAAATTTTTGGGTGGAATACAAAAGGGGAATACTTCCCCTAGTTACTATATGTAGTAGAGAAAGTAAAAATTTAGAAAAACACTTGCCCACCATGTAGAGAAACGAAACATTGAATGTACATTCCTTACACATCAGAATAGAAAAAGGCATTTAGGATGCAGTTACAAGTCTACAATAAAAAAAAATCTACAAAGATGAAAAATGAAAACCAAGCTCAATAATGAGACTAAGAAATGATTAAGCTAAGAGCAGAAGCCGAAGCTATATAAGATACCAATACTGTTTCCTGAATACAATACATAGAAATAAACAAATTAACAAAAAAATGATAAGACGTGACCTAGGCAAACATAAAGAAGACATAGTAAAGCAAATCATGCCTAAACACAAAGTCATAAAGAAAATCAGACAGGAACTAAGCAGTGACAAACCTTCGATAAAATTATTATCATCGGCTCAAGGCCAAACTAAAACACCCAGAACAGAAATAATAAAAACAGCAACGAACTTCTATAGTAGGCTTTACAGAAGCTCAATACTCATTGAAAAATTCAATGTCCAGTTTACGACAAAACCATCCAAGGATGTTTCACTGATAAGTGAAGTGAAGAAAGCTGTAAGAGACCTTAAGAATCGGAAATCACCAGGCGATGACAGAATCTTAAATGAATATTTAAAAGCTGGAGAAGATGGACTAGTAGAAGTATTGGTAGACTGTTTTAACAAAATCTTCCTGACAGAAGAAATTCCAGAATCACGGCAAACCAACACCATACTACTACATAAGAAAAGATCATAGGATGACGTGAATAATTATCATCCAATCAACTTAATGCCAACTTTGTGTAAACTTTTTTCAACTGTAATAACAAGGAGAATAAATCAATGCTTGAATGAGAATCAACCTGTAGAACCAGCAGGATTTCATGCTGGCTTCTCAATTATATAACATTTACAAACTGTATCCCAAGTGATGGAAAAAGCACAGGAATTTAAGCTGGAACTATACTTGGCTTTCAATTTTACAAAAGCCTTTGACTCTGTAGAGCATGTTTCAATCTTCAAATGTGGCCCTGCAAAACAAGGATCAGAAGAAAAATACATTAGGATACTCAACAAGTTATATTTAAATATGAAAGTTAAGATCCAACTGGAGAAAGAAGGCATTAATTTTCAACTGGAAAGAAGACCCGATATCTCCTAGTTTGTTTATTAGTCTGTTGGAAGATATCTTTCGGAATATGAGGATGGAGTGGGGGGAGTGGAGGAATATGAGGATGGAGTGATGGGAAGAAACTGGGGGACTTAAGGTTTGCAACATTCATGGAAGAATTGAGACGAGGCATACAGGAACTATCCCAGCAGAGCAAGAAAGTAGGACTGGAGTTTAACTACATAAAACAAAACTAATGACAAATAGTACAGATGAAACTATCAAAGTGTACAACAAAGAACACCAGTATGTCAAAGAGTACACCTATCTTGGTCAAATGATATTCAAGAAATCAGAAGATGCATTTCAGCAGTATGGTCCAAATTCTGGGGTTTGAAATTTATTCTACAAAACAGGCATATAGTATTAAACAAAGAGAAAGACATAATGGACAGCTGCATTCTACCTCTTCTACTGCATGGAACTGAAAACTTGGTCCTTAACAGGCAGAGAAAAATAATGTTAGAAACATGTCAAAGGAAAATAGAGAGAAAGATTCTTGGCGTCAGTCTTCTTCAGGACAGAATCCATAATGAGGACCTGAGGAAGATGACAGGCATCAAAGACACAACATAAGCCATTCACATCAAATAGAACTGAGCAGGCCATGTCATGAGGATGGAGTACACCAGATGGACACACAGAACAGGAGCTTAGGACCCAAGAATCAGCCACAGAAAAGTAGGATGACAGAAGAGAAGATGGGCAGATGACTTGAAACGCCACTTTAGGACCAACTGGACTACAAAGGCTAAGGAACAACATGAGTGGAAACTATTGATAGAAGCAACAACGGAGGAATGAGGATCTTTCCCGCACTAGCTAAGCAGGATTACCAGAATAGCCACCTTGCCAGCCAAGAGATGATACTGCAGCCAATTGCTGGGCTAAAACAGACAAAATTACACTTAAATATAAAGAACTCTGTTCCTCTAACTATGCATTTTGAAACTGAATTTGAAATATAGTATACAGATAACAAAGATGATAGAATTCAACACATTCACTAAAAACATCAACAATATTAGCCTGCAGGTTCGGAATATGAGAGGTAAGAGACACAAATTTGTAGGCATCATGGCAGAAAATTGTTTAAAATAGAATATATTGACTATATACCAATTTTATTAGGAGATCAATTTACTCACCGAGGTATTTCCAAAACTATGATGATGTACAAACTCATTTTGGATGCATCTATCCTCATTTAACATATGGTGTGGAAATATGTGGGAGCACAGCAGAAAACCTTTTCACCATTTATACTTTATATGTTTATAGAACTATAATAACTCTTAATAGAAAAGCAAGTATTAACAACAAACAATTAAGTACATGACTACAACACAAGAAATACCTGCAATTTTGTTAGACACAGTATAAATGACAGTATCTCTGAGAAGGATGTTAATACGAGAGGAGTAATTTTATTTAACAGTGGCACTGAAAAATGTAGCTAACACCTCAAAAATTCACTTTAAATATAAACTAAGAGAGTTTATAATTAACAAATGTTTATATAATCTAGGCAATTTGTAAGTAATTAGACTGAAGGTGAACAGGCATTTGTAGTGAGTGGGTGTAAATGAAATTGAATTTTATTTATGGACGCTCTTTAACTGCTATGGTTCTTAGCGTCCCATTCTATAATGGGCGTGAAATACCGGAAATTTTGCTCAGAGGCCTCTTATCAGGCTTGAGGTTCTTTTACATGCCGTAAATCTATGACACAGGACCACCGGCTTTACTTCCCTTCCGAAGGAAACCATGCTAAGGATTTTTACGCCCGAAAAAATCCATCACCCTCCGCCGGGTTTGAACCCGCAACCTCGGGAACTAGAGGCTAGCACGGTACCACTAGTCCACGGAGGACGACAAGTGAGTGGGTATGTACGTATGTTACTATTTAAACTTTGTCCTTTTATCTTGTATGCCATATCTTAGAGTTTGTTGTTTTATATTCTATATATCATATTTATAATTATAAAATTAACTTGTCCAATGTTAACTGTGCCCTTGTACAAATGATTTACTGGATCAATATATTATTATTATTATTACATTTCTCTCCTAATATTTAGTGTAGATTATACTAATAGTGATCTTGATTAGAACACTATTAAGAAAATAAAGATCAGTAGCATAATGGCTATTAAAAGGTTTTGATATCAGTACATTTGGAATAGGTTATTCAGAGATTTGGTGCTAACTGTAAACCTCAACACAGATGTAGCATTTGAATAAAGCGCTGATTGAAGAAATCAATCAGAGGTATATAATATTTTTATAAACAGGATTCATTTCAGGTATCATTACCACTTAACCTTATGGCATAGATACGTGATTGGGATATGACAGTTTTGATTTTATTAGCATTATATGAGCATTTAATGAAAAATTAGACACTTTTATAAGTATCTTCTGTCTTTTCTTCAGTATGCATGTCATTTAATATTAGGACTTTGTGTATGCTTTTTAGTCTTTTAGTCATTCAGGAGTAAAATTAAGGACTGTTGATTAGTCAGCACCAAAAGGAATCACATGAAAAGTTACTGAAGTGTGTAATTTTTAAACGAAATGGGATAAATCCTTTAGACATGTGTAGCAACCAACGAACAAATTCTTTCATATGAAATACTTTAATAAACTCTATTAATGGCTCCTTAGTTCTGGATGACACCAAATTTAAATAAACAAGTAATGTTTAAAATTTTAAAATACCATTAAGATCTGTGTTAATAAGAGAGACATACCTGTGAAATATTGATACCTATTCTAATGGGAAAATGCTGCTGATATTTTCACAGAGCATATTATTTCCCGCGCTTGTCCTTTAATTGGGATACCTTTACCAAATACAGCTTTATTCGGTTACCAAGTACACTCAGTTTTTCGTTTGGTTCGCTGTTTTTGTCACTATTTTTTGGATATTATTTAATATGCATTTAAAGCATTAACACAATTGCAAATGCTCACAACACATGCACATATACACAGACTCAAACACAAAGTAAATAACCGTATAAATAGAATGATGCAAAATAACTTGGTTAGTACAAGGCAATCATTAAACTGGTGCAAATATGCTGCAAGCTGTGGCTAAAGGAAGGCATTGTTTTGTAACTGCAGCAACACCAGAAGATAAGACGTACAGTTCATGTTACTGCAACATCGCTTGCCAGGCACGTCATGCTAATCATGTGTTACAATATCGGCAACAAGGTATTTGCATCTCTAATTGCTATGGAAACATCTTAGTTCTAATTGGGTCTTCTAATCATTGCTATGATGACCGATATGGCGTATCCATCTCTTCCCATTCATTTAAAGCTTTGCGCCACGTGGTTAGTAACTGTCAATCCCCTTCTTGATTGGCGCTGACTATAGTACTTGCATTCCCATGTATCTGAGCAACTTACTCACCACTTTAGGATTGTACTTATCATAACAAGCACTCTCAACCCCCTTCATGTAGCTTAGTTTTGCTGACTTCTTACAGTTTTCCTGCACTGCTGGATATATGTACAAATGTATAAAGGTCAAATGTTAATATTGATTAACAATAAAAAAAGGTTTTCATGAATAATAATTTATACATGTCCAACTTTTCTTTATTTTGATTTGTTCACCATAGTTATGGAGCATTAACTAGTATTTCCTTTAAAATTCTGTAAATTTTGACCAAAATACTGCTTTTATCTATTTGTGAATTTCCAGTTGCCCTGCTCAAACATTTATGTTTACTGAAAATAGCAGAACCTCAATTATTCATCATAATGACAGGGTGGTCCATGATATTTACCAAAAGCTACAGATAATCAATCATTTTGTTGAAGAAAACCATTCAGCAAAACCATAAATTAATTATAATTTTTTTGACTTTCTTCACAACTGTCACTATATTTAGTTTCTCTTTAATGTTCATACTTATTTCTCACAAATGAAAAATATCTGAAATATGCTTGCTATCTTCCCATTTTACAAGAGGTGTAACAACATTACTGAGCTGATTCCAGTATAGTTTGTAAAGGAACATATGTTTTTGACACTATGATGTTATCCAGTACTTATTTTTTTATTCACAGCATCTGCTTTTTGGCACAAAATGGTTCTAGTGATTTGATGATTCCGTTGAAACCTGGTAAGTAGGCTCACATACAAAGGTTTTAATTTGATACTTTCACTGTCTTTCAAGTCTATGAAAACTGTCCAAATTAAAATGCAAAAGTTCATTTTTACTTTCTCTACTACGTATAGTAAGTAGGGGAAGTATTGCATTCCACCCAAAAATTCGATACCGAGATTTCACCGGAAATACATGTTTTGAGACCTCCTGAATCCAAAAAAAGCATTTTTGGAAACATGTCCGTGTGTGTGTCTGTGTGTGTGTGTGTGTGTCTGTGTGTGTGTGTGTGTCTGTGAACAGCATAACTCAAAAACGAACAGTCGGATAAACACCAAACTTGGTATTTAGGTTCAGTATCCTCCAGAGATGCGACACGAAGGTTTTCAAGAAAATCCCCCCACCCCAGACTACCCTTTACATGGAACATTTTTCGAAAATTTTAATTTTCTCAAAAATGGCTCTAACGATTTTGATTAAAATATCATATGTTTAAGATAATGTCATGAGAAATGAAATGTATATCTCGAAATTTCTGGGAATGTCTCCAAAAGTATTCTTCATTATGAACGACTTTTGCATAACTGGTAAACCATAAGAGATAGACAAAATTTTACTACACAAAAAATGTAGATCGCATTAAAATACACAACTTATATCATATACATTTTTTTTGTTGAGTGAACCGTTTTCGAGATATTGCTTGTTATTTCCTTAAATTTTCCAATACTTGTACTTTTTCTCAAATTCGTTATTCATTTTTTTATGTCCTGGACATGCAAAGAGAATGGAATGTGCCACATAGCAACCAGCGATAAAATATTTGACTATCGCTTAAAAGCTACCATATTCCCCTTGCATCTACAAGAAAATTACAAATAAGATTGACATCTCGATATCTCGATTAATATGAAGCATATGGAGAATAGGCGTTTGTAAAAATAGATTGTACAAGAGTAGAGAAAGTCATGTGAGTGTAACACATCAGATTTTTTATTACATTAGACAGTGACAATACTAAACTCTGATACCAAATTTGCCACAAGTTCTGCATAGCATATCTTTCAGCTGTTTACGCTTATTTTATGTGCCAAATACATCTTTTCTTTTTTACCATGTTATACAGTACATAAAATACAAGGATAAAAGTCAACTTGGAAGCCACTGCAGAGTAACAACAATCCCTCCAAACCAATTTTAAGTGAGAGGGAGGGAGAGGGAGACAGAGGATTGATATGGTCAATAAGTTAAGGTCCTTGAAAGGGCAGGGGGTCCTGTATGAGTTTATTGCACATGCCCTTTCTATTTTAAATGAAAATAGTGTCTCCCAAGGTGAGTCACACATACTACCATCTTGGATGTTCTGTTTATGTGTGATAATGGAGAGAAAAGAAACAAAAATTGCAACTTAAAAGTGGAAACAAAACAAAATCACTGAATTTATAAATGGGAGAAGGGTAATCAAGGTTCTACTGTGTTTTAAAATTCTCTGCTTATGTTTTACAAACAACTCCTCTTTTAATTAATATTCATCTATAATTGTTTATGTTTTATTTGCTATTATTTTAGTGGCAGCAGTATGTCCCATGCCGTTTCTCACATGTAATGAAAGAGTTAAATTATGGCAGAAAGGCACTCACTGTCCATTGTAGTCTAAAATTACTTGTGTACTTTTCCAGGTCAAAGAAACACTTGTGTAAATCTTAGCTGGCAATCTGTCATCAGTAATCAAATCAATGCCTGTTAGACAACATGTAGAAATTGCATTCCATATCACAATTACAGGTACCTTTCATAACCATCTAACAGCTAATGCATGATGTTGTTTCTTTATTTAATCTAAATGAATTCAAACTACCACGTTGTCAATTAATTTACTCAATTAATTGACAACTATCACTCAGTCTGGAGCTCAAAGAGGGCAATGTTAGACTTTGAAAAAAATGTTCAGTATCAGCAAAGTATTTAAAGCCTCGTACAAGTATCATTATAATACAGAATCAGTAGTTTAGAAGAACTAAGTGTAAAATTTGGAGAAAGAAAGAGGGGGAGGGCAAGGAGTGTCAAGCTGCTTAGAATGTAACACAGCTCTAATGAATATTGATTATGCTATAGCAGTATAAGAAAAATTTTAAGATTCATTCCACATTCTATTTGTTGCTGGTCTTATTCATCTCTTATATGTCAATTCTGTAATAATTTACAATTAAAATGTTAAGATTTTGCTTAAAGAGGAAATACTGTAACAGTTCAAAATATAAGAGTTACTTTTTCTTTCTATCTAAGCCTTAAATAGTTCTGAAATGGGTTAAGATACTGGTGTGATATTTGCTCAAAGAGAACCTATGGTGTGTATTTCAATGCAAATCATAGAGGGGGGGGGGAAGTTTCTGAGATTATGATTAAAATGTCAAGTTCGAATTTTCTTTTTAGTGTATTTTAAAATCCATGCCTTCATGCATTTCTATCTGATGTTAACCAAACTTTGTAAATCAGTTGCCAAGGCAAGAATTTTAAACTGCAACAAAGAGAAAATTTTCTAATTGATTACCTTAAGTCATAATTTGATAAACATACTGTTCCTCAATGTTTTAAGCTAAACAATTTTATAGCTTTCTCATGGCATGCACTGAAATACTGTTTGTGACTTTCTTTAGAAAACATAATATTACATTTTAAGACATGTTTACTTTCTCTACCACGTACTTAGGAGGTCAAAAGAAGTGTTGCATTCCACCCAAAGTTTTTATATCAAAATTTCACCATAAGTACGTTTTGAGGTCCCCTAAACATTTTTTTTTTAAAAAAAGGGCCTGTATGTGTATGTATCTGTAAACACAACACAAATACAAAAAGCCAGATAAATACCAAAATTGGTATTTAAGTTCACTATCTGCTAAAGATTGACATGAAAATTTAAAAAAAAAATCCCTCCCAGTCCAAACTATCCTTCACACAAACAGTTTGTCATATTTTTGATTTTATGAAACTTTTGAAAAACTGAACAATTTTGATTAAGATACATATATCTACATGATATAATTTCATAAGATATTTACATGACAAAATGTATAGCTTGAATTTTCTGGAAATAGCCTGTGAGGTCCTATTCATTTGTAAATAATTTTGTACAACCATAAGACATACACAACTTGGTACGCAAAAGTGTAGATCTCTTTAAAACACACAACTTATTTCAAATAAAGTTTTTGTGCAATCAGTTATTTCCAAGATATTCATTGTTATTGGTTTGAATTTTTCAATAGTTTTGTCATTTTTCATTCAGTTGTTTCTTGCTACATATGTCGTGGAAAGAATATGGAATTTCAAGGCCAGCATATAGCAGTTCGTTTTTAAACATTTGACCATAATTTCACTCTTCTGTATCCTTTGTACCTATATTGTGTAATGAAACTATTTCTGCAAACATTTATTTTGATTAACATGAAGCAGAGAGAAAAATAAGCTTTTGTAACAATATGTTAAAACATTTTACAAATTCTGATGCTTCACTGTATTCTTTATTTCATTTTAACATTAATGATTTTGTAACAATAGTTTGTAGAGGCTATATAAAAATAAATCATAATGTTTGAGTGCAACATACAAGATTTTTAATGATAAAGTTTTTGTTTCAGAACATAAGTGCAATTTCTCGATATTTCTTAAAAATTAAAAAGGGTTGGTATTCAACTGCTTCAGGCACAGTACTTGCTCTTTTACTAAAATCTTCCTTTGTTAATTAACACCGATTATGGCAGAGTTAATGGAAAATGAAACAGAATAAAGCATGAAGAACAGCTCTAAAGAAGCCGATTTATAGGAATGGTCTTGTTTTCGCCACTATGCGTTAAACAGGAAAAAAAAAAAAGGTGTTCTATGAACAGTCTTCCTATTCTCTGATGTAGGGAAAATTATAGGAGAAGGTTATCTTTTCCTAAACTTTTTTTATATAAAAATAGCAAAACAAAGACAAACCTCAGTTTTCTCAAGTTTATTCATATCACCCAATGCTCATTTGCTTTCACTTTCTTATTATTACAGTTGAATCATTCCCTTTTCTCCCCTATGATTTTTAGAAAGCAACACATCCTGCAAATATGCCACAATTTGTATTGCTCATCTTTAATTTCAAAACATTATCCTGTATATATTACATATATTTCACTTGCAGTAAGAAAAAGAATACATTTCTTCATGAATATACATTTTACCTTTACAATTATTTGCAATGCATACAGCCACTGTGATAATGTGAAGTAAAACTATAAAAAGAGAAATTCGTACTTCTGGTAGCTTGTGAAGCACAAGTATAAAAGTGAGGTTAAAAATTACCTAAGCTGCTAACAAAATTTGTAACAATTGTATGAATATTAATTTTTATGTTTCAAATAGAATAAAAGATATGGTAAAACATGAAGAACCAATATTATGTAACACACTTCAGTTTTTACTAATGTAGTTGATATATGTATACTTGATGTTTTGTTACATATTTTTGTAGCATAAAAGCCAATGGTAACAGCTTTCCACTCTACTGGGCAAGGAAAGAAAATGAGCTTTTTGCACTGTTTATTACATCAAATGAAAGAAAGGGCTCATGTTTTTATTCATATCACACATCTTTTTACAACAACCTCTATGTTGGTGCTATGATACCAGGAATGTCAAGCATTTTAATAAGAAATGTATCAATTTAAGCTTCCTATATACTGAGATATACTGCACTTAGTAAAAATATACTTTCCTGATTACTCTTAAAGTTCTGTTATTTACGCCAAAGCTGGAAGAACATGTCTCCCTGCAACTCACAGTGATACACACACAAGTAGCTACTTCATAGGTTTTTGATAGTCCTGTTACCATTGAGTGACATTCCTAGTCAATGTGCTGACTTCAATTTTCTCACACAAATAATGTACCTAATCTTATTGAAACTTTTACTGAACATATTTTGTCATGCACATAAACAAAATACTGAGGCTGGGTTGCAATAACATTAATCACAAAATGTAACGATACACTATCTCACTATTTCGTGGTAATAACAATCCTTCAGTGTGTTTCACACATCTGCTTTCTCACATGAAACAATTTACAGCAAGAAAGTAAATTAAACTGTTCAGCAGTTATTACTTTCAGTTCTACGAAGGTTTAAAATAATGCTCACAGAACTATAAAAACTGTTAAGCAGTTACAGTAAAAGCCATCAAAATAAACTCAAACTATTATAAGCATCAAGTGTTATTAATTATTATAATCCCAACATTTCAAAGCCAGAGTGTAGACTTCATAAACATAATGTTGCACCATTTTAAACACTTAGCATGAAAGATGATTTTAAAGCTACATGCTGTGCTTACTCTGTCATAGGAACTTCCTTTTCTTGCCAAATCATATGGTAGAAGTCCACATTCCAAAAGGTATACAAGGAAAAGAAAGAGCAGGGAGAAACAGTTTCCAAACCTGGAAGATTAAAAAACAAATCTGATATTTAGTGTTCCAAGTCTTTTTATACGTATTATAATAACACAGGTATTCCCTACAGCCTTTTAAAAAGTTGTTAAAAACTTTCCATTTAAAGCACTTATAGTCCTCAGCATTAATGAATTTATAACTTTACCATACAGACCTGATGTATTGTTATACTATTAAGTAAAACATGATACATAGTACATTTATTATATTCCAAATATTTAGTTCTTTGTACTACTGAATGACATTTATTGTAAACAGTGCACATTTTTTACGTAGCAAACAAACTGCAAAATTTGACTGGAACAAATAAATATAAATATGAATATATACTATAATGTTTACATAAAATATGTTTTTTTATTCCTTTACATTAATCACAATGAGTTTGTCTAGGAATCATTCCAAATTAGGCAATAGTTTTTGTTACATACAAGATGAGGAAACAACATTAAACTATTTACATCAGACGTCAGTTGTCTGCTATGAGCTAATGTAAAGAAAGAGAGATCTGAATTTTCATATTGTGTTCACTGATAGTGACTATATACTGCAAAAACAAATATTTAAAATACGGCTAACAGTATAAAAAACAAAAATTGACATACATTTTATATTTTAGAGAGTTCTACATTTTTCCTATAATAAGTTTTAGTATATTTCTAATAATTTCCTAACTCTATAAAATTCAGCACCACAAATTTAAAGGACTCCACAGTCTATTCATAGAAAATTGAAAATATACATTTTAACTACCATGCTAATATATATCTTATTCTTTCGACATTTTAAACAAAATCATTAGAGCCATTGTTCATGATAGTGGGCCAGGATTTCATGCAAATGTTTCTCTTGCATTGTTGGAAGATGATGCACATAAATCCAACTTTCTGTTTTCAAGTTATGTTCTCCCCCTCATACATTCACCCAGAACATGTTCTCTAAAACTTTCTCTAAAACTGCTTTTCTGGGGTGCAGGGGATCTCATTTTGGTGTACTCTTAATACCAAATTTTTAGGTGGAATACTACACTATCTACTGTAGATATGTACACAAAATAATATAACAAAGCACATCTGCATGTATTGAAAACAAAACGTACATATGAAATTAAACATTGAATTTTGGAGTTGCCATCATTGGGAGGGGATTAAACCTGCTGCACCTGATGAGTAAAGGGCTTAACGTTATGCAGACAGCAGTAGGAAATGATGATGTGTCATAATTGCACCACAGATCTTTAGATTAAATTCTATTCTTTCCCCGAGTTTTTTTTGCAGAAAAAAATGCATTTATGCGTTTCATGATTAATTAAACTAGAAACTGTTAATTTTGTAACATCTAAAATGACCTACTTCACTGTTAGCATCTGTTGTTGCCTATTTTACCTTCAAAATCCTAAAAAGTACCTATGTTGTTTAATATAGCATAAAATTCACAGCTTTATTTAAAAACTGACTCTGTATTTTCAAAATATTAGAATTACTTCCAAGAGTTTACAAGAAAGTTTATTCACTGGAGGAGGTTAAAAAGAGTAATGGGGCACCAGGTGAAGTAGAAGAAAAAAAGCCAAAGGCTTTGCAGAAGAACAATGGCTCAAGGGACATGTATGCAATAGCAAACATTCTTATGGGAAAATCAGCATTCCTGCCCAACATGTACTGAAAATGAAGTTGATGTAAACATCCTTTTTCAGCATATAAACCAATACTGACTACGAAGAGCCATAGTTTTTCTTTGGTTTTGGTGATGTGTTGTAAAACCAAATATGGACTGATTGAAACTACTGGTTCTTGTGACATTTATAAATTTCATATTATGAATTTCAGTATAGGTCTTTACTTACGTGTTCCATATTGTATTTTTAAATTGGAAAAAAGTAGATTGTTTTCAGGAAGAGTTAAAACATTAAAATAGCCTAATGTTTAGTGTGTTGGGCAACTGTACATATTGTCTTTTTTTTTTTTTGGGGGGGGGTGGGTTTGCTTTTGATGGAAAATAATTTCATGTCATTACTGTTTATTTTTACTTTTTCTACTGCTTACCTAAAGTAAGTAGAGGATCTATTGTATTCCATCCAAAACTTCAATGTTGAAATTTCACTGGAAATGCACGTTTTGAGGCCTGCCAAAAAAAAGCATATTTAGAAAGTGTGTGTACATGTGTGTGCATGTGCATGCGTGTGCGTGTGTGTAGCAGAACTCGAAAATGGAAAGTCTGATAAATACCAAACTTGATATTTAAATTTAGTATCTTCCATAGATAGGATACAATGCTTTTCAAGAAAATCCCCCTACCCCAAACCGCATTTTACATGGAAAAATTTTTGAACTATTTGATTTTCCCAAAAAGGCTCTGGTGTTTAGATTAAAATAGTAAATGTTTAAGACCTTTACATGATAAATAAAGCATATATCTTGATATTCTGGAAGGAGCCTATAAACTCCTCTTCATTTTGTAAAAAATGTAGATCTCTTTAAAATATACAATTTATTTAAAAAACAAAAAATTATATATTGTTTGTTATTGGTTTGACTTTTACAATACTTTTGTGAATTTTTTTTTAAAAAAAGATGTTGCTATTCACTTGTTTCTGCAATATCTTGGAAAGAGTATAGAATTTCAAAGCTTGAATATAGTCACCCCTTTTAGTCATCTGAGTATCAATTCAGTTTTCCCTATACCCCTTGTATCTACAATGAAATGTGTAATGAAACTGTTTCTGCAAATGTTTATCTTAACATGAAATAGATAGGAAAATAACCTTTGTAAGGATAGTCTACAAAAGCTGTATAAACATAAATGACAGTGGATAGAGAAAGTCACATGCGTGTAACATGTCAGATTTTTACATGTATATAGTAGGCAGAAAAGGTATTGCATCCACTCAAAAATTTGATGCAGAGATTTCTGTGAAAATACATGTTTTGAGGAACCTTGAGTCCAAAAAAAGCATTTTTAGAAAAAGGTCCCTGTAGGTGTGGGTGTGTCATGAACAGCATAACTGAAAAATGAAAAGTCGGATAAATATCAAATTTGGTATTTAGGTTCAGTGCCTTTCAAAGATGCGACATGAAGATTTCCTAGAGAATCCCTCCACATGGAACATTTCCTGAAAATTTTTATTTTCTAAAAAATGGCTAACAATTTTGATTGTAATACTATATATTAAAGACAGATAAAATGTATATCCTGAATTTCCTGGGAATAGCCTGTGAAGTCCTCTTCATTTGGAAGGAATTTTGTAGAATCTTGTATAACTAGTAAATGTTAAGCAATAGACGAAAACTTACTTCACAAAAAATGTAGATCTCTTTAAAACACGTAATTTATTTCAAATAACTTTTTGTGGCAGCAGCCATTTCCGAGATATTCATTATTAATGGTTTGAATTATTCAATACTTATCCATTTTTTTTAAAGTACTGTCCATTTTCAGTTGTTTTCTGCAAAGTAATGGAAAGAGTTGGAATTTTAAGGCTAGCATACAGTGTCCAGTTCTAAAACATTTGACTATCATTAGTCCCTTTGTATGTACAACGAAATGTGTAATGCATTAATTCTGGAAGATTTATTTCGATTAAAATGAAGTACATAGGAGAATAACTTTTGTAAGAATCATTTGTATACCTACTACTAGGCAATAAGAGGGTAGAGAACGTCATGTGAATGTAACAACAGATTATTTTTTTATATTGTGACAGCACGCACTAAGTTCCTACGGACCAGCAGTGCAAGTGGCTTGCAAAACAACTACCTCCCGTAGGTTTGGCTAAGGCCGGTCCCTCTCCAACAAGTCTTTCAGCTGGGACCCCAGAACTTGAAACAGTGCTGGTTCCTTGGTTCCATCAAATGGCAAAACACTAGCAGCTGGCTCACATTCCCCTAAACTCTGTTCCGGCCTGTATGTCCTGATCGGTGTCCAGTGGGTTCAGCAGTCTCACTGGCACTTCCTCCCAGCAAGGCAACAATGCTCTGGTGACGCATAATCCATCCAAAAGCATGTTCCTTGAGTGCTGGCCTTCCAGATGCGTCTTCACCACCATCTCGCTTCTGCAGGTACAATCATATCCTTTGTCAAGATCACCCTGCAGATCCCCAGATGTTCATTGGAGCTCTGGAGAGTGTCATCTTGTCTCGGGCAAGTCTCAAGACCCTCCTGCTGATGTCGACTACTGCTTTGTGGCTCCTGAGGGCATCCAGTCACAGTATTACATCTTCAGCCACCCCCGCGAAGAACACACACAGCCTTACAATGCTCTACCCTAGGGTCAACTCCAGCATGACCACCTCCTCCACAGGCAAGGTATCGACTGAAGCAGTCACTAGTTGGTAGGGCCGATTCGGATTCTTTGATGGCAAGCCCTTCGCCACACCAGATCTGATTAATTACGGTCATGACTGCATCTATGTCCTGGCACAGCTTTCCTTGTATCCAGCCATCTGCGACAAGGCTGTCATTCATTTTTCTGTCCAAGTCACGCAGCGTCACTCAAGGGGGTGATGAAGATGGCCGCAACATCGCCTCCCACACCGGTGTTTATTCGTTTCCCGCCTGCTTCTCCGCTTAGTGTGGACAGTCCTTTACTAGGTGTCCTGGCTGGCCACACTCCCAACACATACCACTTGAAAGTCTTCGACGATGTCCTTGGATTGATCCTCTGTCTCCACTATATCGAATGCTCCTGATCTTCGAGGTAGATGCCGCCGTTACCTTTGCTGTCACCATCCTAAACGTGGCAGTTAACAACTCGTGAATCATCTTGTAATCGTCAAACATCATTCTCGTATCTTGTGTTACGCACCCCATTGACAAAGCATAGGCAGCTTCCTGGGATACGAAACTGGGCAGCAGGTCTAGCAGAGCTTTATGCACTAGCTGTTCAACTGCTGGGGCAAACTCCTGCAGCATCTCCCCTGATTGTTGCAGCTTTGAGTTGAGTTGACTATGATAGGCCGAGGCCAAACGATGGTTCCCAAACCGGTTTTCGAGAGCCTCCCAGAAGTTGCCGGACTTCGCCGACGTTGGAATTGTATTCAGAATTTCTGCTGCCCGTCCTTGGAGGCTGGCTATTAGCTATTTGGTTGCTTCCTCCTCTGGAGGTGGTGGGCGGCAACAGCGGCGAATTGTCAGCGGAAGATTTTGAAAGTTGACGGTCCATCGTATTTGGGTGTCTTGATGTGCGTAGATGTCGTGTCGCATCCTGACGTCTCGACCTTTAAGTCCTTTAGTCTTCTGCTAAGCATTTCTTCCACCACGGCGTTCAGTTACTTTGCGCTGCCATCGGCTCTTCCTTCCGGGACGCTAAGTAGTTCGCCGACGTCCTCCGGGCGTTAATGTGTTGGCCAAGGTCTTTCATCTTTCCACAGAGCTCTTCCACGTCTTTTTTCATGCTAGCCAGTTGTTCGCTAGTTTTGGTCGATAGTTCCATCTTCATCTTGAACATTTCTGTTTGCATCCTCTCCATTCCGGAATTCACTTTCTCCTCCATCTTCCCCTGCGGATTTCATCTTCTCCATTACTAAAGCTCACTGTCATTATTTTGCTTCCCATCTTGTCCATTTCGGATTCCATTTTCACTTCCATCTTTTCCATTCCGGATTTCATTTGGGTCTCCAGCTTTTCTATCCCAGCTTCCATTTTCGTCTCCATCTTCTCCATTTTGGCCAATAATTGTTGTAGGACTTCATCAACCATGGCTTTTATATCACACACCTGACACCAATGTAATAAATGAGAACACCAATTACTACGAAAACACACTTTATTTATCACTGGACACTCAACATAACAAAACACTTGAGTCACTTTGACACACACTCGGAATACAACTGAACTGCATGACTCACAACTAAATGCCAAGCTACAATTCACAATTAAACTGCATTGTCCACTTCTACCAGAGCTTAACACTTGACTCAATTGAATACTGACTGCTTTCAACTTAAATCTGACTGGTCCTGCTGCCAGCAGTGCCTTATATAAGCCTTGCATACAAAGCGGAACTTTGAGAATGAGAATTTACCAGAAAGGGCCAAAAGGAATGTTCTGGAGCTTGGAAAGGGCACACACTGTTCCAAGCACCCATTATTCTAGAGAGGGACCAGCCATTAGCCTAACCTGCGCAGGTAGAGGCCGACAGGCACTCTCACCGCTGGTCCTTAGGAACTTGGCGCATGCTGTTGCAATATAATGTTTGTTTGCTCCATACTTTTTAGAACCTTATTTTCATATAGCCTAAATGAGATACAGAAAGAGGTTATTTTAGGCACCTAAAATGGACTTTTCACAACCTAAAGTTCTACAAGTCTTATTATAATCAATGCACTTTTTGAACAAAGGTGTTCATATAATGTTTACATGAATGGAAGCTTGTTTGTATCATATTGTGTCATTAAATATCCCAATTAAATTGAGCTTATGGATGTTCATGCAGACTGGGTTTTGACAATATAGATAAGGGGGAAAATTAAAAATATTAAACATACATTCAATTCCACAGAATATGCATAGACTTTGCTGATACACTCCAGATTATTTTTGAACTAGAGTCTATGACATTTAACTTGTCTGGTTTGGTTCTGTCCTTGTCTTTGGGACACTCTACCTGCTCTGTCGCCACCTCCTCCCAGCCCTCTATTGTCTGTTAAATGGCTACATGCACTTTGCAAATACATCTGCGTCAGTGGTGTTTAATGCCTTCTAAAGAAAATAAGTGCAAGAATCGAATAATTACAATTGAGTTATTTTGTGCGTGTTGTATTCTGCTGTGTAGCTAAGCAAAAATGTTCGAATATGAGAACTTAGCTTTAATACTGAATTTCATTTTGGATAGTTCAAGGTGGTGTTGGCAAACAGGGAAAAGCTGTGAAATTGAATGTCAAGGAAATTATATTTAATGTTCACTAGTTTTTTTGTGATGAATATGAGACACTAAAATGTGGTAGGCCAACCATATCTGTGTCCAGTGTGGTCGAAAGAACTGCGGCAGCCACACGTGTTTTTTCTTGCACTGTTAGCAGAATCTTAAAGGAACAAAAAAAGCTCAAGAAAGTGGAGCTGTTTTATGTACTCCAGGTAAGAAACGCCCAAACAGAACTCCCACAAATCAATTCATTTACCGGCACTGTCATACGGCGTACCATTTATTCATTGTATCGCAATAATTTTCTCCTAGCTTAAAAGATGTAAATGATGCATTAACAAATGATGGTTTATTGGATGTCAGCATTTGGAGCTAAAGGCATATTCTGAAACAAATAAATTTCAGATTTGTCCTCAAACACATCAGTGAAAACTTTCATCAATGCCTGGTTGTTGCTATCTTCTTTATAGCACATCTCATACTGCTTGTAAAAAGCAGCTTACTCTGCCAATTCAATTCCAGATAGAGCTTTGTAGAAGTTGAATGGCAATAATGTGATTCTAGTTTTGTAATTTGGAAAGAACTTGAGTTGCACTCATTCTTACTTTATTTCCATGTTTCCCAAGAGCCACTGTTTTATGAGCTGCAGGACATGTTTTTTTGGGCCTAGTTTCTAACTGTTCATGCCCCTAATGCAAATGTGTTTAGAAACATAGTCTTGTAAACCTCTCTTCTTTTACTATCAATGGAGAAGAAATAACAAAGTGTGTAGCTTGTAGTATTGATTCCTCGAATTCCTTCAGAGACGTTTAACTGGAATGGCATAAATCTTTCTTTCATTCCATGAGAGATTGTTCCAGAAGTACTCAAAATCTTGGTTCAGTCGTCTTCTGAAACAATCTTACAAAATCTAGTTTTTGCTTTGGCTGAATGGGAACACTTGCATGGTGACTTCATCGTGCATTTGTTTCTTTTTCCACTATGCCTACTTTTTTTTTTCTTTTCTTTCCATTTTCATTCTTTGCCAGATCCATGTAATCAAGACTTTTCATTTGCTGTTCCTTATTTATTGTTCTTTTCCATTTACTTATATTCACCTTCGTATGTTTTGGCATTCCCTCACCATCAGCAACTAATGCAACTCTCGGCTAATAAATTGGATGCCAAATTGTGGTGGATACGGTTATATATCATATAATGCAATTGCATTATGTAATAATATACCATAATATAAAGTAATTCTATGTAATATTATAATATTATCAGCCATAAATTTCACTCTATTTAAAATCTTGTAACTCTTGCGTATTATACTATTAGCCATCCATTCAATAGTGCACAATTTAAAAAACTTGCAACTCCCGCCGATGGAGAAGCGAGGTTTTAACTCTGAATATTTTACTTAAAAACTTGCAAGGTTTTTGTATTTCTCAAATGACATCCAGGAGTGTAAATTAGAGTTATGAGGTTTTAAGACATGGTGCAGAACATTGTTTGATGACGATTGATGGAAAAAGTAGTTTTTGTGTTTTGGCAGAGTTACGAGTCTACAATCGCTAGCTGACGATATATTTAAACTCTGCAGTTATTGTGAGTTAGCCAGTGTCTTTGCATTACAATTAGCAAATAGGACAAACCACATATTATATACAACATTGAACATGACATATAACCATTTTGCATGGTTGCAAATGGTACAATTTAGCCACATGAAAATAACTGCAATAATGTTCAACAAATCTGTGGTTAAGGATGCACATTAGCAACAACTAAGAATACAACTTGTATAAGCTTTTTGTACGTTGTTTCATGTAACTTTTGAAACTTTTTCCAGCAATAACCCTACAGCACTGACATTATTTGCTGCTAGTTCTATGTAATGTACATCAGAAAAATTTCCCACAATTTCACGCTTTGCATCAGCAAACAGAAAAGAAAGGAAAAAAGAACAACTTTCAATGTATTTGTGGATTTATAGTTACAATTGTAATCACAGCAACAGTCAATTTGACGTCATGAATCATAAAGAATAAAACTGTTCACATACAACACTGTTATAACATACTTATTAGTTGCAATGTATTTATAATTTATTTTCTTCTAATTTTTCCAAAATATTGAACATGGTAAATAAGGTACTGTAAAAAACTTGTACAAAAGCAAGTTCATTGCCTCGGTCTTAGACACTCCCTCCAGTTGTGATCTAACTTGATTGGACCAATTCAGTAATAAATCCCCACTTTCATAGCTGTTTATATAATATACCACTATCTTCTCAACAAATATTTACCAGTAAAGAACTCTCTACTACCAAAGTTTGAATGCAGCAACAGCTGCAGCGCTTCAAGGCAGATTTCACACAGCTGGGAGGAGGAAGTGGAATTTCCAGTCAACGATATTGGTGTTTATGTAGATGCAAGCAACATCAAGGATTTGAATAGGAAACTTTTATGATGCACTTGAGAATCTTCAGACTTAAACAAGTAGTCTGTAAGAGAAATTTTAAGTAAACGAGAAGTTTTCAAGTTTTCCATGACTTAGTTTTTCAAGTAAACTGAATGGGTCATTCTGTAAATCATATGTTTTGTTCCCTCCCTCTGCTGTTGGAAAAGGATTCCATGTAGTTTCTTCTGCACTTGTTGCTAAACCATTCATAAACTGGAAAGATGCCATTGAAGTTTTTGAACATCATGTGAAAACAAAACAGCATATTGGAAAGGTAGATATGATTGGAGAAATGTCAGTCAATTGAAGAATTTAATGTCCTATTGGCATGTTGCCATGGTAGCTCTGTGGTTAGGAGATCTGTGTTTCAAATCCCGGCTATGGCATTGAATTTTTCAGTTGTCTGTTTCTACCTTTCCAACCTTGTCCTAAACACATGGCTAGTGTGGAAGAACAATTAATTCAAAACACCATATCCATTGTAATCAGGTAGCAAATGAATTTTTAAACATGTCTGATTGGGAAGACCTGCTTGTTAAAGATCAGGTGCTTCATAAGCAGAAGGAAGAAATTTGGGGACAAAACAAACAAACAAAAAAAAAGGATTTTCATGCAATTGTAGAAATACTGAGCTTTGTGGTAGACAGAAAATCACAATTAGGGTTCATAATGATACTGAAAGGCTTTCTCTTGAAGAGCCACCAACCAATGATGGGTTTTCGAGCCATTCTGCTCTATATGCAAGAGGCGGCAATTCTGCACTTGAGCATTTAAGAAGAGCCCCTGCAAACACACTGTACTTAAGTCTGACTGATGACTTGCTGCCATCCCTCTTTTGATGTACCATGGCCTTGATGCCCTCTAGTGGTAGTTCGACATAACTTTATTAGTTCGTTCAGCAGCAGGATCTCAAAATTCATAACTTAACTCTTTTTTGCAAACATAAATCTTTTCCCAAACATCTAATTCTAAAGCTGAAGTAACAGGTTTTAACAGTTTGATATCCTACACTATATCATGATGGTGGTTCAACCGAAAGTGGTAAGCTACAGCCTGCTTATCTGTTTGTCTTTTTTTAATATTTCTTTGGTGCTCTTTCAATTTGGTGTTTTAAGTTTCTTGTAGTTTTCCCTATGTAAAATTTTTGACAATCTTCACAGTTAATCTGGTAAATTCCTGATTTCATTTTAGATGGAATAGTATTTTTGAGAAGTTTGAGTAAATTATTAAACAAACGACGACAAAAAAAAAAAAAAAAAAAAATAAATCAGTCACCAAACAGCTGAGGATGGAGACGAACGTCTCTGAGAAACGTTTCCTGATTCTAACCATCTGACTTAACTGTAGTAGTACCATGCTAGCCTCTAGTTCCTGAGGTCACGGGTTCAAACCCAGTGAAGGGCAATGGATTTTTGGGGTCTAAAAATCCTTAGCATGGCTTCCTTTGGAAGAGAAGTAAAGTCGGTGGTCCCAAGTCATAGATTTATGGAACATAAAAGAACCTCAAGCCTAATAAAGAGGCCTCTGAGCAAAATTTCTGGTCTTTCACGTCCAATGTAGAATGGGACGCTAAGAACCATAATAGTTAAAGAGCATCCATAAACAAAACTCTATTTATTTTAAGTGAAGTAAGTTTTAACATATGGCTCACCACATGTTTTAATATGTACATCTCTCCACTTTCAATAGTGCTTCAAATTCTAATAATTTTAAGATACTGTTCAGTCAGGAAAACATCTTGCTGCAAAAGTCACTGGAAAAAAACCTTCAATGTTGTTATTCCTGCCATTGAAATGTATAAGGATGATCTCCAAAGTACAACCATGCTAGCCTCTAGTTCCCGAGGTCGCGGGTTCAAACCCGGTGGAGGGCGATGGATTTTTTCAGGCGTAAAAATCCTTAGCATGGCTTCCTTCGGAAGGGAAGTAAAGCCGGTGGTCCCGTGTCGTAGATTTACGGCACGTAAAAGAACTTCAAGCCCAATATAGAGACCTCTGAGCAAAATTATCAGCCTTTCACGCCCAATATAGAATGGGATGCTAAGGACCACAGCAGTTAAAGAGCATCCATAAATAAAAAAAAATCCAAAGTACAAATCTGCAAGGTTTAAAGGCTGAATGGGAAGATCTGGAAGTGTTACTAGAGTACACCTAATCTAGTTCCCAAGTCTGCTTTGGAGGTTTAAGCAGTATTTGCAAAGAACATTTAAACACTTTCCTGAACATGGTAATTCTCAAGATTCTCACTGTTCTACCAGTAACCACTGCTTTGGTTGAAAGAAACTTTTACACTCTAAGAAGGTAGGCATATCTCTGAAATAAGATTGCAGAAAAGAAGTTAACTGCATTGGCACTAATTGGCATTAGTGCGCAAGGACATAAATATTAATGGAGAAAAAACTGCCTCTCAATTCTCTGAAAGCACACAAAGAATAAAACTTTTCTAAAAATCAAATATTTCTATGAATGTTTTAAAGACATGTAACATGTCTTTAATTGTTGATGGCTGAAGCAGAATATTGTAATATTATAAATCATTGTACATAGAATATTGTAATAAGTAGTCTTAAACATTATAAAATAAACTAATAAGAAACAAAGTCTTAAAATTTGTACCTGTAGCCAGTTTTATCAATCATTAAATAAATAGACGATATTCACTTTTAAAAGAGGGTCATAAATAAAGATTTACTTCTTTATGCATTCTGGGGTTCATATGATTGCCCCCAGTCAAGAACTCTTGCTATGCCACTGACTAATCTTTACAGAAATATTAAATTAGTAACAATGTTCACCAGAATACTTAATGATCCACCTATTCAATCACTTCATATATCACTATACTAAGTTGCTGAGTTTCCACGGAGGCCCAATAGTCTCAAAGCACAGTGGTGGTCTAGCTATGGACTCTAATATAAAATAGTTTTTAATGCTTTCTTCGTGTCTTGCTTACTAATTTTCCTGAGCAATTTAGTTCTTACTTTGCCTAAAAAATTACCTATTTCCTTTAAATCCTTTCTAGATTTTACTTACATCTTTTTACTTTCTCTACTACGTATAGTAAGTAGGGGAAGTATTTCATTCCATGCAAAAATTCAATATCAAGATTTCACTGGAAATACATGTTTCGAGGCACCCTGAATCCAAAAGAGAGCATTTTTAGAAAAGGTTCGCACGCGCACACACATGTGTGTGTGTGTTGCATAACTCAAAAACGAAAAGTCGGTAAACACCAAACTTGGTATTTACACTCAGTATTTTTCAAACATGTGACATGAAGATTTTCAATAAAATCTTTGTGTCGCATCTTTGACCCCAGACTACCCTTTACATGGAACATTTTTTGAAAACTTTGGTTTTCTCAAAAATAGCTCTGATTCTGATTAAAATATCATATGTTTAAGATACTTTCATGGCAAATGAAATGTATATCTTGAGTTTTCTGGGAATGTCCCCAAAAGCCCTCTTCATTCTGAATGAATTTTACATAACTGGTAAACGCTAAGAGATAGACAAAATTTTACCACACAAAAAATGTAGATCTCGTTAAAACACACAATTTATGTCATATACATTCTTTTTTTGGTCGAGTGAACCATTTCCGATATATTCTTTGTTATTTGTTTGAATTTTCCAATACTTATACTTCTTCTCAAATGGGAATTTGTTATTCATTTTTTTATGTCCTGGACATGCAAAGAGAATGGAATGCTTCACATAGCAACCAGCTCTTAAAAGATTTGACTATTTCTTAAAGCCTACCATATTCCTCTTGCACCTATAAGAAAATTAGCAATATGACAGTTTCTGCAAATTTTTATATCGGTTAACATGAAGTAGATGGAGAATAAGTGTGTTTAAAAATAGTTTGCACAAGAGTAGAGAAAGTCATGTGAGTGTAACACACTTTTTCCCAGACAAATTGTATCACGTTTTACTTTCTCTAACATGTACATATTAAGTAAAGAAGGTATTGCATTTCACTAAAAAATTTGATGTTGAGATTTCACCGGAAATATATGTTTTGAGACCCCCTGAATCCAAAGAAAGCATTTTTATAAAAAGGTCCATGTGCGTGTCTGTGAACAGCTTAACTCAAAAATGAGAAGTCAGAAAAATACCAAACCTGGTGTTTAGTTCAGCACCTTCCAAAGATGCCATACAAGATTTTCAAGAAAATCCTCCCACCCCAAACTACCCTATAAATGACATTTTTCAAAATTTTTAATTTTCTAAAAAATGACTAATAATTTTGATTAAAATGTTTGATTAAATTTAAAGATGTTTACATGACAAATAAAATGCATAACTTGAATTTTCTGGTAATATATCTTACTTGGAGTTGGGTGTTCTACTCATATTATTCACAATACTATCCAGATGGCTGCTGATGTCCTTCCTATTGATACTGAGGCACTGCTTCTTAAATATATTTTTATTTCTATATGTATACTATAAGAGATGAAAGTCTTAAAAGAATTTTGTGAATTTGTAGACCAGAAGTACAAACAGATTTTAGGATTTAGCAAAACAAAGTGGCTTGCTTTACTCCCTATGGTCCTATGACTTCTGACTGTGTTTGTTGCTCTGGAATAATTTTGAATCTGAAAATAAATGTTAATTTTAATTAAATCATTTTTTTGAAAATCCTTTATTAGAAGAATGGCCATTCTTTCTTCAAAATCAAGCATCAGTTTTTCACTTTGCAGTTCAAAGAGTAGAGGATAAAGACATAACAGCTCTTGAAGTAATTTCTGAGTTAAATGATTTAAAAATGAATGTGGTTTCCAAGGGTGAAGACTGCTTCATAACATCAGCTGTAAGATCAATTCTTAATAAATAAAAAAAGGAGGGTTTAATCTCAGAAATTGCAAAATTTAAACAGTATGTCCATATATTTTTATATTTAAATAAATGGATGCACTCATTGAGAGTTTGCAGGGTCACAGTTGAATAACACTTAAGGGACAGATACCCCAGTGAAAGGATATACAAAAGATTGAAGATTTAATCTGCAAAGTGGCTCCTTCATCTATAATAGATGATACCATTCGGTATGATGAGTGTGCATATATTAAACAATACAACACACTAAAATATTAGAAAAATGGAAGCTGGAAAGAAAATCACCTAGCAACTGTAGGGTAGAAATTACTTCACCTTTTATTATGAATAATGTGCCTCATTCCAATTTTGTTAAAATATTGGAATTTCTTTGTTTACCTGGAACTAATGCCCCCAATGAAAGATGCATGAATGGTTTGTGGACAAGTGAGAAGAATGCTCTTTCAGTACAAATAGTGAAAGCTATGTTTATTAATAAAGTGAACTTTAATCACACTGGGATAAAAGTTTCACAAAATTATGTGTGACAGAAAGGAGTTACTCCATTCATCAGTAAAATATTAATGCATGCTCCATTAATAATTAGGATGCTTGGCTGGAGCAAATTCAATACTACTACATCATGCAAGTTAAATAGTATTTATTTAATATTAGTTCCCAAACCTAAGTATATATAACAAAACCACTTTTAATCCTATCTCAATCTTTTACTCATCAAGATAATTTTTTTTTTTCATTGAGAAAAATATAAACTTTCCAGTTTTCTTGTTTAAAAATACTAAAATGACCCATTTTGTTGTTTTAAAAATATGGTCACCTTCAATTAATTTGTTGCAAAATGATTTAACGTTGACCTGTTGAGGAATTTTTTTTGGGGGGGCACATACCCCTGAATCCTTTAATGTGGACTGCCACCACCCTTTTTTGTTTTGGATGTGTTTTCATATACTGATGCACAAAACATGTCTGTTAGAAGCAGTATAGATGTCAACAGGTTAGCTATTGAGTTTTCATAGTATACTGAATAAAACATTAAATTGACATTTTTTCTTTGAGCAATAGTAGCTAAAAATGTATTTTTATGAAACACTTATCACATTAACTATTAAAACAGAAGCACTATAAACAGTGAACATTTCTTCATGCTGAATTTGGAATGAGTCACACTATCTTTACACAAACCTTCACTTACTACTTCATTTCTTTACATAATATCTTCACTTACTAGTTTTTAAAACTGGAGAAATGTTATGGCATTGCCATTCCCCGGATTTCACTGTCTAGGAACAATCTGTGCACCATAAACAAACTTAAAGGTAATATCAGAAAAGAAATAAGGTAAATTTTGCAAGAACTTATGCATGTAAACGAAAATTTCATCCCAAGATACCAGGAATGTCTCAATAAGATGAAAACCAATACCACTTTGAGCACCACTTATAACCAGGTTAGTACTCATAGTACAAGTTAATATTACTCACGAGTATGTAATGCAGGAGATTTAGATGGAAAATAGACAGCACAGGGAGCATGTATACACATAATCTGAGGCCATGCCATAAAACAACCGCTCTGCATATTCTTTACAACCATTCAAATTCCTGCTGTGGTATTTTAAAGAACATCCTTTTAAAATAGAGTGTTATTCAGAAGTTAGAGACAGTGAAGCAAAACAATAATTTAACTGAATCTTGAGTCAGTGAATACACTAAAACTTCACTTACTTTAAATTAATGGAATATGCTTTTGCAAATGGTGCTTTTGAAACATGTTCCATTAATTTAAAGTAAGTGAAGGTTTAGTGTATCCATCGACTCAAGATTCAATTAAATAATCCTTCTATAACTGACATAGTTGCTTTCCGTTTTGCAAATGCCAATCTATTTTGCTTTTCCCATTTTCCCCCTCCACTATTTTGATTCATAAATAAATACAATCATGTACTACATTATACTCCCTGGTAGCTTTCACCCTTTCTTACATATTAAAATTTGTGTCTTGTTGATATTGTAATGAAAAGAAGCTAGAAACAGTGATGTGTATTGAATTTATTTAAAGGTGAGTCGGAATTGTTACACTAACATCACTTAAGTCGCACTTAACATGTTTCGGGAAACGGTTGTTCCCATCCTCAGATGTTAATTCGACTGGCCCGTGTTGTTGGTGTTTCCGTTTCCCGAAACATGTTAAGTGAGTAAACTTAAGTGATGTTAGTGTAACAATTCCGACTCACCTTTAAATAAATTTGTGTCTTGTCTTCATTCACATTTAAACCCCATTCTGAACAACATATCTACTTCTTGCAAAACTAATTTTAAACCAATTATTCTAATAGAACCAATTACCAAATCATGTGCAAATAATAAACCAAGAATCTGGATATTATTTATAATTGGCATGAAATTCTTATTTTTCTTTGTTTTTTGCAATACATCATCTATATACAAAATAATGAAAACTGGGCTTAACTTGCACCTTTTCTTAGCTCTTTTTCTGGTCTTACTTCACTGCTTGCTATTTAGTGTAAAGGGTGACTACATGCCTGCACCGTAAGATTACTATTTCATTTTTACTTTAGGGGAAATATGCAATCATCCCAAAAATTTGATGTTGAGATTTCACTGGAAATATATGTTTTGAGCTGCCCTGAATCCAAATAAACATGTTTGGAAACATGTCCATGTGTGTATGTCTGTCTGTGAACGGCATAAGCCAAAAAGGATATGTCGGATAAATACCAAACATGGTATTTGAGTTTCATATCTATCAAGGATGTGACACAAAGATTTTCAGGAAAATCCCCCACTACCAACTACCCTTTACATGGAACATTTTTTGACAATTTTGATTCTCTAAAAAATGGCTAACGATTTTGATTAAAATGCCATATATGAAAGATATTTACATGACAAATAAAATGTTTAACTTGAATTTTCTGGGAATAGCCTAGGAAGTCCTCTTCATTCGGAAGGAATTTTGTATAATCTTGTGTAACTTGTAAACGTTAAGCAATAGACGAAAACGTACCATACAAAAAATGTAGCTCTCCTTAAAACACACAATTTACTTAAAATAATTTTTTTTGTGGCATAAGTCATTTCTGAGATATCCATTATTAAAGGTTTGAATTGCTCAATACTTGTCATTCTTTTAAAGTCCAATGGTTTTCAGTTGTTTCTCACGATTGCATGGAAAGAATATGGAATTTTAAGGCCAGCATACAGCATCCAGTTCTTAAACATTTGACTATTGCTGCTCTCTTTGCATTATAACAAAATGTGTAATGTAGCCATTTTTGCAAAGGTTTATCTGGATTAAAATAGTAAAGAGAAAAATAAGCTTTAGTAAGAATAGTTTATATATCCACTAATAAAGAGAGAGAGAGTGGAGAAAGTCATGTGAATGTATCAATCAGATTTTTGTCTGTAGGTCACACCAAGTTTCCTCATGATTGGTCTTTTGATTTACTGAAGTAGAAGTATCATGTTATGTAATGATTGCAAGATATTGCTTCTGTGATTGGAGCATGTAGCTTGTAGCACATAGCTCAGAAATAATACCAGTTAAATAGGATAGTAATCATTAATAGAACAGAAGGTAGAAACACTGTTGTACAGATTTACTGTCCCTTCTTGAACTTACAAAGGTAACAAAAAAACAAAAAAAATACTAAATCAGTAATTTCAGCCATTTCTCCACAAATGTAGATCAGCCTGCAGTTTTTATGTGCCAGATAGGGTTGAATGATCACGCCATCAGTATTAGAATTTGTGATGCTACAATATACCTCAAGGGCTCATACATTCCAGAACAAATGTACCTGTATGAAAATACTGTACAGTTAAAAACAGATATGTTTTGTTCACAACCTCAAAATTACTTAAAAAAAGATACAAATTAATCTGGACAAAGCAAAGAAACTAAAAGAAAGGGTTGCTAGAAATTAAAAAGAATGCATAGACTTCCACCTCACTTATTTAATGAATCAAGTGCTCTTAATGGATCATTTCATAGTTAAAACAATTATGGAAAAACAAATATAAAAAAAAACAATAACTTGTTCACAAAATGTTATTTGATTAACAATATCTTCAAAGAAACAATCATTTGAAAATATAATTTTATGAATATATCATCCAATTTTTCCAGTATGTAACCACCAATTCCAATAAAACTTTGGTATATCCAATATATAACACAATATTTTCAGCATTAGTAGCTACCCTGCAAAGGCAAGTTTGGAACTAACTTCTGGGACAGGAGGAGGGGACGACAATGAATACAAATAGATATCACAACTCTGTAAATGTGTAGCATTTCAAAGTGAAAATTATTTGCTGAAAAGTTGTTAATTTCATTCGTTTTCCAAGAAATGTTTCAGTGTGAACCCAGAAAGAAAAAGAAGAAAGAAATATGGCAATATATTAAATATGCTATCATAGGTTTCCAAGACAAAAGTGATTTTTTTAAAGTAACAAAAAACATGAGAGCATGCTGGTTTTTAAATTTCAATCCTACCAATAAGATATAACTTTTAGTTCAATTTTTTTTATGTCATTTAACTGTAAGGAACACAAGAAGATGAATGAATGAATGAAATGGCCAAAATGAGCTAGGGTATTAAAGCACTAAAACTACCCATTATTTATTCAAAGAATTGAGGTAAAACCAGAATAAAAAGATCGGGCAAGGCAGCTTGAATCCAAATGGATTTAGAACCTGTGCACATAGTGTGAGGGCAAGAACATTACAACCAAGCAATTAAAATAACTTATGTTATATTAAATATTATTATTATTATTGTTATTATTATTATTATTATTATTATAATAGCACCACTGGTCCAATAATCTTGAATTAGGCCTATTCAGGATAAGAACTAAAATTGAAATGATTTATTTAAGCATTTTTAATTTCTCTACTACATATTCACAATAAGTAGAGAAGTATTCCACCCAAAAAATTTAATGTCAGGACTTCATTGTAAATACATGTTTTAGGGCAAATGAATGAAAAAAAGGTCTGTGTGTGAGAACAGGATAACCCTGAAACTAAAAGTATCTTGTAAAGATGCAACATGAAGATTTTCAAGAAAATTCCCCTAACTTTACATGCAAAATTTTTCCAAATTTTTTATTTTCTCAAAAGCGGTCTTACGATTTTGATTAAAATACCACATATTTAAGTTATTTACATGAAAAATAAAAAGTATATTTTGAATTTTCTGGGAACAGCCTGTGAAGTCCTCTTCATTCAGAGGGAATTTTGGTAACGGCTAAACCATGGGAGAGAAACAAATACATACTACACAAAAATATAGATGTGTTTAAAACACACAATTTATTTAAAATTATTTTTTTGTGGTAGTAGTTATTTCAGAGATACTCGTTATTGGTTTGAATTTTTTAATACTTTGTCATTCTTTAAAGTACTGTTACTATTCAGTTGTTTCTCATAATGCTATGGAAAGAGTATGGAATTTTAAGGCCAGTATATAGTGGCTAGCTTTTAAACACCTGACTATCGGTTTGGTTTCCTATATCCACCCTGTATCTACAACTAAATATGTAATGGAAGCATTTCTGTAAAGGTTTATCTCGATTAACATGCAGTAAATAGAAAAATAAGCTTTCATAAGAATAGTTTGCAAAATATATGTAAAAACAGATTACAGTGGGCAGAGAAATTCTGTGCAAGTGTAACACATCAGGTATATTTTTTAATAGTTTAATTGAATCTTGAATTGGTGGATACACTAAAATTTCACTTACTTGAAATTAATTGAGCATGTTTTGAAAGTACCACATAATGATTTCCTGCATTTGATTATGTGTATGTTTTTCCCAAACATTTAGTTCTGTTAGATTAGTGGTGCATCCACCGACTCAAGATTCAATTAAATTATTATTTCGCTTCACTGTAACTTCTGAATAACACTTCAATTACATCAAAATATTTTTTCTCTTTCTCTACTATGTACTAACGTAAGTAGAGGAAGTATTGTACTTCACTTAAAAATTCTATGTCGAGATTTCACCAGAGATACATATTTTGAGACTCCATGAACATCCCAAAACAAAGCATTTTTAGAAAGAGGTCCATGTGTGTGTGTGTGTGTGTGTGTGTGTGTGTGTGTGTATGTGCGCGCGTGCGTGCGCACATGCATGCATGTTTGCTTGTGTGTGTCACTCAGTGAACAGTATAATTCCAAAACAAAAAGCCAATAGATATCAAACTTGGTATTTAAGTTCATTATCTTCCAAAGAAGCAACATGATTTTTAAGAAAACACCCCAACCTAAACTACATATTACATGGAAACTTTTTTTTTTTTTTTTTATTTTTTATTTTCTCAAAAATGGCTCTAACAATTTTGATTAAAATACTTTATTCTATTAGGATATTTACATGACAAATGAAATTTATACCTCCAACTTTCTGGGAGCCTGTGAGATTCTCTTCATTCAAAAGGAATTGTGTAATTTTGTATAATGGGTAAACCATAGGAAATAAAGAAAAACATACTACACAAAAAATGTAGACTTCATTTAAACACACGTTTATTTAAAATAACTATTTCTGTGGCATCAGCCATTTCCAGGATATCTGTTATTATTGGTATGAATTTTTCAACACTTGTCATTTTCTTAAAATGCTGTCATTATTCAGCTGTTTCTTGTAATGTCATGGAAGGAGTACAGAATTTCAAGGCAGTTTATCCCGACTAGCTTTTAAACACCTGACTGTTGACTCAGCATCCTCTGTAGACCTTGTATCTACAACAAAATGTGTAATGAAACTACTTCTGCAAAGGTTTATTTTGAGTAACATGAAGTACATGGAAAAATAAACTTTTGTAAGGATTGTCTGTAGAAGCTATAACCTGGAACATCTATTCTAGTATTCCTCCTAGCATTCTGAGTTTTCTGTTGAGGAGATTCAGTGATTTGACAGTGTAAACTATCTCTACTCTCTATAAAAATACAAATATTTTGTTTAACGGCATTGTCAATTGCCAGGATCATGTCAGTGCCACTGGTGTGCTGGAATTTCGTCCTGCAGGATTTCCTTTACATGCTAGTAAATGTACTTACATGGGGCTGTTGTTTTTACATACACTTAAAAACCGTCAATCTGGGCCAGGTTTAAACCCACACCCTTGGATCAGAAGGCCAACACCTAACCAACTGAGCCACCCAGACTGACATCTCTACTCTCTGTTAATGTGCACAAACTGCAGTAGCTACTCTGAAACGTACATGACACCTCTCTACATTCAGGTCTGGGATCAAGGGAGTGAAAGCTATGCATGTTTTATGCATACTGTTGCAACAAGATGCTTCTAAAATGTGAGAGAAAGGTGTCTACTATGCATATTAGCCAACAGCTTGCATAGCTGAAATTCCTTACCAAGTTGTTTTAAGAGCATATCATTTATGTGATGCACACACAATATTATAAACATATGTACTATCACAATGATAGGGATTCAGAACAATGTATAGGATTTGTAAACAAATACATCAGGACCAAGAACTTGAGTACAAGGTGAAAAGTAGTAGACAAAGCATGATATGCACAATGTGGTGCTTTCATTTTTCACATCAATTTTATATGGACAGATAAGAATATCTGTGCTTAAAAGTCAAGTGCATTCCAAAAATGATTTGCCAATAATTTAGGTCAAAATGTTATTTCATTTCCTGCACAAGTGTTTAATACCTAACTTGAAATATTATTCTCTTGACAATACAGGGGAGATGTTAATTACTGCTTTTAATTTTTTGACTGATAGATTATGCATTTGAAAGCATGCTCCCAGAATATTGTTTATTTTCCACCTCTAAGTGCATTTAAAAATTTAAAAATCTCAGCAGTGCAACCGAGTGATGCCTTTTTCAGATCAGACAACATGCTGCCACCAGTTTTCCTGGGAAATTGTTACCTTTCCCATTCTTTCTTGGAATGGATAGCAACAGCCCATTCTTTCTTGGAATGGATAGCAACAAGTCATGATACTGCATTCTCTTGATAAATATTCGAATCTAACCTGTCAAGATGTTGCTTCTGTCACAAGCCTGTGGATTAGTTTTGGAATTGAAAAACGTTTTTTCAAATGTCAATAAAAGCAAAAGGTAAAATTTTCAGGAAATGCATTTTTTAAATATCATACAATACTAATTATATGAACAAAATAATTTAACATTTATATTATTTTTAAGCATGTATTTGATTAGGTATGTGTTTGACACTTCTAAAATTTTCATTTCTAATATTAAGTTTTTACAGAAGTCAAGAAATGCAAGGTTGAAAGGTAAAAACTGTTTAATACACACATTCAAAATGTCTTCTTTTTTTTTTCTCTCTTTGCTTTCATCTATCCTTTTTAGATATTATTTATTCTTCATGTTGCATCACAATTATTTAGTGTTACATTGTTCCATAACAGTGTGATAAACATAAGTGCAAAATAGTAACATACCATTATCAAAATACAAATTCCAATAATACAAAACTGGAAATCTAATGGCAACTTTCAACAATGTCCTTATAAAACTTTTCTGCTCTTTCTGGTATTTCAAAATGCTTCATGAGTTTTAAGGCATCTTATTTCTTATACTTGCTTTTTTTTGCAAAGTAGCTGCTTCATTTACTTCAATACCTCAGCTCTAACAGGACTTCCAGTAAGAGTCCAATACTACCAATACCTTCTTTTTAGATTTTCATAAGCCAACAACCATTGCATTTCGGTGATATGGTACTTTAGTAATAACTCATCCTGATCAATTTTGTTTAGCTAATTTACATGCTGATGAAAAGATGTGATGATATTGTAAATGAGATCAGCAGTTCAGCATTCTTTTCTTACTAAGGATTTTGCATTCAGTATCATGTCGGTAGCCCACATGCACATGTAAGTAATTGGTATTTTCTTGTTAGGCTCAAGTGCTTTTACACTTGACCCGACGTTCTACTACCTGGGTTCTCACATGCACGTTTTTTTCTGAATTACTTGTATGAACCACCTTATTCTAGTACAACATGGTACTCTTTTGTGATCTTGTTCCTGCAAAATCAGGAGTTATTGTTGAGTAAACCATTCATTAGTCTGTACTGTGCTTCTGGTGGGAAGCTTTTGCCTATAATTGACTTCCCTATGATGTTACTCCCTCTCAGAAGTAAAACACTTTTTGCATTTATTGACTTTTGCTCTAATTGGCTGAGAGCAAACATCAAGTTTTGTCAACATTCATTGTTTTCAATACCCTATAACCATGGCAATTATCTGCTTTAAACTATTTCAACAGGTCTTGCATGGCAACAAGGTTGATACATAATTACAGCAATCTGAATTTTCAAAATTTGAGCATTTACTGACTTAAAAAAAAAAAAACTGGTTTGTTGTGTGTTTGAGAAGTAGTTCCTGTGTTCAGATTTACACATGAATCTTGTTTATCTGGTCCTTATTTATCTGGATTGTTCTTTCACTTACTTTGCTTTTTTTGCTTCTCAAATGCAACACAAATCTGAAACAAAAGAAACTTAAAGGCTATTTCAGAAAATAAAAGTGAGGCATACTATGAATTTAAGTACCAAAAAGGATTTTTTTTTCATTAGTGCCAAAATAAATATTGATATAGATTAATAATTTATATTCATTTATTAGATTGTTTCCAGATTATGCGGATGCAAGGTTCTTGTGCATAAAGACCCTAATATTAAAAATGTATGCAGGCGGAAGAAAATTAAGTAAGAAGTGTTTAGATTATTTCACTCGCAAGTTCTTTCAAGCAAAAACTAAGCAAGCAAGTTGATGATATTGAAGAGAACACTGGTTTAGCTTAATAGATATAGAGCTTTTAATTAGAGCTATAAACATTGATTGCAAATGTCCTGAATATGGTGGTGGTGGCCATTTTGGTGGCGATGCAATTGGCGGTGGTGGCAGTGGCAGCAGTGGTGGTGGTTGGATTTAAAACTTACTATTTTTAATTTGGTGTTTATTAGTGAAGTTTGATGCCACATATTCTCCGCTGGGTTCTAGAAAAGCATTTCTAATACTAAGCACTACACATGATGCTATGACAACTCTTCTGTGTCCAATAGCAGTCCATGAATTAATCCACGCTGTAAACTGTTTGTAGCAGGAATATCGCTATGTCTTATTAGCAAGATTGTTGGCAGTGAGTAATTTCTTTTTAACTCTACTTTTTGTTTTTAATGCTAAGTTATGCCTCACAATACTCAAAACATCATGATCTATAACTAATTTGTGAAAATTAGGATGCTTTGTGATATAGACAAAATCACCCTTCACCAATTTTGTGTTTTCATAGTCCAAGCAACACACACTTTCCTCATCCTTATTCATAGGCATACATTCCTTACACTTACACTAATGGATGGAACCAGCACGGTTTTCAGTGTTCACACTGTCTCAGAATCACTGTCAGAATGGTGTAAATCTTCAAAATTACTCTTTTTTGGTTCAAACTGGTAAGGTCAGACACCACATTCACTCATTTTCAAAGCAGATATTGGACTACTGTTTATTACCTAGTAGGTATTAACTGGATTATGAATTGTTATTCAGAGAAGTTATTAACATGTGAACTTGTTAGTTGTTTAAAACACCTATGCTGTGTATATCTTGTCTAGGTGCAGTGTGACCCTGACATGCGTTAACTGAACAACTAACAACCTGATAACCATTCATCTTGGGATGATGAAACAACATGCATTGTTATTTATTCCTGACGACAAACTAATGTGGTCAATGAAATATTCATTTTTGTGTTTCATTCCCCTTTAATCCAAGGGCAATCAAGATTTCAGCTGTATGAAATTAAACATTTATGAATACGTTTTTGTATTAAATGTTTACATAACAGTGAAAATATATTACTTAAAAGTGTCAACAATTTTAAGATTTTAGAAAAGCTTTAAAATGAAAAAAAAAAACAAAAAAACAACTATATGCATATATATAAGATAATTAATACAAATTTACAGCATGCTTGCATGATTGGTTTTGTAGAAAAAGCTACATTTTAAGCAAGAAAATTTTCAGAATTAGAATTAAAGGGGGGAAAATGTATTTTGGGTATAAACAATTTTAGTGCTTCATATAGCTTTTGAAACACAAATGCAAAGTTTCATTTTTTTATGGTGAATAGGTTGATAACTATGAATTATTTTGCATGAGTATGTTATTAAGCCCCTTCCCCTATTAAAAATTGTATGCAAAATCATGATAGGGATTCTGAACAATGGATAGGATTTGTAAACAAACATCATGAGATAAAAGTAACAGATAGTGATGTGTAAAATGTGGTGCTTTCAATTTTCACAACAATCTTATATGGGCAGATAAGAATACGTATGGATGAAGTCAAGTGCACTTTGAAGAATGACTTGCCAGCAATTTATGTCAATATATTATTTCATTCCCTGCACAAGTGTTTGTTAAAATCTAACTTGAACATTCTCTTTTCTTTTACAGCATGTGTTTAGCATACGATTTTTTCAGTTGTTCACAATTAAATAGCAGGGCAGATATGTTTAAAATGCAATTCTGCAAATACACTACTCCTAATCTGACCAAGAGGAGTGTTGTTTACCTTATTCATAGCTGATCTCAATATCCAATCTGTTATGACAAGTGTCATTTCAATGGTGCTCATTTCAAACTAATTGTATTTGAGAAAATACTTGGAAACGGACCAAAGATTATTAAGGATTCTTGATCCCTTCAATGACTTCCATTAGCAGTTGAATGTGGATACCTATCACCCCTCCAATTTCTTTAAAACAACTGGTTAAAAAAAATCCTGATGTGTTACATTCAAATGACTTTCTCTACTCTTGTACAAACCATTTTTACAAATTTTTACAAACAATTTTTTTCTCCATCTACTTCATGTTAACCAAAGTAAACATTTGCAGAAACTATTTTGTGGCTAATTTTCTTGTAGGTGCAAGTCCATAGGTAGGCTTTAAGCAATAGTCAAATCTTTTAAGAGCTGGTTGCTATGTGGAGCATGCCATTTTCTTTGCATGTTCAGGGCATAAAAAAAACGAATAACGAATTCCATTTGAGAAAGTATAGTATTGGAAAATTCAAACAAATAAGAAGGAATATCTCAGAAATAGTTCACTCCATAAAAAAAATGCATATGACATAAATTAGGTGTTTTAACAAGATCTACATTTTTGTGTAGAAACATTTTGTCTATCTCTTAGGGCTTACCAGTTATGCAAAAGCCATTCAGAATGAAGAGGACTTTTGCAGACATTCCCAGAAAATTAAGATATACATTTCATGCCATAAAAATACCTTAGATATATGAATTGTAATCAAAACTGTTAAGAGCCATTTTTGAGAAAATCATAATTTTCAAAAAATGTTCCATGTAAATGATAGTCTGGAGTGGGGGATTTTAATGAAAATCTTTATGTTGCAACTTTGAAAGATACTGAGCCTAAATACAAAGTTTGGTATTTATCCGACTTTTCGTCTTTGAGTTATGCTGTTCACAGACACACACAAGGAGATTTTTCTAAAAATGCTTGTTTTGGACTCCGGGGGTCTCAAAACATGTATTTCCGATGAAATCTCAGTATTGAATATTTGGGTGGAATGCAATACTTCTTTACTATATATAGTAGAGAAAGTAATAATATGCCACATATTTACAAACATATGCATACCTACCCAAGAAAAAATATTAATTAATGAAATGCCATATTCCATCCTCATATGCAAATGAGCAAACTCTTTCAACTGAAATGTGCATTGCAACAGCATAATGTTATGTATGCTGCAGATTATCCATCAGTCAGTACTCATTACTAATCATTTAACAGCACACATACTCATAAAATTGCTGCCAGCATTTACACTTAAATGAATTGTTTTTTCCTAGTGAAGCAAGAATAACCATGAAGATGAATATAAGAATTTTAGAGTTTTCTGTCATTTGAACAATATGATTATTTCCATTTAAATTACCAACTCATAAGAAGAGGAGAGAAATTACTAGTTACTCAAGAAAGGCAATATAGCGTTTCTTACTAAGAACTGTTTTTGAGAGAGTACAGTGCAAACTCCAACTTCTTTAGCTCCATATGTGAGTAAGTACATTTACATCATTTCTAACCTCAAGCACGACAGATGTCAAGGAAGTCAGGGCATCATTACATAGTGCATTTTACTTACTTATGCTAGTGTCTGCTACTCCGGCTCCTATTGCTCCTGCTGCTGCTGCTAACTGAACTGGAGCTGGAGCTAGAACTAGGACTGGGACTGACTTCTTTCTGGATCTTACGCCGTTTATCTGGATATTCGTCTTCATCATCAGCCTCACTTTCTTCCTGTCGAGGATGCAGTGAACTGCTGACAACCACCACCCTCTTCCGTGCACTCTCTCCAGGCCTTCACACAGAAATTACTTACACACATTAATATGCAAATAAATATATGAGCATGAAACATCATTAACCCTAACATTCCTTAAACCTTTAAGCTGTACAAAGACAATTTTGTCTGTAGTAAAACTTTTATTTAACAATGCAAGGTAGCAACAAATTTGCAGCTGCACTAATAAGTAAGCGCAGCACAAATGCAAGACTTTGCACCCATGTTACTTAATGGAAGCAATCACAATATTGTACGCTATATAACAAGAGAGATTGCAAACTCCAAACTTTATGCTTGCATTGTCTGCATAGAGCAAGATTTCTGAAATTATTCCTCTATACAATGCCTGTTTATCAATAGCACATGATTGCGATGTGAGATTTACTGTACATGCATGCTGCTCTTCCTTTTGGCAGTGCCATGTCATTTTAAATGCTGATGTCAGATGCTGCTACTTTGTTTATTTGACTTAACACCTCTTTATGTCCTCTTTATTTGTAAAAGATTGGACTAATTTTCTTATTGGATATTAAAGTTCAATGAATCCACAGCAGGGGGGGGGGCTCTGGAACAACCAGTAAGCCCCTAATGCTGGACCTTGAGCGGGTCCTGGATGAGTCGGCAGGTGGTGCATAGTCAGCACCTGATCAGCTGTGTCAGTTAATTACTAACACGCTGAATCAGACCTGAACTCTGAATGGATAGACTGCGGACCCTTTCCCCAACCCTGAGGTATTATGCAATCTGAGCCAATGGCATGCATGGCACATGGGTAGATGTGTCACAAACAGAGCCTCTGAGATACATGATGACCTCTCGGAGCATATAGCCTTACCCAGGCATGCGGGGCTCTGTCTGGGCAGACCTGAGTTACCCCTAGCTAATCATGGGAATTATTAAAGATCAAAATTCCAATAAACTGGAGAGCTCTGCATTAGGGAATCCCTAGAAACTAAAGCCAAAGTTGAGGTGGCTGAGTCCTCGAATTTGCCGTCGAGACCAAGGAAAGGGATGCAGAAACTGCAACTCCTGGAGATGTGGAGAAGCAGGCCCTGTACTTAAAATCAGATGCCCCTTTTAGGGACACCAGATTATTTATAAAGGTAAGCTCGGAGGCTGGGACCCAGTAGGGATCCCGAACCTGCAAGATATATCATGGGTGGCAGGAACTGCAACTCCTAAAGATGTGGATATGCAGGCTCTGCCTCCTGAGAAAATTATACAGTTTGATGTTTTGGGGGAACTGAACAAAGTGAAGCCTAAGTATGCCAGTGGGGTAGATAAGAGGAGAAGAACAGCTAAGTGACTGGCTGGGAGTGTGGGAGAAGCACATGTCATAGGGACAATGCGTAAGTCGCGACTGGGCTGGAGCCAGGCCATTCTGGAACCTCCAAAAGAGGTCCAGACACTCAATGAGGATTTCTGGATTGGAAGGGGGATTTATTTCCCTTAGATAACCCATCAGAGGACCAGACCCGATGGGAAAGTGTTTAAGTGGGACAAGGTACACTGAGATGATTTTGTTCATTCAGGCTAACCTACAACACAGTATAATGCCTCGCCAATGCTCTCAAGTAATGTAATGAGGTATGCAATAGATGTCGCCATGATACAAGAACCCTGGCTTCGACAGGGCCATATCATGGGACTGTATATTAAAGGCTTTACTATCTTCAGTGCTTCGTCTGAGGTAAAACCTAGAGCATGTGTCATTACTAGACTCAGTAATACCTCGGCCCTGCCAAAATTTCTTACTAAAGACCTGGCAGAAGTCCTAGGGAGGTATGAGGAGGGCCGGAATGCCATGTCAGGTGGTAATCTGCTCAGACTATTTCCCATATGACTCTGAGGAACCACCTTCTCCTCAGGAGTTCAAAGACCTGTGATTTATTGCAAGGATAGAAACCTCAACCTGCTGGATTGGCTGTGACTCCAACGCCCATCATAGCATTTGGGGCAGCATGGACATCAACGGTAGAGGGGAGAAGCTATGCTTCAGTGTTGAGGGAAAAGGAAAGGACCACCTGTACAGGAACCTAAGCAGGACCAATTGAGACTCTTTTAGAAGGGACCTAGAAGGAGGGCTGAGAAATGGACCCCAGACTAAGTTAAGGAATGCGGAGGACCTGGAGGGTTATGTGGGGTTTCTCACTAACACTCTGGTGTCCTCCTATGAAAGAAATTGCCCCCACATACATGAGGCTCGGGCCAAAGATAAATGCAGGTGGAATTCTTTCTTAAGTTCCATCAGGAAAAAGACACAAAGGCTATACAATGCATATAAAGCCAATAAGTGTCAGGAAACTTGGAACTCCTATAAGGAGTACCAAAAAATATCCAAAAAAGAAATCAGGAAGGCCTCCAAGGAATCCTGAAGGCTCTTCTGTGATAATGTACACATGCAGTCGAGTGCTGCTCGCTTGCAGAAATTGGTCTTGGGCGCTAGGGCCAGGCTGACCTCAATAGAACACCCCTCTGGTGTTATGACTCAGTTGGAGGAGACTTTCAGGCTGTTGCTTGAGACTCATTTCCCAGAGGCTTGTATTACAAATCAAGAACCAAACTCTGGTAGGGCACGCCAGGCTGGGCAGTGGCCACCGAGATTTACATTTAAAAAACTAAAATGGGCCATTTATACTTTTGAGCCCTATAAGAGTGTGGATGGGATCTTCCCGGCTCTCCTTCAAAGAGGGCCGGGAGATCGTTTCATCCCACTTAATGAGGATATTCAGCACCTGTCTGGCTATGAGGCATGTTTTTTGCTCTGGACACAGGCTAAATGGTGTTTATACCTAAACCGGTTAGCCAATCCTACCGCAGACCCAGGACATGGTTCATGGATGGTTTCTGCCTCAGGGGCAGGATGGGGTCTGGGGCCTATGGCCCTAGAACCAGCTTGTCATTCCTCTTGGACGATTTGCCTCAGTTTTCCAGGCTGAGGTCTTAGCGATCTTAGCCTGTGTTATGCATATTTATACTATGTTGCATGGACGAGCAGATGTGTACATCTGCTCGGATAGTATGGCAGCTTTGAAAGTCCTTAGGTCGGTTAAAACCACATCCGACTGGAGTGGCAATGCCAGAGGATGTTGGATAGATTATGTACCAGCTGCCCGGTTACACTTCTTTGGGTACTGGGAATGCTGGTATTAGAGGCAATGAGACAGCAGATGCTGTAGCAAGGAGGGGATCAAGGTTCGATTTTATAGCGCCCGAGCCCTTTCGCTGAGTGTTTGATAGAAATGTCAATTATGAGATTACCCAACTCATGGTAAGGGCTCATCTTGAGATCTGGAGTAAGCGAACCACTGCCAGGCAGGCCCACGATTTTATATCTGGGCCTGACCGGAGAGCGAGTTCCTCCTGAATTTATCTAGAGTTCAGCTCAGACGGATTGTGGGCTATCTTATGGGCCACAATACTCTGCGCAGACATTTATGCATTATGAGTCTTGTACAGGACCCTTTATGCAAGAAATGTGTGAGAGACTTTGAGACCTCACAGCATATACTATGTAAATGCGAAGGTTTCGCTCTGCATAGGTATGTATCCTTAAGGTCCTTCTTTTTGGAACCTAAGGATATTAAAAAAGCTAGCTATCAAGGACGTGGTCTGTTTTATTTGGACCATTGAACTAGAGTATGCCAGAATAAAATGTAGATTTTGTTAAAACAAACAGTTCAAATAAGTTTGTGTGGTGTTTACCATTAATGAGATATTTGTTTATCATTGGCTTGACTTTTCAGATACTTTGCATTTTCTATTCAAGTGCTATGTTGCTATTCTTTTCTATCTGTCTCCCTCTCTTTCCCCCCCCCCCTTGTGGTCATGCAAAGAGTGCAATTTCAAACCAATGCATGGCGACAGCCCTTTTTTGACTCTATTGTGCCTACTGCATCTCCTCTTGTAGCTGCAGTAAAACCGGACATCTCTATATACCAGAAACTTCGACAAGCAAAATACAAATCTTGAAATAGAGCTATTTTTATGTTCAATAATACTTTAAACCAGAAAACCACTAATGCATAAATGGAATAATTTTCTGCAACTGTTTGCATTAATAACTTGAGCAAGACAGGTGTAATACATAGCTACGTGCTAAATGTTTAAAGTGATAGCCATTAATTTTGGGCACCCTGCACTTGCACCAAAAACCATGTATGCAAGATTTAACTTAGCACAAGCTATTTGGAGAAAGACAGAGAAACTGCAATTATTATATGCCAGTTAAAAATACAGTAAACCACACTTGAACCTATTTTGACTTTCCCTACTACGTACTAGATCTGTTCAAAAAATTCCGGAACTTTGTCCACAACATTTTTCTACGCTAACCTTTTACTTATTGTGCATGGTCTCTCCTTCTAAAAACTATCCACAATTGATACACTGCTCCCAATGCCATTTCCACTTCCGGAAGCAGTCTTAGTACATCTCTTTTAGGATAGCACAAAGCGCTGTCTACGAATTTTCTTTTGTCTCGTCTATCATTGCAAATTATCGTCCTCTCAATGGGGTTTTCAACTTTGGAAATAAAAAAAAAAGTCTGCAGGGACCAGGTCTGGAGAGTACGGAAAATGAGGCAGCACAGTGATATCCTGTTTTGTGTAAGTGTCAAGCACCAATAGGGATGAATGTGTAGGTGCATTATCGTAATGCAAGAACCATGAATTGTTTCGCCACATTTCAGGCTGTTTTCTTCTCACATTTTCTCACAGGCGTCGCAACACATTCTCTATAGTCAGACTTCGATTGGCACGCACAATTTCGTTGACGTTCCTGACATGAGCATCGTTGGTAGACGTCGAAAGGCATCCTGAATGAGGGTCATCTTTAACTTCTATCCGTCTATTTTTAAACTGCGTGAACCATTCGTAACACTGAATACGGCTAAAGCATTCATCACTGTAGGCTTCCTGGATCATTTGGTGTGTCTCTGTAAAGGTTTTCTTGAGTTTCACGCAAAATTTAATGCAGACACATTGCTCCTGTAACTCTGCCATCTCAAAATTCGCAAACTGTGCGACACAACATTGTACTCAATGCAGCACTGAACAATAACTAACAGACATAGAATAATGAAACTTCCAGCAGTTACACATTAAACACAGGCGTGTGCAGAGATGCCAACCGCATTTCACTTCAACACTACATTAGCACGAAATTACAAATGTTCTGGAATTTTTTGAACAGACCTCGTCTACAAAGGAATCTTTTTAGCACATTCCTCATTAACATGTTTTCCCATGTATGATGTTGAATTATAGAAGTTCCGGCACCAAATGTAATAAATAACATTTTTTTAGTACATTTTCTTGCTTCTGCTTACAACGTTTGAAGTTTGACATCTTCATTCGCTATTTTGGCCAATCCTTGGTCAGTACAGTGGGGGTAAGTGCTTACTACATTCATTCACTACTTTGGTCAATCCTTGGTCAGTCCAGTAGGGGTGGGGACTGGCAGCCAATGACGTGCATGTAGGTACATATTTATGTGACATGATTTGTGTGGGAGGAAGAGAGAATGCTATAGCTTGCCATGGTAAACACCGACAATAGTTTGTTGAGTGCTGATCAAACATACGTAGATTGTATTTTAACTTTTCATTTGCAATGGAGAAAAAGAAATTGCCCCAAATAACCAACAGTGAAAAACTGAAAATCCTTGAAGAAGTAGATCACAATCCAAATATGAAACGTGTGGATATAGCTTGGATGTTAAACATTCCTCTGACAATTTTAAACATGATTGTTAGCAAATGTAAAGTGATTGAACAGCAAAATCTGTTAACTAAAATAAAAAAATCTGCAATTTAAGAACATAATTATGTAATAAAATCTAATAATATGTCTTACCTCTGAAACGGATGTGAAATATGGACACTATTTACGCTGGTTTGAAATACATATCTATGGTTGATTGCTTTGTTGGTATTACTGCCGAAATGTTGCTGTCCACCATGTTTAGTAAAGTCATTACATCGTCATCAACTTTGAAACTGCACACATATTGCTTCATTATGTCCATTGCCTCCATCACTTCTGACACTGTAGGAATTGACTCATCATCACTTCCATCTCCCACTGACGCTTCTTCTTTCATTTGTTCAAGTATTTCATCTATCGTTGCTGTTTCACACACAGGAATTTCATTGTCAATGTTTACATATGTTTCAAAAGACACACCGACATCGTTTGTTATTTGGCGCCATTCTTCACTCTCAGAAAACTAATCTTCCAGCGTGATGTTATCATCAAGAGTTCCACAAAAGCCAGCTTTATTAAAGCAATTCCTAATGGTATCTTGCATTAACAGAATCCCAGGCAGTCCTAATGAAATGCATGGCATCTAAGACAGTGATTTTTCTTGTCGTTGATTTCAGTGCAACCAATCTTCTCTGTACCAGCCTCTTCGGATACGTTTGCTTCATGCACCGAATTATGCCTTGATCTAAAGGTTGTAGCTTACTTGTACAGTTTGCTGGGAGGAAAATGATCTTTATGTTTCTTAAGTTTTAAACAGTTGGTGGATGAGTGACACACTGATCAATGAAGAGTGCAATTTTCATGCTTCTTATGCCCAGTCATGCATCCCATGCTCGTAAGAAATTTTCAAATACCGCAGAAGTTATCTAGCTTTTCTGTTGGAAGTGTACTTACATGGAACATATCACACATTCTTGAAGCATCACGGACTGCGTGCTTTTCCAATAACCAGAAGTAGCATTTCTCCGTTTCGTTTTCAATGCAGCACAATAAAACTGTAATCCTCTCCTTGTTAAGCTTCCTGCCATGACACTTAGTGCCCTTAAAATCTAGGGTTTGGTCTAGCAAAACATGGAAAAATAGTCCCGTTTCATCTGCATTATAAACATGGTCAGGGCTATAGTCTTTCAAAATTGACAAGAACATTGAAAATACACAAATGTGGAAAAATACAAACAGTGTAGCGTCATTTAGGACAGCAGCCTCAGCTCACACACATCTGCAAACTAAGCCATGTCAATTCTTGGATCTTTCAATCCAGCCACTGGATGCTTTGAAATCATCCAGTCCCATTTTCTGTGATAAATGTGTCACCAGAGCTTGAACCATAGTACCATCTATTGGCAAATTTGAAGCTCTTGCTTGAGTAAACCCGTTAGGAGAACATCTTCCAATTTTGGAAACTGGCCAGGGCGATTACATTTTCTTTTAGCATTTTCCCCTTCTTCAAAAGCAGTTTCAATCAGTTTATGTTGGCTAAAAATTGTGTTTAAGGTTGACGGAGGAATATTTAACTTTTGTGCTATATCCACATGTTTCATATTTGAATTAAGATCTACTTCTTCAAGGATTTTCAGTTTTTCACTGCTAATTATTTACCACTTTCTTTTTATCCATTGCAAATAAAAAGTTAAAATACAATCTACGTATGTTTGGTCAACACTCAACAGTAGAAACTATCGTTGGCGTTTACCATGCCAAGCTACAGCATCCTCTACCCACCCACACAAATATGTACACGCACGCATGTCATTGGCTGCCAGTCTCCACCCCATGACCAAGGATTGGCCAAAGTAGCGAATGAGGACATCAAACTTTGAACGTAGTAAGTGCCTACTCCCCCTGGACCGACCAAGGATTGGCTAAAATAGCCAATGAGGATGTCAAACCTTCAACATAGTAAGCAGGAGCATTATTTATTACATTTGGTGCTGGAACTTTTATAATTCAACATAATACACAGGAAAACGTGTTAATGAGAAATGCACTAATGAGATTTCACTATATAAATTTAAAATTAAGGGCAGGCCAAATTAAGTTTTGTTTATCAGTCAGTTTTATGTATCATCAGTAATTCTTGGTACCATCATTACTGACTGTTTACTTAATGAAATCTCTCATAGAATTCTCTGCCATTTCATATTTTCTAAAAATTTTAAATTGTCTTCAGTTGCACATTTGGATTAAAATAATTTGCATTTTCCCATCATTAATATACTCTTCTTCAGATAAGATGACTCCTTAGCATAAACCACAGTTCATTATGGTTTAAGCCAAGCCATGTATAAGCTCAGCTTATTGCTTGAACTACGCACTGTAAAACTACATTATAGCTTACGCTCCATTTGAAGCTTAAGTTTAAAGTGCAAAACCGGGCCATAGGATTTACAAGTTATAAAAAACTCATTCTGAAGACTTCGGAGGCTACTCTCAGAAAATTCAAGATATACATTGCATTTGCCATACAATTATCTTTAACATCAAAATAAAAAACCAAGTTTTAATGTAATGCTGAGGTGGGGGTTTTCTTGGAAGATGCTGGCTTTAAATACCAAGTTTGGTATATTGGACACTTGGTTTTCAAGTTATGAACATGTGCACAAGCATACTCACAATAACCTTAGAAATGTTCTTTTTAGTTTCAGGAAACCTCAAAACATTCATTTCTGGTGTTGGGTTGAACACAATACTTCATCTACTTAGCAGTAAAGAAAGTAATGAACTTTATCTCATAATTTAAAAACAATGGCAATTTTATTTGAAAACGAGCATTTTTCAGTTTGATATAAAAAATAAATATATATACAATAAACACTGGAGTACAATGGTGTATCTTGAAAGAAATATTTTCTGCTTGTACGTACAGTAATTTATCTCTTTATCACATTATTTTCATGCCCTAAGGCAGTCATGGGAAAACCGGCTCAAAAGAGCCACTGCACTGAAACGCATCCTTGCCTCACTCCACCAGCCATTCCTCCCCTTCTCTGTTGCTCTCCTTTACCTTTACTTCTGACATGTCTCATTCAGTGGCAGGTATGGCTTCAAACTTGGGATGTCAGTTTCATGAAGAGGGACAGAAGTTTTTGTACCTTACAAAAACAGGATAGGTTGTTGTTTAATATGCGGATTTCAATTTGCAAATATAAAACATTACAATAATTTGGCAGTCTAGCACCATTTGGTGAACCAGGCCTTAGACATACGTAATTGATTACAGGAAGTAGTGATACCTGAGCTAAAACAACCAGATTGGATTCAAGATTTAGTATTTTATTGCGATCTTTCAACTCATCTTGACACACTGAATCTTCAGCTGCAAGGCAAAGACCAGCTCTCGAGTACTATGACTGATTCAGTACAAGCTTTCATAACTAAAGTAAATCTACTCTCATATAAACTTGAAAATAACAATTTGTATCATTTCCCATCTTTGTAGAAATCCCATCAGATCATGCACATGGCCGTTACAAAAGCATACTTCAATCCCTTTAACGAATCTTTCCAAGAAAGATTTTCAGAAATAACAGTAATGAACAAGGAAATGTGCCTGTTCAATAATCCACCCTTAGGGGGGAGGGGTTCCAACCCCTTCAGCTGCTGTGGTGCGGGCATTGCGGACCCTGAGCACTCGTGGTACTTCTGACATTACTAGAAGTACGCCAGGCCCCTCCCGGTAGGGAGTTGTTCGGATTGGGTTGGACTCAACAGAGCAGTGGTTCCTGATACCCATGTTGGGTACGCCTGGCTAGTTTATCTGCCCAGGCAGGGTTGTGAAACGCCCAGATATTCTCCAGCACCAACCATGAGTGAGAGCTAGTAGACAGTAACTAGATATACTGTCAACCCCACCAAGGTTATTCAGTAGTCTTCCCTGAAGGGTTTTCCCTATTAGGCTGATGCGTGTAAGTGGCATATCCACTTCCGTCCCTGTGTGGCAGGAGATGAGGGGAGGATGGTGTCCTGCTCCAATCTCGGCCATACAGGGGAGATAGAGTATAAGATAGATGCTGCCCTAATGGAAAAGCTCTACGAGTATGATTCCTAGAAACCGAAGGTGCAGACTGAGCAGTCAGTCCAGATCCCGTTGGTCTTTATGTTCAATAATCCATTCATATTTGATGTTGCCCAAGCAGCAGAGCCACTGAAGCTAGAACTTCTAGAAATGCAAATGAGCATACAACTAAAATGTGTAGGAGAAACTGGATTAGATCTTTCTAAATGCCTCCCAGAGGAACAATTCCCTAATCTACACATATTTGGAAGGTGTATTGTATCTATGTTTGGTTCAACTTATTGTTGTGAGCAGTTTTTTCCACAACAAATAAGACCAAAAGTGTCTCCAGGTTTAGGAACACAGACATGTATTTAATTTCAGTATTGCAATTGAGTTGTTCCACCTCAGAGCCAAATATATCCTTTTTAATAAATAATAAGTTTGGAGGGAAATGAACAATGGAAACATTAAAACAAGCGGCGCGCGCGTGCGTGCATGTGTAAAAACAAGTGCATTTCTCTTCGGCACTCATAACAGAATGTGGGATGAGTAAGGTCACTACCTCTCCTCTCGTCCCCATGTCTGATCTAAGGCCTTGCTGTCTTTCTGAAAGATAAGATAAGATATAGAACCAGTTATGTTCTGACAATATGAAAAATAATGCTCGACTTTAATAGGTTCCTAATGAATAGTCAATGCAATGATGAGCCCTCCAGCAGCTGAATGACACAAGCATGAGTTAAATCATGAGGTAATTTTTTCTCCTTATAGTAAAGGTATCTACAATACTAATACTCTATTTCTAGAATACATCATAGATTATATGAGCTCTATGCCTGCAAGGAATTACAAATTGCATGCCAAAACACAGTCATAAATAGATTTAGATCAAAGCTGATTAAAAACTTAGTTCTGATTCACACGTTTTAATATCTCATTTTTATCTGCTGAGGCATACCTGGAGAGTCCATTTATGTCCTGGTGACGAGAAGAAAGTGAAGATAAACCGAGGGGAGGTAGAACTTCATCAGGAGCCAATCTAGGAGCATCAGGAAATACCCTGGAATGCAAAATGCATTTTCTATTCACTACAGGATTTTTACACTTTATAGAGGTGCTTTTTCCCATAGGAAGTGTTGAGAGCACAAGTGACCTAAACCCAACTGCATTCATTATGAGTAAATGAGAAATACATGGGAAAATACAAAATCACAAATAGTACAACTATAACATGCTGAGAGGGTGAAATTGTGCAATAATGAATCACTTTGAACTTTGTGATTTTTAATAGATATGAACTATGGAACATGTGATATGGTGAAAATAATGATACGTAATATGCTCTCCATTTTATTAATTAATTTTATTTGCAATAAAATATAGATACAGAAAATGAGTTTACTGCATATCTTTGTCCTTAGCAAACCTCAAAATTCCAAATAATGCTGTACTACCTTTATGAAAATGATAAGTAAATCAACTAAAATTTTCTTAGAGAAGTTCAGAGGGGTCGCTTGTTTTAAAACCTTAATTTCTCATTGGAAAAGCCTTTAAGCCTTTTTCCTTAATGGGATATTCTAGTTCGCTGATGGTAAACCTTTCCAATCTAGATACTATTAAAGTCAGGTTATTAGTTTTAATTGTACAGTGTGCCTCCTATTGTTTTCCTTTAAATAATTGTTAAGGAACACTAACTTCTTAAGTATTTCCAGTCAGCTTTTATACATACAAAGGTGTTATTTAGTTAATGAAGTGGACTATCTTTAAGTACATTAAGACTGCTCATTATGCAATTTTATTTTTCTAATACCATAGGTGACGTGATGGAACGTCACAATGCAAAACCAGCACCTGACGCCAGATGTGAAGACATGCCCTCACTGGATGGGATGGTAAGAGGGAGTAGTTCAGCTTTCCAGATAGGAGAGCAAAGGAGTGGCCAAGAAGGAGTAATGGTGGAGGGTGGCAAATTATTGATTTGTAACTCTGGTACCAAAATCTACTTTAATTTCTCTAATACTGATTATACACATATTATTGATCACAAAATGAAAGGGCCGCTTCAAATAACCGAGTAATTACCTAGTTGACATTGTGCCTGTGGCCAATTGCACAGAGTCCTGCTAGGTACGTGATAGGCAGAGAAAAAGCCATCAATAACTCTTTAAGTTTAAATATCAGGAGGCCATGCTGATCCAGTGTTTCAACCAGCACTGACATAAGCTGCGTCAGCATGATTTGCATATTCCACCCATATGTCGCTACATTTTGCAAATATTCAGAAGACATTCTTCTTAAGATAACGTGATACTTCCCTGCTTACATAAGAGTCTGGGAAACGATTTGTCAGAATTTCTAAGACCAATTTCATTGTTCCTCTTAAACAAATTTTATTCTGTACATCCTAGCCTCAGAAAATTACATATCTTATAAATCTTATAAAACAGAAATATAACCATCACAGTGTTATATTTTAATAGTGTTACACGTTAACACATATCTTTGCTTTAACCATGTATAAGTTGTATGAATATGATCCCACTGAATTAAATAAAACAAAATTGTTTATTATTACATAGTGTAAGGACTAAAGTAATACTGTGGTGAACAATGAGTGAAACAATACAGTCTCTCCCATTTAGTACAAAATATGCTATTTACAAAATAATTTGTGTGATTCATGTACAGTTTTGAGTTTTAGTAAACTTACCTTTCTTCTTTCTGCATTTGGCAATGAACAAATATTTAAATGATTTTCACAAAGTAATTATTCTCAAGTCTCCAAGCATTTACTTTTGTGTTTCTTTTCCCCCTATTACCCTATATTCTATTTTCCCCACTGAAAACTTGTTGGCTGAAAATATATACATGTGCAGAATGCAGTCAACAAACTCAATAAACAGTTCCAGGAAATAAAATGTGAACTTTAGATAGACCCTTCCTAAACATATCATATGCTTAACATGAGGCAGTATTTTAATGCCTAAATGATATTTATTGTATTTTTATTATAATTAAATTCAATAACAGCCCACCTTGAAAACAATATGTATATAATTATTATTTATATTGTATGATAAGTCATTGTAAATACTTATTTTTATTGTAAACGTATTTATTAGTGATATGGAAATGTTTATATACTCTAATAGTGTAAAAACTGTGAGGATAATATGTTTTAGGATGTTAATAATGAGGTAATAATGTAATTTTGGTGACAATAATGTGTCTGGAGTTTTAAAAGTACTGGTTATGAAAAGATCAGTAATAACGTAATTTCGCTTACAGTTTGGGATTAGCCAATCAAAAGTAAAGAAAAGTTTTAGTTTGAATACTTAAATTCTATTGGACTAGAATTAGCCAATAAGAGACTGGCATTACCGAAACTATAAGATTTTTACCGTTGAATTTAGTCAGTCGCGGGCAAGATGTTGTAAAGTACGGATGGTAAAATTGTGTTCTCTGCTAGAATATATAAAGTGCTCACAGTTTTTCTTTTATAAAGTGTTGTGTTTATAAATATGCAATATAAAGAGAAATAAAAAGAAGTGAAATTAAAAAGCAAATTCTGTGACGTATTTTAATTCTTGTCTTATCACAACCTTAAAAGAACTTGTGTTTCTATAATGCGACTGAAAGCAGCCGAGGCAAATAACTTTAATATTACATAAAACAAGCATCATCTTCACTATAAAGTTTGGCGTCCCAAGCATCAAACAACATCAAAGTGTCTCTTCATTACGTAACCTAAATACTTCTTTGTAAGTGACGCACATACGTGGGGATTCTCACATCACAAAAATACAATACTTTCTCAAAGTGGCATCCCTCAACGTGGAGCTAAATAATTACATAACAGCACACTTTTGCAAATATTACATAATAATATTTATGTAAGCTAAAAACCTACCGTAAACAAAAAAGTTGTCACAAATATAAAACCATATTTATCCGAACACAAGGCAATTTCCACCCCCCCCCCCAAAAAAAGAATGCTAGTTTTAAAAACAACAGGACCTGGTCGTCTTGCGTTCGCAATATAGATTTTCCAATTAGCATGCAAGAGTACGTAAGTTTCAAATTTTGCAGGTATGGGATGAGTGCTGGCAGTAAAACACATGGGAAATGCAGAAGGTTACTGTAAAGGTCATGGTGTATAAGCCAGAGTTTGTACATTTCATTTTATACTGTAAAGTTAGCAATTTATTATAAACATGCACAGGAATTATAAGATTTTCTGTTGACAAAAAAGCTTTCATTTAAGGTGAAGATAGGAGTTGAAGATTTCCTTTCCTCATCCATTTCTGTAATATTGCACTGTATTGGTGTAAGATGGTTGCACAATAAAAGGCAGATTTATATATCCATGCTCCCATGCCTGCTGGCCTCCTCCACCAATCACATGCAGTATGAATCATAAATGTTTATAAATGCAGTGTCTAGATAGAAAGTCACATCCATCATCATTATTCCCATTATTGCTGTATATGATACTGATAACTAGAAAATATAGGCGAAACAATCACAACTGCTAAATTCCAAAATTAGTTCCTGGAAAAACGGGGTTGAAGAAGGATGTTAGATGTGTTATTACGTAATATATTTTTAACTTGGCTACGTAATTTTAACTGCTCCACGTATGGAAGCCAACTTGAAGAAGTAGTTTGCTTCACGTAATGTTTAACTTGAAGATCGTTATTTTTACATAATATATGTTTAGACTTGAAGTTGGTATGCTTACGTAATTGTATTTTACGTAATATTTATTTTTGTTGCATTTAAGGAGTTCCTAAAACACACTTTGGGTGTCGGTTTGAATTTGTTGATTACGTAATAGTTACTGTTATTACGCAATATGCTGCTACATACGAGAAGCTGATTTCAAGATGTGTTTTTGTTATTACACTCCAAGTTTTACACTATAATATTTAACTTTGTTATTAAAACTGTTTCTATACATTATTTATGTTTGAATTTGCCTCGGCTGCATCAGTCTTACTTTAGAAACATGTTTCTCTTATTCAGGGTGCGGTGCAACAAGAATGTAGACATCATAGAATTTAATTTTTTTAAATTCACTTCCTTTATTCATTCTTGCACATTTTTATAAAGAACTACACTATTTAAGAACTGTGAGAATCTTCAATACTTTCACTTAGCACATATACATATTTTACGATTCACACATAGAGAACACATCTTCCATCTGTTCACTACCAAGGCTTGCCAGCAACTGAGCAACTTTAAATGGTTAAACCTGTAAGCTTCAGTATTTCAAGTCTCTGATTGGCTAATTCTAGTCCAATAGAATATATGCATTTTACTTAAACTTTTTCCTTGCTATTGATTGGCTAATTTTGAACTGTTACTGAATTTACCTTATCTTTGATATAATCATGACTGGTAACTTTTCAAACTCTTAAACTCATTATTGCTACAAGGTTACCTCATTGTTAGCAACTCAAAACTTATTATTCTCACAGCTCTTGCATTATTAAAGTATATAATGTATTCACATAACATTAATAAAACATGTTTACAATAAAAATAAGCATACATTTACATACAATTTAAATAATTATTACATACATATTGTTTCAAGGCGGGCTGTTATTGAATTTACTTATTGTAAAATACAATTGAAATTATTCAGGTATTAAAATACTGCCTCAGGGTCATCTTGCATTTGAGGTCGTCTTCTATTCAGACATGTATGTACCATGTGCAATATCAGGTTCAAGGCCTATAGAAAAATTAAATCCAACACCACTACCTAGCATGCAACCTACTGTCCATTCCAAACCACAGCTTCTCACTGTAAACTAACTCTCTGTATTATCCGCATGAAAATAGTTCGCAATCCCAACCCATAGCAACTCTTCTTCCTCTTGCACATGCTTGTTGCATATTACTTACAGCTCAACATTGCTTAAAACTATAAAGGTGCCCTGCGTGAAAATCATAATACAAAATGTAACCTGAAGTAACAATCAATTTTATAAGCATGCGGAAATGAACATTTTACTTACATTAATCACAATCTTGCAACACACAAAGGTGCAACACCCAAATCTGAATCCTCCAAAGATGACTCAGCTGTCATGATGGAATCAGAACTATCCATCCTCCAAGTTAATAACAAATTTATCCACAACACTGTCGCATACAAAACAAGTTCCCAAATTTTATTCTCCTCTTCAATTATGTTTTATTATGTGTGTTTATATTCCCTGCAGACTTTGGTTACAATTTTCGCTGAAATGCCTGCAAACTCGGATGTTAGCTTCATAATATCCACTATTGCAAGTGTCGGGTATTTTGAAATAGTGAGTCGAACACATAAAATATTATTTGTTTTTCGTCACTTTTTAACAGTTTACCACTTTTGTGTTTGAACAGCTTATTTCCACTACACCCTCCTTTCTCTGCCATGAGAAGTCTAACACTAGCTGATTATATCATAAGATTTGAACTGAGTTGAGCATATGAGTGCTAGCGTATTATGAATGACTGTTTGCTTATCATATTTCCAGCTACGCAAAGTGTTTATTCGGTACTCAGGCAGAACCTCTGGGAATTCATTGCTGCATTTCTCATATATGAAAGAAATGCAATCATCCATTTGGTAATTAACAAACAAGATACTCTGAGCACTAGCGCAATAACAAATGGCATTAAGAAAATCATATTTTGTAATCTCTTAACAATTAAACAATTAGTATATATATCCATTTCCTTTAACAATGAGTTCTTATGATATCTGCAATAAAATGTGTAGTTCTATACCTTTCCCACTCCAATATTTCATTATACAATACATTTATTAAGGAAATGTTTACACTGGTGTAAACCTGTGTGCTTAAGTTCGTGGCAAGCAGAAGCATGTGCTTTTGTTTACATCAGAAGGAACTCTAGTTTGGAATGGACATTAGTGACATGCATATCACAGATTTGCCATATCTGTTCTAATATCTCTGGGTAAATAAATAACTGGAAAAATTAACAAGCCTATTGAAGAGAACAAATACATACAAATCTATCAGAATTGATAGCAGCATAAGTTAAGAATCCTCAGTTACACATAATTCTTTAAAATTTTACTTTTTTTATTTCCCTTATCTCTGAAAATTATTAACAAAGCCGAGGTTTTTTTTTGTTGTGTTATTAATGATAAATGTGAAAATGTTTTACAACTTTGACTAGAAGTATCTACAAGTTTTACAATAAATAAAGACAATTTAAACCTGTAATTTTTTCACGAATTTTCATGAATTTCTCTTTTTCCCATGAAAGAGTTTATTTGTGTGATAAACACAAAAATTGGCATGTTTTAAAAATGAATTTCAAAACTTATATGTTGACAATATAAAGATAATCAAAGCACTCGATTTTCTTTTTGAGCTATTAAATTAATTGCAAAATCTGATATCAAACTCGATTTGCTAAAGCTTGAGCAACTACCTGAATTTCAAAGTGAAAATAATACATACTTTTATGTTGTATTGAATTCTGCAACTATGTCTGAAATTTGTATCAGGATAGTAATGAAACTGATAGCATTTGAAGCTAAAGGTAACTAGTTTCAGAGATTGTGAGATATTTGTCCATGCCTAATGACTGGCATTAAATGTGAACAATGAAAGATTCTTTTTACACTATAATTTAGTAGTTACTGACAAGATCTTCAATGCCCTGAAAATTTTGTAATTTGTTGCATGTTGCAATTTGGTGTTATGGAATAAACAATAGGGCCAAATAAAATTTAATTTAATATTTACTATCAAACATTAATATCCCTTCAAAAATAACTCACATCTCTGTTAAACCTTTCATAAACTACTGGTGGTATTAATGATTTAATTTTATGCAATAGAATATTTGTATCGTGTAAGATAAGTTAATCTTCTTTGTCCAAATGAATTTGAAATTCGGTTATTATTTAAACCATGCGTATATTTTGCTTTCCTGCATTGTGAAATTATTCCCAAATTTTGTTGTATTATTAACAATGAAGATTTAAAAATAAAATGAGCTATTACATTTGTAGATTAGGCCAGTATCTTTAGAGAGAACAAGAGAGAGGGGAGAGGGAGGGAGAGAGAAGGTTAATTCCAACCACTTGTTCAACTACTGCTCAATTTTATACTATCTGTGTCAGGAACTGCTGCAAATACAAATGTATTTGTCTTATCTTCATAATCTGAATCTGCTTAAAAAAAATTGATTTATTGAAAGAAATATCATTATTGAAACACATACATCAGTGAAAATGTCATCAATTTTCTGGTGACTTTAAGGCTGGCTTCACATCTGACTTCCCATATCAAAGATCCCAATCCACTACCATTCTCTAACATCTGTGGTTCATAAGGATGAATTAATTTTGAAGAAAATGCATAATGGGGTCTGAATCTTGCAACACAAAGATTCTCTGTCATAAGCCAAAACTATGAGAGCTATCTTACCCTTAGTGAGGCTTGAAACTGAAACCTCTGGATCATGATGCACATTCATTCAGATACAACTTTAACGCACATATTTTCTCCTAACTACAAAGTTTACACAGTAGAATACAAGCTATGTTATAAGATAAAAACCCCACTTACTAACTAGTATAACTCACTAGTACAACTTACCCACTCCTACAGCTAGAGCACAGGTTTGAAACCAGTGCCTCCTTGGCAGTTAGAACCTTCAAAGTGTCCAAATATATTCCTGAATAACATCAGATACTATGTTTACCTTCTCACTTTCTCTAAACAGGAAAATGAGAATGATATGTGTTTTAAATTGTAATTGCTCAATCATGGCATTACTTCCTTATTCCAGGATTCTTGGTGCTAAGAAAACTGGCATATGCTTAACAACATGAAAATTTAAATATGAAAACATGCTCTACTGTGTATATGTAAAGTCACCTGCGTAACAAAATCACAGCCCGACGAGCAACTGTATCCTCAGGACGAACACAGTGGGTAATTTCATCTGCAGCAAAGCCACTGCAACAAAAGCAAAATAATGTATTGCACATCCTTATCCACTAGTGTAGTTGCATGGAATATGCAAGATGTAATGAACTGTAAAAGTTTTAATTTTTGTATTGGTTGTTTTTAAGTATTCCTGTATATATTTGATAATACAACAAAGAATTTCAAATTCTTAACCTAAGTCTAGTGAAATCTTAACAATATTTTATTTTTATGCAAAATTTTAAACAATTACATATTTTCAATGACATCTTCACTTTTCATGCAAAATGCAGAGGAGCAGTAAGTGCTGACTTTTTCATTTTGTCATTTCGAAAATGAAGTGGAATCTTAACATGTATTTTTAAGCAACAATGCAGTAGCAGTTTGTTGATATCGTCACTCTAAACAGCAAATGAAGAACAGAATGCTGTTCTTATGAGTAACAATTCACTTCTAGTCTAGATACATCATGTACATGAATATTACAACTCATCAATATAATTTTTAATAATTTTTTATTTTCTAAAAAATGACAACAAGTTTTATTTAAATACCATACTTCAAAGGTGTTTACATGACAAATAAAATGTATACCTTTAGTTTTCTGGGAATAGCCTCTGAAGTCTTCATTTGCAAGGAATTTTGCATAATCTTGTATAACTGGTAAACATTAAGCGAATGATGAGAATGTACTACACAAGATATAAGGATCTCTTTAAAACACACAACTTATTTCAAATAATTTTTTTTTGTAGTATGAGCCACTTCTGAGATATCATTATTAATGATTCAAATTGTTCAATACTTTGCCATTCTTTTTAAGTCCTGTCAACATTCAGTTGTTTCTTATGATTCCACTTAAACAATATGGAATTTTAAGGCCAGAGGCCCTAGCATCCAGTTCTTAAACATTTGACTGTCACTGTTTATATTATATATATATATATATATATATATATAATGAAATGTGTATGTAGTTATTTCTGCAAAAATTTATTTGGATTAAAATGATGTAGATATAAAAATAAGCTTTAATAAGACTAGTTTGTATACCCACTAATAAACAACAGAGGGTAGAGAACGTCATGAGAATGTATTACACATTTTCACAAAACAATGTGTGTGTCTGTGAACAGCATAACTCAAAAATGAAAACTTGGATAAATACCTAACTTGGTATTTAGGTTCAGTACTTTTCAAAGATGTAACACGAAGATTTTCAAGAAAATCCCCCTCACCCCAACTACCCCTTACATGGAGCATTTTTTGAAACCTTTGGTTTTCTAAAAAACGGCTCAAACAATTTCGATTAAAATATTGAAGATACTTACAACACAAATGAAATGTATATCCTTAATTTTCTGGGAATAGCCTTTGAAATCCTCTTTATTTGGAAAGAATTTTGTATAATCTTGTATAACTGGTAAATGTTAAGAGAGAGACAAAAACATACTACACAAAAAATGTGGAGCTCAATTGTTCAATACTTAGCTATTCTTTTAGTGTTCTTCCAATTTTCAGTTGTTTCTCGCGATGTTATGGAAGAGTATGGAATTTTAAGGCCAGCCTATAGCGTCAAGTTCTAAAACATTTGACTATTGCTATTTCCTTTGTATCTATAACAAAACATGTAATGCAGATATTGCCTTAAAGGTTTGTCTCAATTAAAATGAAGCAATAGGAAAATAAACTTAGTAAAAATAATTTGTAAATGCACTAATAAGCGATAAAAGGGTAGAGAAAGTCATGTGAATGTAACACATCACATTTTTATACATTGGTATTCACTTTCAAAGCTTCTGGAAAAGCAGTGATAAGTTTATTACGGATGCTTAAGGGGAGGAACATTGGTTAAGTAAAACATTTGAATATCCATTTATGGTGAATGTTGTCTTGTTCTTCATATTTTTAATTTCTCTACTACGTATAGTAAGTAGAGCAAGTACTGTATTCCACCCAAAAATTTGATGTCAAGA